>OY723404.1:14573468-15173468 GCA_963210345.1 Inga oerstediana | reverse complement strand
GAAATAAATAACATCCAATCATCCATAATTATATTCATAAAACAGGGAACCAAAAAAATTATAATGAAGCCGGGCATTGTGGGCTACCAAGCCACATGAACAATTGAACACCCTGACCAGAAATAGGGTGCAATTGTTATTGTAAACTAGAAAACTCCATTAGAAAGTCCAGGTCTAGCCCATCAATAGAATTTACCATGTGTTAGGATTAATTTATTTTAAATGATTTTGGGTGATACAATTTATATATATGAGAGGAGTTTTATCTTATAAAGCATAAAATAACTTTTTTTTAATTGATTTTAAGATTTTTCAAAAACCAAAAAACAACTATTTAGCGTTTTCAATTGATTTTAACAATTTTGCACAATAATAATGTTTTTTAGTGTGACCTTACTTATGCAAAGGCTATATTCAGAAATGCAAATATCTAGGTATGACTTTAAAGCTATTTGCCATAACTTTTAAACTGATTTTGCAAAAGAAATTGCAAAAGCTTATAGGTCAAAACTCATCCGCGGTGACTGGATTTCTTACTTTTATTAGGATTAGCACCACATTTGTGTCATATCATTAATTCAATTCACATATAAAATCATCTGAAAAGAAATTGCTTTAGTTCCTTCCAGTTGATCAAGATCAGCAGCCTTAACATCATCGATACACACCTCTCTCATCAATCATTCATTGATTTGAGGAGTTAAACTTGATTCCCACCCTCCACAACTTCTGAAAAATCTCTGTTACTTAATGAGTGGAAAAGTCTTCCATAAAAATCTTCAAAAGCTTTGCAATTTCCCCTTCTCTATCCAACCATTTATCATCATCAGCCTTCAACTTCACACTCTTATTTCTGCATCTTCTATGAAAAAAATTGATATCTTTATGTTGGTAATTTAATCATTGAATTGTAGATTTTTGAGCCCAGAAGTTCTTCCTGCTGCCAAACTTAATGATTTTATTTTTCAGATCTGCCACTTCAGCATGGATTAAAGAGTCTTGCAACTTCCTGGTCAATTCATCAATCAAAGCTGATTTATTTTAAAGCACTAGAGTGTGTGTGTGAGGGACTATTAGGATTAAATTGAGTTGATTTGGCGTTACAGTGATTAGATGAATTAATTTTTTATTAATACAATAGTTTCCTTTTGTAATTGTTGCCTTGAGTCGAGTCCACTACTTTAGAAAAACATTTTTTTGTTCTTTTGAGCGATGTACTTTTTCATTATCATTTATCCCCCCCCCCCGGGCGTTTCTCTTCTTTTTTTATTCTCAAATTTTTCTTCTTGTTGTCTTTTTCTATCCTTTTTTCTTTTCTACTTCCCTGAAAACGCTGGGAAAGTCAGGATAGGAGGCCAAAAGAAAAGTATATTTATGGGAGAGATCATGCATATATATATTTATATAATTAACTACCATAATATAAATTTAAAAATACTAAATTACTTTTAAGCCTCACAGCAGCTATCAAATATATATTTTCAAATTATGACGGCCATCAATGTCAAACAAAAAAGACAGAGTCATTTACGACCGCGTCAGTTGGGGTTTCCTCGCTAGTTGTCTTAGAGAATTGGATTTTCCACAGCATATTATAGACATTATATCTAGCTGCGTGTCCACATCCAGTATGCAACTTCTGTGGAATGGTGATAAGTCAGAGACCTTTCATACGTCACGAGGTGTGCGCCAGGGTGATCCTGTGTCTCCTTACCTCTTCGTGATATGTATGGAAAAATTGGCTCATCTAATTCAAATGCATATTTCTAATGGGGCATGGAAGCCAATTCGACTAACCAAGACTAGCCCTCCAATTTCCCACTTGTTCTTCACTGACGATATTATCCTTTTTACTGAAGCTTCGGTGCAACAAGCTAATGTAATGAGACACTGTATGGATAGCTTCGCCAGTAGCTCGGGGCTCAAGGTTAATGCATCTAAGACGAGAGTTTTCTTCTCCACTAATGTCAACCACAATGTTAGAGCTGAAATTAGTGGGGCTCTCGGGTATACCACCACAGGAGACCTAGGCAAGTACCTTGGTGTCAATCTACATCATGAGAGAGTATCTAAAGCGACATTTACGGACGTAATAGACAAAGTGAAGAAGCGACTTGCAACATGGAAGATTAACTCACTATCTACGGCAGGGAGAACCACATTGATCAAGTCGGTCACAACGGCTATCCCCAACTATGTCATGCAGACTGTGTATATGCCAGCAACTACTTGGGAGGAATTAGATAAACAAAATCGGAATTTCCTCTGGGGGGATCAGAAGAACGAAGGAAAGTACACTTGGTAGCATGGGAGGAGGTGTGTAAAACTAAGAAGACGGGAGGGCTGGGGATATGTCATGCTAGGTATCAAAATCATGCCTTCCTAATGAAGGTGGGCTAGAATCTCATCAAGAAGCGGGATGCGCTATGGGTAAAGGTAGTACGAGACAAATATAAGTGTGGGAACGACATACTACCAAAAATTGAGTCCAAAAAACCAGGATCCAATGTTTGGTCAGGCATCAAAGCAACATGGGCGCAAGTGGAGAAAGGTGTGGAAATAGTTCAAGGGGGTAATGTTACATGGAAGGGAACCAAGGAAGAAAACTTCACTGTGAAATCGGCCTATTCCTCCCTTCTCGAGGAAACGAGGACTCAAGACCCGATATGGGAAAGAGTCTGGCGATTACGGATCCCTGAAAGGTGTCAGCATTTCATGTGGCTGGTCCTGCGAAAGCGTCTCCTGACTAATGCATCTAGGCGAGCTCGAGGTTTGACTAGTGATGATGAGTGTCCAATCTACCTAACCCATGCAGAGGACTTGCTATATTTACTGCGTGATTGCCAGTTTGCGCAATCTGTATGGAGAGAATTGGTGGCCCCGAACTTAATACAGAAATTCAACTCCCTCGCCCTACCATCCTGGCTCCAGTGGAACTTGGCTAAACCAAACATACGTATGGCAGAGGTGTGGGCAGACACCTTCACAGTGGCGTGCTGGTGGCTTTGGAAGAGACGTAACCTCTTAGTGTTTGAAGACAAACAAATCACGAGTACTAGTCTTGTTAATAGTATTCGAGCATTGGTGATAAGCACACATGAGGCCTATGAGAAATTCTCTAAACAGGGCAACAGGAAAGATAGTACAAGCAGCCTACTCTGCCGTTGGACTTCTCCGAGACAAGGTGCTATTAAGGTATACGTGGATGGAGCTTTTTCCTATCTCTCAAATACTGTAGCTTGTGGGGGTGTTTTACGTGATGACCGAGGAGACATGATTCGTGCTTTCATGTGCCGGGTCAAGGAAGGAGATGCTCTTATAGCCAAGTTGCGGGGTTGCTTGCATGGACTGAAGATCTCGTGGGACTTAGGATATCGGGATGTTATTTTGGAAACTGATTCTGTGGAGGCGTTCAGTTTACTGTTGGGAAGCAGACATGAGCTGCATGATGACTGCAGAATTATTGACGGAGCCCAGGAAATGCTGAAACGAGATTGGCATGTTGAAGTGAGAAGGATCAGTAGAGAGCTAAATCTGCCAGCCGACTACCTTGCTAAAGAGAGCTTGTCTATCGCTCCTGGTTTCCACATGGTTCACCAAGCCTCTGATGAGTTGAATAGGCTTCTGTTGGTGGATAAGGAATAATATTCCTGATGCCTCATAGTTATCAAAAAAAAAATAGTGAGACACCAAAAAAAAAAAAAAAGTGACACGCCATCGCTTCTGTTCCTGTTCTTCAGGCGAGCGTGAAGGGTGAGACGAAGACAACAGTAGAGTAGGGAAAGCAGGAGTTGCTACTTTTTTTTTTTAATATGGGGTTTTCTTTCTTTTTGTTTGAATTTCAAAATATCATTTTAGGATATCATATCTCAGTGGAATTATGCAATTTCAGAGCACCCAGGTTCTTTTTTTCCTGTCATTTTTCCTTATAGTTATTTGAATAATCCAGTACCGCACTATAAATTTAAAAATGCTAATTTACCTCCATGGCTCCAAGCCTCACAGTAGCTATCAAATATACTTGTGTATTTCAAATTCTGACTGCCATCAATCTTAAGTACTGTAAAAAAGGCAGAGTCATTTGCAAATAGTGAGTTAAAATTGGGCGTCTTCACGCTAGCTTAATTCCCTTGATGTCATCTTTTCTCTCTGGAGCTTAGTCCATCATAGGAGAAAGCATATTGCTATTTGCTAACTGTAATGAATAACTATGGAGAAAGTGAATCACCTTATCTTAGACCCCTGTTTGGATTACTACAAGATATTGTTTTACCAGATAGCATTTTATATATTGTAGTTCACAAAATTTACTCACCAAAGAACTCTATCTGCCCACTTCTTATCAAATCCCATTTAAAGCAAAACGTGGTGCAGGAAATCTTATTCAACTCTATCATATAGACTTTGTTCATGTCTAACTTCATGCTATCCTCTATATGGCTCTGCTTATCACAAGGTTCTCTGATATTTGATAATACAAGTCTTAATCTATTTGTTGTGACTTTTGAAATGATTTTACGAGAGAAATTGCACAAGCTCATAGGTCAAAACTCATTAACTGTGATCGGATTTTCCAATTTTCGGATTGCCATCAGATCAGTATCATTAATTGAATTCAGATTTAAACCATCTGAAATCAAACTTTTTACCAACAATTATATATGACCCCCTGTTATTTATCTCCGAACTATTGTGGTAGCAGCTCCCAGTGAAACCATCCGTTATCAACCATTCATTAATTTCAGGAGTTATAACTTTATCAACACCCTCCAAAACTTATGAAAAATCTCTGTTACTAGGTGACTTGAAAAATCTTCCATAAAAATCTTCAAAAGCATTTGCAATTTCCGACTCTGTCTCCAACCAATTATCTTCATCAGCCTCCAACTTCACACTCTTATTTCTGCATGTTCTCCGAATTGAACTCATGAAAAAAATTGGCATTTTTATCTTTCCACCATTGAATTCTAGAGTTACTCCTGCTGCCAAAGCTTATTGATTTTACTTTTCAGATCTGCCACTTCCCTTGCAATATGTTATCATTCCAAGTACCATTGATTAAGTCTTGCCAAAGCTACCATTCTTTTCAGTTGAGAAAGCTAGAGATGATATGCCTAGCAAAAATGCTTCACTAGGGGACTGGGGAATATTGGTAGGTGACATCCAAGACCATATGAGAGAAGGAAATATATCATGTGCTCTTCCTTCATACCCACACCAAGGATACATATCCATGTACAAGCCCTTCCAGTCTTGCTAATGAAAAGGGTACTTGTGTAATGGCAGTATTATCTGCCATAAGACTTGTCAAGGACTCCATGTACTCAATATCTTCTTCTAAATGATCAATCATTGAATAACCAAAAAGAATGAGAGTTTTTAGTGATTTCAACTTGTAGATGTTTCTAAGGAGATCCTTGGAGAAGATTTACATGAAGATGATGTTTTAGATCTCCAATGCTCTCATGAATTAAAATTAAGCTCTGACAATCTTTTAACACTAGCTTTTTAAGGTTTGGTAGTTTTGTAAAATCAAGGGTCTGTGTCAAGTTAGATGAATTGGTATAGGAACCAAACTCAAATGTGTTTATTACAAATCTTCATGCCATACAATGAAAAACAATCCCCTATTTATATTAAAACCAAAACCTTATAAATTCTTAAAATAATGAGAAAGTCAGATCCGGCAACCACACACCAACCCCCTCCCTGTTCACAACGTCAGTGCTTACATTATAGCAAGGTCAACGTTGGCTGCAATGTGTTCACATTCTCTGTTCTGTTTCATCGTTTCTGTTTTTCTGTTTCTGTTTCATTCTCCCGAGATTGGACAAGACTCGTCCTCGAGTCACAAACAACATCATCATCAATAAATGGAGATAAATCCGAAACCTTATGCTTAAGTAAAAATGACTTGGACTTATTTTTGATTTTGATGTGTTTATTTGGTGGCAATGGTTCGAGCTGAATCTTCACATCATCCTTCTGAAAGGAATATGTATTTGCATAACCGTCGTATAGAGCTCGTCGATCATATTGCCAAGGTCTTCCCAGAAGAAGATGACAAGCATCCATCGGAACAACATCACACCAAATTTCATCGTGATACCTTTTTCCAATAGAAAAAGTAACAAGGCGTCGTTTTGACACTTTGACCGCGCTTCCTTTATTGAACCATTGGAGCTTGTATGGGTACGGATGGTTGTGAATTGGTAGTTGCAGCTTTTCTACCATGTAGTTAGAGACTACATTTTCACAGCTTCCGTTGTCGATAATGATGTCACAAACTTTACCTTGAGCGATGCAACGAGTATGAAAAATGTTGTGACGTAGCCAAGGCTCTTCTTTGACTGTGGCTGTTTGCAAGCTTCGTCTAATCACAAGTGTTTCACCTTGATCAGGAGGAATGACTTCTTCATCAAAAATTGGCTTTTCATCAAAGACAGGTTCTTTGTCGGGTATGAACTCCTTTTCTTCTTCAAAAACTGCAGAAGTTTCCCCTTCAATAATAGTAACCACTCTGCGGGTAGGACATTCTGAAGTGATATGACCGAACTCTTGGCATTTAAAGCACTTAGGTGCTTTGGAGCTAAATTCCTTGATAGCCTTTGGTGGAGGCTTTCTTGAAGAGTTATGTTGATGCATTTGTGTAGGCTGATGCATGTGTGTTTCATGTTGAACAAAAGGAATTTCAGTGGAGGAAGACGGTTGAAACGGAAACCTTTTGGGAAACTGTTTCTCAATACGGATGGCTAGACGAATGACGTCGTCCAGGGTCCAGTATTGTTGGAGCTATACCGGATGGGCAATATTGGTATTTAATCCTCCGATATAACGGGCTATTGTTTGCTCCTCCCTCTCTTGGATATCACACTTCATCATGAGTTTTTCAAATTCCCTCGTATATTCTTCTACAGACATAGCCTTTTGGCGGAGATTATGTAACTGAAGGAAATTATCTTGATAATAATTTTCTGGAAGAAATTTACGTGAGAGCTCGCGTCGCATCTTGTCCCACATTCGTATTTTGCTCTTTCCCTCTCTTTCACGCCTTCTTTTGAGATTCTCCCACCATAAGGAGGCATGTTTCTTCAATTTGATGGCAACAATTTTAACTTTCTGCTCATCTGGAATCTCTTTGTACTCAAAGACTCGTTCGACGGTTTGAAGCCAATCGACAAATTCATCTGGTTGAAGTCTTCCTTCAAATTCTAGTATATCTACCTTAATGTCATTAAGGCGGAATGATTGTTGTTGAGGATGGCGGCGATAGTCAGTAGACGACGAACTATTATTATCTGAATCATTTGGATATTCACTGCGAGATTCTAGCACGGCTTTCTGCGTTTGTACAGTGGTTTCCAGTTCCTGTATCCGGCGTCTCATCTCGTCCATCTCAATCTCGTGTGTGTTTCTGCGTCTTAGAGGCATTTTGCAGTTTGTCTCACAGGTTATGACTTGGAGTACGCAGTTTATTAGGTACAAGGTAGTAGAGTAGGGGAAGGATTTGTGTATATGGAAAAGTCAGGGGTAAAATAGGAAATTTGGGTAATTAGGGGCAACAATGTAATTTTGGCAAAAATCTGGGGTCAAAATGCAATTTCAGAAAGTTTGGGGGGTTTGAAATGTAATTTTGGCAGGATCTGGGGGTCAAAATGTAATTTCAGAAAGTTTGGGGAGTCTGAAATGTAATTTTGGCAGAATCTAGGGGTCAAAATGTAATTTTAGAAAGTTCTGGGGTCTGAAATGCAATTTTGGCAGAATCTGGGGGTCAAAATGTAATTTCATAAAGTTCTGGAATCTGAATTGTAATTTTGGCAAAATCCAGGGGTCAAAATGTAATTTTCTAAAAGTTCAGGGACCTAAATGTAATTTTGGCAAAGTCTAGGGGTCAAAATGTAATTTCCTAAGTTCATGGACCTAAATGTAATTTTGGCAAAGTCTAGGAGTCAAAATGTAATTTCCTAAAGTTCAGGGACCTAAATGTAATTTTGGCAATTTTCTAGGGGTCAAAATGTAAATATCGCAAAATTTAGGGCACAAAATGGTAATTTTAACAAAATTCAAGCTGACCGTATGCTGACGTGGCAACAGTGACACGTGGCAGTCCGTGATTGTCCACGCGGCGTTGACCGATGACGTGGCTGCTGACCAGACTGGGTGACGTGGCAGGCTGACCGGACGGGGGTGACGTGGCAAGGTATGACACATGACGCAATCTGATTGGACAGAGTGGCGCTGACTGGTCAACGGTGCTAACGTGGCAGATGACGTGGCGGCTGACTGGTCGTCTTCAACCTCTGGGCGCGTGGCCGACGCGTGAGCTCCGTTGACGGCGCGTGGGTCTCCGATGGTGGCGCGTGAGAGCGCGTGGCAGTGTTCCACACTGGTGGCCGACTCCTTTCTAGGTTTTGGGACCTCCTGAATACGATGGTGTGGTCAAAATTTTGAGAAAAGGTCGGCAGGATGGGATTCGCACACCCTGTTTTCTCAACGTTTTTTCTCTCAATCCTCTTCCTCACTCTCTCGTTTTCTCTCCCTCTGGAACCAGGCTCTGATGCCAAAATGGTATAGGAACCAAACTCAAATGTGTTTATTACAAATCTTCATGCCATACAATGAAAAACAATCCCCTATTTATACTAAAACCAAAACCTTATAAATTCTTAAAATAATGAGAAAGTCAGATCCGGCAACCACACACCAACCCCCTCCCTGTTCACAACGTCAGTGCTTACATCATAGCAAGGTCAACGTTGGCTGCAATGTGTTCACATTCTCTGTTCTGTTTCATCATTTCTGTTTTTCTGTTTCTGTTTCATGAATGACTTAGATTGAGTGTGTTCAACATCTCCATCAACCACAAAAACTTGCAAGTTTCATATAAAGAACTAGAAACTTCATACTAGAAGAATCATATTATCGGTGCCATTGATTATCTTAATAACCATTGACAACAAATCACAAACACCTGGGGCTCTTTCCAAACTACTCTAAGGTTCCTATATTTGGAGTCAATAGCAACGGAAAAGGATCCTCTCAGAATCCTTTTTCTCTCATTTTCTTTTTAGAATCTCATCTCTGTGTACCCTTAGATCAAAAAATGGATGGTTTAAATTTAATATTTTTTAAAAATATGATTATAGTGTTTTATAAATTAATTTTTTTAAATAATTTTATTTATATTGCAATTATGAATTGTGTAGATCATATTTTCACAGTCTAAGTTTACTTATTTATTATTAAAATAACAGTTTTATAAATTATGAAATCTAGACTATCTATTTTTTTAAACATAAGGTTGGAGATGAGATTCTGAGAAGAAAATGAGAAAAAGGATTCTGAGAGAACCCAGACCCCAATAGCAACTTTTTTTTTTTTTTTTGGTAAAGATTTTTTGGATTGTATTTTAAAGGAAATATCCATGCCAAGGAAGCCACCTCAAGTTACCTCAAGTTTTTGGAAAGATGCTTACAATCTCCTTTAAGATTTACATAATTTAGTTGGAGCAATCTAAGCTTCTTAATCTCCTTTAATGACACTCTTAATGGGTTCTCGTTACTCTCAGAGATATATCCCTGATAGCTTTGCTTCCCTGTACAGACGTAGGAGAAAAACCAGTACAGAAGCAGGAGAAAAGCTGTTATGAGTGAGGAAGCATTTGATATATGTTGAGGGAAATCCAATTAACACATAACACCTGAATATTTTAATCTTGCTGCTTATACAGCAGATAGCTATAACAAAGGGTATGAAACATGTATAATGGAGCAATATCTAAGCAGGATCATATTGTACTTTATAAAAGGATAACACATCATTGTTGAGATCAACACTAGCAAAAGAGAGTATATATCAAGAAAATTCTTACTTTATGTTGTGTTAACATATCAAGTACATCTTCATGAAACCATATTCTGTTACGTTCCTTGGCATCTTTAGGTGGACTTTCATGAGTGAATTCTCTCCCCATTTCCTGCAATAGATCATGCATTTCAAGCTTATTATCTCTACCAACTTTTATGAGGCTTGACTCTATAAGGATTTGTAGTCCATGTTTGGCATGAAGTCCACAACCATCTAATATCTGTGTAACATAGTTCCTATCCTTATTGATAAAGAAGTTACATATGTCAAGAAAAATATCCTTCTTCATGTAATCATTGAGTCAATCGTAACTTATTTTTAACTTTGTATGTATATTTTTAATAGGAATCATTGTAGTTTTGACAGTATAGGCTTCCATTCTTGAATTGTTCCATCATGCAAACAAGAACCAAGGATTTTAAGAGCAAGTGGAAGTCCTCCACAGTAGGCAACTACATCCGTGGAAAGTTCAATAAAATATTCTAACGGAGTTGCTTGCTTAAAGGCATGACAACTTAAGAGCTCAAGAGACTCAGTTTCATTCATTCCCCTCATTCTATACATATGGCTAGCTTTGAGAACATTAAGTAGATGCAGATCTCACGTTGTATGATTATCACGCTCCCTGAACAGAACCACATTAAGTAGATGCAGATCTCTCGTTGTTATGATTATTACACTCCCTGAGCAAACCTATTCAAGACTTCCACATAATGAGTTTAGTTAATTGACACTATCCACATCATCCAATATAACAAATACTTTTATGGTCAAAAATCTTTCCTGAATTATTTTTTTCCCTCTATCAATGTGAGGTACCTTGAACACTTGTACGTATTTTAGTGCTATCACAAAATGAGTTGCTTTTGCAAATTAACTTGGTCATTAGCATGCTTTGAATTTTCTCTTATATTGGTAAGGAAACTTCTTGCTCCAAACTCACGACCAATTTCATTGTAAATGGCTTTGGCAATAGTTGTTTTGCCGCTGCCTCCCATCCCGTAGTGGCCAATGATAAGAGCTTTATTTTTATGTCTTTTTCGACCATTTAATTGTTAGTTCATGAACTCGTGACTCTATTCCCACGGGATGGTCAACAAAAAACAAATGTCCAAACGTCTAATTTTTCTGAAAGAATGTCAACAATAATCTCAATCAGTTGACTATCATGCCTGCCAATATTAAGTCCGTGAAATAATAATCAGTCACATAAATAGCTTTTAGTGAGTAGGGAAAGGTTTGACTAATAAGGGTACTTGGTCTCTAGAGGATGAAATTGGCAAGAGTAGTTTCTCTTCCTCTTGAACCTTCATGCTTCACGCCATTAAGCTTCCATTTGCTCTCCTCTTTGTTTCAATCCTCTTTCACTCCCTCTGTCTTAATTGTTCTCACCGACATCAAATGAAGGAGGAAGAAAGGAAAGGATTTAACTTATTATGCCACCCTAATTTTCATAAAATATCCCACCAATCATTCCTTGCCATGTTTGTACTTCAACCAACATTAGTTTTGCTTTTCCATAACAAATCTTGGCCATTAATTTTATGTTCCAATCCTGCTCTTTAGATTAGTTTTTCAATCCCATTTTTGCTCTTGAATGTAACAAAATAGATTAGATTGCGATTGGACCATTAATTTAATTTAATTTCCTTTAAGCAAACCATTTTCTTCTTTAATTACCTAGTATGAATTACTTAAATGCTATTTAAAAGTAAAATTATAACAATAATCCACCTTTCTTTTTCTTCCAAACTGTCATTCTCCCTTCAGTTTGAACCCAAGTTTTGCTTTGTATAATATTTGATGGTAGGTGGAGGAATTGAGTATTTTCCTTGAACTAATTGGAAATAAATTCCATAATTAATTCTTAGGGAAATTTCTAACCAATAGAATCAATGAAATTCTTCCAAGAATTCATTACTCTCATAAAATAATTTCCCTTATTTTTGTCCAATTATTTGAGGCCTCATTGTATTTTTCATAATTAAATTTGACTAATCATCATTTATTTAGCCAAAATTCAATAATCACTTAAACTTCGTTTTTGACGTAATTTTCTTATTCGTACCTCAATCAAGCCTCAAATATAGCTCAGGCAATTATCCTCTACCTCTCTATGTCTGCGAGGATTTTTTTGAAATTCCAGGCAAAATTTCCAAAATTACCCTTTCTGGCCGGTAGTTTTCATAAATTATGATTGTGCCCAAGCCAGAATCGTGGATAAACAATTTTACCTTAGCAAGTATCCTATTTTATTTGTCCTTTGGATAACCTTTAATTACACATATAGTCCCTGAGAATTATTCTATCTTTCAAACATTTTTGGGACTCTTTATAAAATAGGTTTAATAGTCTACTTAATTTAGACTTATTCTTAAGCTTCTAGGCCTAAAATTTGGGATGTTATATAATGTATTGTCGCATGCAGTTTTAGTAAGCTAACTGTTCTAAAAGAACTACTTCATTCTTGACCTTTGTATTTATTTTCCATGTTTTTGGTGAAAAGAAAGCATCAAATTGTTTTCTCTGAAAATTGTAAAATTTGAACTTCCAACATTCACATTGTATTAAGAGAGTTGATCTTTAGATAATATTGTTTGAATGAAAATCTTTTATCAACCAAAAGGTATCTTAAACACACTACATAATCCAATCCACCCTGACAAAAACAATCAAACACACTACATTGTCCATCACATCATGACAGCTTTTAAAGGGGGAAAATGACAGTTAGGGTCAGTTTTAGTAGGATAACGACAGTTGTTAATGACCCAAAAACTTGAAAATGCCAATTGAAGACCAAGGTCTTTTACTGAGTAGTAAATTTATATAATCCAAAATGGTCTAGGCTCTAGCTGACTTGTAAAAATATTGCCTAAAATCTGTAGCAATTGGCAGTTTCAAATGTTGGGATCCTCAAGTATCATTATCCTTCTTAAAAAGGTCCATAATTGTAATTTTTTTCTTTCTAAAAGGTGCAGCTACATCAAAATTACATAGGCTATATTACAAACCAAAATTAATTTGTGCAACAATTATTTCAATAACCTGCGATGTTTAGAACCATCATAAATCAAGTATACTGAAATCTTATTCACAAGCAATTAAGGCCCAATACTTAGTACAAGCTCCACAAGATCAACTGGCTGAACACTTGAAATGAAACTCTGACATTCTGCATCTTCATGAAAAGTTACTGGGTCTCCCATAAGGTGTTTAATAGTAGCCTTCATGTGGTTAATGATGAGAACATGTGTGACAGATTGAGGAGTTGTGTTATCCATGCAAGAAGAATACATGACATTGAGAAGCATGGCTTTCAAGTTACAACCTATGACTTGAGGCACCTTAAAAATTATTGAGCGTTCCTCGCCCATGTACCTGAACCAATCAGGCCTCTGATCACTAGGTAGGTGAGAATCATCCCACCCACCATTATTCCATTCCTATATTGCATCATGATTGAACCATATTTTTACATGATTTCTCATGATTCATTTGGGATTTAAATGCATTTTATGAAGCATTATTGCATGATTAAGCATTAATTTTGGTTAGAAACAATTGTTTTGAATTAATTGTAATTAGGGGCAAAATGGTCAAAATTATTAATTATTTTGTACAATTGTTTCTTGGACTTTTAATGCTACTTATACTTAATTTTTGCATTGTTGGTGTTGTGGAAGGAAATTGGAGATTTTAGAGGGTCAGAATTAATAATTTGAGGTTTGGGAAAAATTTCAAAAATGGTCCACAAACTTTCTAGAAATTATAAGTGAATGTAGAAAAATATGGGGGAAATTACAGACAAGGACCCATAAGTTTGAGAAATCTGGTTCAGCCCTAAAACATTTTAAACATTGTTCACTTAAGTCCCTCAACCAAGTTTTTAATATTTTCATATTGATCGCTGGTCAAAACTTGTGTTTTGACCAGGAAGCAATTAGGTTCAGACAGACCCGAACAGCTGAGACGGATCCGATTGGTAGCAGCTGGATATGGAGATATTAATTGGGAGAGCTGAGACGCGAGGGAGGCAACGAGAGTGAGCACCGCACAGCAGACGAGGGGGGGACCGGAGATCGCCTTCATCTTCTTCCTTCACCCTGCATCCACCTCGCCGGCGGCTTCCTCTTCCATTACAGTCGCCGGCGAGCAAGATTCACATCACCATCCACTAGAGCTACGGATAGAGACCTGGCCGAGAGCTTAGAATGGGGAGCGTAAGGGCGCCGCAAGCATCAATCCAGCACCTCTAATCTTCCTCACCTCATACCACCGTCAACGTCACCAGCGACGTTCACAACCTCCACCGTGAACGAAGCTCAGACTGGACGACACAAAAGCAGCAGTGGCTGAGCTCTGTTTTTTCGGGAAACTAAGCGTTGTAAACCCTTTATTAAGTAACGAAACCTGAGCGTTGTTGGGAATTTTTGGTTGCACTCTGATATGTATAAATGAAACCGAACTGGTTAGACCAATTATATTCGAGATATGAACGTGAGACCACACTAAACAAGTTTTGAAAAAGTTTTAAGTTAACCACTGGTCTCTATTTCAACTTAATGACGCATTCCCGAACTATAAATATGGTTATTAAGGTAGGGGGTTACAACAATTATACATGACCCCCTGTTATTTATCTCCCAATTATTGTGGTAGCAGCTCCCAGTGAAACCATCCGATATCAACCATTCATTAATTTCAGGAGTTATAACTTTATCAACACCCTCCAAAACTTATAAAAAATCTCTGTTACTAGGTGACTTGAAAAATCTTCCATAAAAATCTTCAAAAGCATTTGCAATTTCCGACTCTGTCTCCAACCAATTATCTTCATCAGCTTCCAACTTCACACTCTTATTTCTGCATGTTCTCCAAATTGAACTCATGAAAAAAATTGGCATTTTTATCTTTCCCACTTTAACCATTGAATTCTAGAGTTACTCCTGCTACCAAAGCTTATTGATTTTACTTTTCAGATCTGCCACTTCCCTTGCAATATGTTATCATTCCAAGTACCATTGATTAAGTCTTGCCAAAGCTACCATTCTTTTCAGTTGAGAAAGCTAGAGATGATATGCCTAGCAAAAATGCTTCACTACGGGACTGGGGAATATTGGTGGGTGACATCCAAGACCATATGAGAGAAGGAAATATATCACGTGCTCTTCCTTCATACCCACACAAGGATACATAACCATGTACAAGCCCTTCCAGTCTTGCTAATGAAAAGGGTACTTGTGTAATGGCAGTATATATTATCTGCCATAAGACTTGTCAAGGACTCCATGTACTCAATATCTTCTTCTAAATGATCAATCATTGAATAACCAAAAAGAATGAGAGTTTTTAGTGATTTCAACTTGTAGATGTTTCTAGGGAGATCCTTGGAGAAGATTTACATGAAGATGATGTTTTAGATCTCCAATGCTCTCATGAATTAAAATTAAGCTCTGACAATCTTTTAACACTAGCTTTTCAAGGTTTGGTAGTTTTGTAAAATCAGGGGTCTGTGTCAAGTTAGATGAATGACTTAGATTGAGTGTGTTCAACATCTCCAGCAACCGCAAAAACATGCAAGTTTCATATAAAGAACTAGAAACTTCATACTAGAAGAATCATATTATTAGTGCCATTGATTATCTTAATAACTATTGACAACAAATCACACACACCTGGGGCTCTTTCCCAACTACTCTAAGGTTCCTGTTTTTGGAGTCAATAGCAACGGAAAAGGATCCTCTGAGAATCCTTTTTCTCTCATTTTCTTTTCAGAATCTCATCTCTGTATACCCTTAGATCAAAAAATGGATGGTTTAGATTTAATATTTTTTAAAAATATGATTATAGTGTTTTATAAATTAATTTTTTTAATTAATTTTATTTGTATTGCAATTATGAATTGTGTAGATCATATTTTCACAGTCTAAGTTTACCTATTTATTATTAAAATAATAGTTCTATAAATTATGAAATCTAGACTATCTATTTTTTTTAAACATGAGGTTGGAGATGAAATTTTGAGAAGAAAATGAGAAAAATGATTCTGAGAGAACCCAGACCCTTATGGGTTCTCGTTACTGTTAGAGATATATCCCTGATAGTTTTGCTTCCCTGTACAGACGTAGGAGAAAAACCTGTACAGAAGCAGAAGAAAAGCTGTTGTGAGTGAGGAAGCATTTGAGATATGTTGAGGGAAATCCAATTAACACATAACACCTGAATATTTTAATCTTGCTGCTTATACAGCAGACAGCTATAACAAAGGGTATGAAACATGTATAATGGAGCAATATCTAAGCAGGATCATATTGTACTTTATAAAAGGATAACGCATCATTGTTGAGATCAACACTTGCAAAAGGGAGTATATATCAAGAAAATTCTTACTTTATGTTCTGTTAACATATCAAGTACATCTTCATGAAACCATATTCTATTACGTTCCTTGGCATCTTTAGGTGGACTTTCATGAGTGAATTCTCTCCCCATTTCCTACAATAGATCATGTATTTCAAGCTTATTATCTCTACCAACTTTTATGAGGCTTGACTCTCTAAGGATTTGTAGTCCATGTTTGGCATGAAGTCTACAACCATCTAATATATGTGCAACATAGTTCCTATCCTTCTTGATAAAGAAGTTACATATGTCAAGAAAAATATCCTTCTTCATATAATCATTGAGTCAATCGTAACTTATTTTTAACTTTGTATGTATATTTTTAATAGGAATCATTGTAGTTTTGACAGTATAGGCTTCCATTCTTGAATTGTTCCATCATGCAAACAAGAACCAAGGATTTTAAGAGCAAGTGGAAGTCCTCCACAGTAGGCAACTACATCCGTGGAAGTTCAATAAAATATTCTAACGGAGTTGCTTGCTTAAAGGCATGACAACTTAAGAGCTCAAGAGACTCAATTTCATTCATTCCCCTCATTCTATACTTATGGCTAGCTTTGAGAACATTAAGTAGATGCAGATCTCACGTTGTATGATTATCACGCTCCCTGAACAGAACCACATTAAGTAGATGCAGATCTCTCGTTGTTATGATTATTACACTACCTGAGCAAAACTCTTCAAGACTCCCACATAATGAGTTTAGTTAATTGACACTATCCACATCATCCAATACAACAAATACTTTTATGGTCAAAAATCTTTCCTGAATTATTTTTTTCCCTCTTTCAATGTGAGGTACCTTGAACACTTGTACGTATTTTAGTGCTATCATAAAATGAGTTGCTTTTGAAATTAACTTGGTCATTAGCATGCTTTGAATTTTCTCTTATATTGGTAAGGAAACTTCTTGCTCCAAACTCACGACCAATTTCATTGTAAATGGCTTTGGCAATAGTTGTTTTGCCGCTGCCTCCCATCCCGTAGTGGCCAATGATAAGAGCTTTATTTTTATGTCTTTTTCGACCATTTAATTGTTACTTCATGAACTCGTGACTCTATTCCCACAGGATGGTCAACAAAAAACAAATGTCCAAACGTCTAATTTTTCAGAAAGAACGTCAACAATAATCTCAATCAGTTGACTATCATGCCTGCCAATATTAAGTCCGTGAAATAATAATCAGTCACATAAATAGCTTTTAGTGAGTAGGGAAAGGTTTGACTAATAAGGGTACTTGGTCTCTAGAGGATGAAATTGGCAAGAGTAGTTTCTCTTCCTCTTGAACCTTCATGCTTCACGCCATTAAGCTTCCATTTGCTCTCCTCTTTGTTTCAATCCTCTTTCACTCCCTCTGTCTTAATTGTTCTCACCGACATCAAATGAAGGAGGAAGAAAGGAAAGGATTTAACTTATTATGCCACCCTAATTTTCATAAAATATCCCACCAATCATTCCTTGCCATGTTTGTACTTCTACCATCATTAGTTTTGCTTTTCCCTAACAAATCTTGGCCATTAATTTTATGTTCCAATCCTGCTCTTTAGATGAGTTTTTCAATCCCATTTTGGCTCTTGAATGTAACAAAATCGATTAGATTGCGATTGGACCATTAATTTAATTTAATTTCCTTTAAGCAAACCATTTTCTTCTTTAATTACCTAGTATGAATTACTTAAATCCTATTTAAAAGTAAAATTATAACAATAATCCACCTTTCTTTTTCTTCCAAACTGTCATTCTCCCTTCAGTTTGAACCCAAGTTTTGCTTTGTATAATATTTGATGGTAGGTGGAGGGATTGAGTATTTTCCTTGAACTAATTGGAAATAAATTCCATAATTAATTCTTAGGGAAATTTCTAACCAATAGAATCAATGAAATTCTTCCAAGAATTCATTACTCTCATAAAATAATTTCCCTTATTTTTGTCCAATTATTTGAGGCCACAGTGCGTTTTTCATAATTAAATTTGTCTAATCATCCTTTATTTAGCCAAAATTCAATAATCACTTAAACTTCGTTTTTGACGTAATTTTCTTATTCGTACCTCAATCAAGCCTCAAATATAGCTCAGGGAATTATCCTCTACCTCTCTATGTCTGCGAGGATTTTTTTTTGAAATTCCAGGCATAATTTCCAAAATTACCCTTTCTGGCCAGTAGTTTTCATAAATTACGATTGTGCCCTAGCAGAATCGTGGATATACAATTTTACCTTAGCAAGTATCCTATTTTATTTGTCCTTTGGATAACCTTTGATTACACATATAGTTCCTGAGAATCGTTCTATCTTTCGAACATTTTTGGGACTCTATAAAATAGGCTTAATAGTTTACTTGATTTAGACTTATTTTTAAACTTCTAGGCCTAAAATTTGGGATGTTATATAATGTATTGTCGCATGCAGTTTTAGTAATCTAACTGTTCTAAAAGAACTACTTCATTCTTGACCTTTGTATTTATTTTCCATGTTTTTGGTTAAAAGAAAGCTTCAAATTGTTTTCTCTGAAAATTGTAAAATTTGAACTTCCAACATTCACATTGTATTAAGAGAGTTGATCTTTAGATAATATTGTTTGAATGAAAATCTTTTATCAACCAAAAGGTATCTTAAACACACTACATAATCCAATCCACCCTGACAAAAACAATCAAACACACTACATTGTCCATCACATCATGACAGCTTTTAAAGGGGGAAAATGACAGTTAGGGTCAGTTTTAGTAGGATAACGACAGTTGTTAATGACCCAAAAACTTGGAAATGCCAATTGAAGACCAAGGTCTTTTACTGAGTAGTAAATTTATATAATCCAAAATGGTCTAGGCTCTAGCTGACTTGTAAAAATATTGCCTAAAATCTGTAGCAATTGGCAGTTTCAAATGTTGGGAACCTCAAGTATCATTATCCTTCTTAAAAAGGTCCATAATTGTAATTTTTTTCTTTCTAAAAGGTGCAGCTACATCAAAATTACATAGGCTATATTACAAACCAAAATCAGTTTGTGCAACAATTATTTCAATAACCTGCGATGTTTAGAACCATCATAAATCAAGTATACTGAAATCTTATTCACAAGCAATTGAGGCCCAATACTTAGTACAAGCTCCACAAGATCAACAGGCTGAACACTTGAAATGAAACTCTGACATTCTGCATCTTCATGAAAAGTTACTGGGTCTCCCATAAGGTGTTTAACAGTAGCCTTCATGTGGTTAATAATGATGAGAGCATGTGTGACAGATTGAGGAGTTGTGTTATCCATGCAAGAAGAATACATGACATTGAGAAGCATGGCTTTCAAGTTACAACCTATGACTTGAGGCACCTTAAAAATTATTGAGCGTTCCTCGCCGATGTACCTGAACCAATCAGGACCCTGATCACTAGGTAGGTGAGAATCATCCCACCCACCATTATTCCATTCCTATATTGCATCAACACAGGTATGAAGTAATAAGGGGGCCAAAAAAGGAAAGAAAGTAAGGATCAGAAACATTTATTAGAGCATGCCAGAAGTAATTGTTTATGCTTATGTTAATTATTGTCAATAAACGAAGCTCATGAGGTTTAGAATGAATCTTGCTCGTGAGGTTTAGAATGAGGTTTCTGCATACTCCCATTTGAAGTAAAAGAGAATTGAATGAATCTGCTGGCCTTGCAATTCGAAGTTGTTCATGTCCCTCACATGACGCAGAATCTTCCATATATGAGATCTGTGGGAATCTTCCATATATGAGATCTGTGGGGTATCTCGAGTTGATTCCAATTCCATAAAATTTGTCCCATACAAGCTATCCAAAAGTCTAGCCATTGTTCCATGAAATAGAAACTGTGATCGACATTCCTTCCACACACCTCGAAGCTTGGCAATATCGCTCAGAAATGGAGATAGGCCATGAAAGCTACCATTCTGTGCGACTGAGAAAACTAGAGATGATATACTCAGCAAAAATGATTCACTACTAGACTGGTGAATATTGGGGGATGACATCCAAGACCATATGAGGAAAGGGAATATATCAGTGCTTTCCTTCAAGGCTTGGGAAAGATACATATCCATGCAGGACCCCCTCCAATCTTGCTAATGACTTGGGTATTGTTGTTATGGTAGTATTATCTACCTTTAGTATTGTCATAGATTTCATCACCTCAATATATTCTTCTAAATGGTCCATCAAAGAACAACTAGAAAGAATGAGAGTATTTAATGAATTCAACTTGTAAATGCTTCTATGAAGAGCCCTCAAGCACTTGCAGTCTTTAAAATTTGCCAAATGAATTCTTTTCAGATCTCCAGTGCTCTGGTGAACTAACATCAAGCTTGGACAATCTTTCAGCTCTAGCATCTCCAGGTTTGGTAGTTTTGTAAAATCAGGGGTTTGTGTCAAGTAAGATAAATGAATCAGATTGAGTGTCTTCAACATCTCTAGTAGCTGCAAAAACATAAGTTTCAATTTAAGAATTAGAAACTTCATACTAGACGAATTAAAATATCAGTGATATTGATTATCTTCAAAAGTGGTAACAACAAATACCTGAGGATATTTTGAAACTGCTTTGAGGTTGCTATATTTGAAGTCAATAGCAACTAATTCCTTTTGGTAGAAGTTGTTTGGAGTGTATTTTAGTGGAAATCCATGCCAATAAAGCCACCTCAGCTTTTTGGAAATCTGCTTATAGTCTCCTTCATATAATCTAGTTCGAGCAATCTAAGTTTCTTCATCTCCTTAAAAGCCATAGAATCAATGAGACACTCTCCATGGGTTCCTTGCACCTTTAAAGATATACCCTCAATAGCTTTGGTCCCCTGCAAACAAATGTTATGAGCTAGGGAAGCATTTGATATATGTTGTGAGAAAGCCAATTAAAACATAGCACGTATATATCTTAATCTTGCTTCTTATCTTAAAGATCGTTAAGATAGACGGTGTATGAAACTTGTATATTAGAGGAATAAAGAAAGATGATAACTTTTTTCAGAAAAGGATAATGCATATCCCTTGACCAAAAAAAAAAAGTTTCAAAAGAAAACAGTATATCTAGAAAATTCTTACTGTATGTTCTGTTAACACATCAAGTACATTTTCATGAAACCATAATCTACTATGTTTCTTAGGATCTTTTGGTGGACTTTCACAGATGATTTCTTTCCCCGTTTTCTGTAATAAATCATGCATTTCATGCTTATCATCCCTACTAATTTTCACAAGGCTCCGCTCTATGAGGATTTGTTGTCCAATTTTTGCATGAAGTTCACAACCATCTAATATCTGTGTAACATAGTTTCTGTCTTTATTGATAAAAAAGCAACATATGTCAAGGAAAATATCCTTCTCCATATAATCAATCAATCCATATAGCTTATTTTTTTAACTTTGCATGTATATCTTTATTAGGAATCCTTTGTAGTTTGGACAACACATCCTCCCATTTTTCAATTGTTCTCCCATGCAAACAAGAACCAAGGATTTCAAGAGCCAATGGAAGTGCACCACAGTAAGCAACTACATTTTTAGAAAGATTTATGAAGTTTTTTAAAGGAGCTACTTGCTTAAAGGCATGCCAACTCAAAAGCTGAAGAGCCTCTATTTCACTCATTTCTCTCATTCTATACTTATGGTCAGCTTTAAGGATATTAAGCAAGTGCAGATCTCTAGTTGTTATGATTATTTCACTTCCTCGACAAAACCATTCATGACTCCCACATAATGTGTTTAGTTGATGCACACTATCCACATCATCCAATACAACTAATGCTTTTATGTTGGGAAATCGATCTTGAATTATTTTTTTCCCTCTCTCAATGTTAGGTATCTTGAAAACTTGCGTTTTAGTGATATCAGAAATGCGCTACCTTTACAAATTAACCTGGTCAATAGCATGCTTTGAATTTTCTCTTATATCTGCAATAAAACTTCTTGCTCCAAAGAAACGACCAATTTATTGTAAATGGCTTTAGCAATAGTTGTTTTTGCCAATGCCTCTCATTCCCCAAAGGCCTATGATTAGAGCTTTTTCGAAACTCTTATCTGGTGTTCAAGAACTCGTGACTCTATTCCCACAGGATGGTCAGCAATAAACAATTGTCCAACGTCTAATTCTTTTGAAACAACTGCAACAATACCCTCAATTAGCACACTTTCACGCCTGTCAAAATTAAACATCCATGAAACAATAATCAGTCACATAAATAGCATGATTATTGGAAATAAACGAACATGAATTATTTTTAAACAGAAGAATTTCAGTGTACCATTAATAATAAGAGATGGACTAAATTAGCTACTTAATACTATATATGTATGTATGTATGTATGTTTACGCATCACTCGAAAACTTTCAAGTAGTAATTGATAAATGACTAGGGCATTATTTGCTGGAACCGAATAGAAGAATGCTTCCGAAGGCCAAGGGCTCAGAATCAAAGGATTATATTAGAATTAAGTATTTGTTCAATATATTAGAATTAAGTAGGTCCTTCCTTTGAACCTACTCCTTTCAGTTCTAAATATAAGATCCAGTTAACTATTTTTGAGAGATTAAGGAAGCTAAATATATTACTTAATCATAATATATGTTATGTATCATTAGATTATATATAAGTTTATAAATAAACTAACTAGTTTGGAGAAAAAAATAATGAATGTAAGTACTTTAAAATAATTTACTTAGTTTTCTTAATCTCTCCAAAATAATTAATTGGATCTTATATTTATGACCACGGAAGTATAATTTATTTTGGTCCGTGGCAAAGTGCAATAACATGGACGAAGCTGAATTAAGATGAAATCAAACTGAGATACGAGACCAAATAGATCCTAATTTTTTTAGCCCAAAAAATCCCAAGTTTTGGAAAGTCCAGCAATTCGGGTCACAGTTTCATTTGAATCTAAAACTGAATCAATTGAGTATAATTCATGGAAAGGAATGCACAATTTCTTCAAGTCATTTAATTGAAAATAAAGCAGAAAGATTGGGAAAGAGAATCAGCTGATGATGATGTTGGTGGTTGTCGAAGCCAGTTTAATTTCCAATGGCAATAATTAACACTAAAACCCTATCACAACTGTAAACCGTTTAGTTCTAATTTGAAAGGTTGAGATTGCTTTTTTAAATTTTTTTTAAAAATAATTTTAATGTGTATAGAAAATAATACAAAAATAATCTCTTAATTGTCCGTCTTACAAAAAATAATTTTCTTATTTAAAAATCATTATTTGAAAATATTAAACATAGCCTGTGTAGATCTCATAGCATCAATTAGTTGTTGGTGCTCATCATTGCAATGAGCTCTGAAACTGGTTCGGCGGTGGTAGTCATAGTGATAAATATTATTTTATTTTTCATGCTTAGTAAAAAAAAAAAAAAAAAAAAAAGTTTAGATAATTTCATTTTTATTAACTTGAAAATTTGCAAGCATGCATGTTGGGAAGAAATATTGTAAATATGTGTCTTAGAATAGCAGAAATGAAGAATTTACGCAAGTAAACATGTCCAAGTATAATATAATAGAAACCAATTTCTGTGATGACAACTTTAGTTTAAATAATATTTTTAAAAAAGCATAATATGAACCTGTCTAGATCACTTAAACTCAATCCAATAGAAAGGGGTTAATCCACCAAGTGAAACTTGCTTTCAGCGCAATGATGAGCACCATGATTCTTACCATTGCAACAGTATCTGCACCATTCACAGATTTAAAATTTTTAACTATTAATTTTAAATAAAAATATTAATTTTTAAAAATTTGACAATTAAGAGATTATCTATATTTTATACACATTTCAATATTTTTTTTCTGAAACATAGAAATAATTAATATTAGTACTTATAGCCTCTTGGTTCTTAACAGTCCACCTAGTACCAAAACTCTTTGCTAAGTGGTGGGGGCAAAATTTTCTCATGGCACTTGAGGTCATAAGTGAAAATATTTCGAGTTTGAGCAATTAAAATTTTCTTTAAAAAATTGGAGAAAACATTGAAAATTTTATTGATGAGAAGGATTTAAATTAGAGTATTTGTACCCTATGCGTAAAAAAATTGCAAAGTTCCAGTATTCTCTATGTGTAAAAATATATCAATTGTCCTTCTCACCAATAAATTTTTTAGTGAAAAATTTTACCTAATTTTCCCAATTTCCCGTTTCTTTTTTTCTTTTTAATGAGAGAGGATTTGGAATATTACATAGATGTTGCATTAACGCGGCCCGCAATGTTGGCAGCTGCGGTGAGTGCCTGCCTCCACCGCAACACCCGATCACTCCCCCTTCCCAAACTTTGCTCGTGCTGTTCAATTGCTTCACCATAACTGCCTCTCTGATGACGATTGACGAACATCAGATGGAGATACGTTATAGAATATGGGTATAACCAGCTGAGCTTGAGCTATTCGACACTCCATTATTTGCAGCAGTTCATCCAAACACCATCTCAAAAAAGCATAATCTTTAGAAAAAACTATGATCGCAATCCGTGATCTTTGAATTGCTTGCAATAATGAGACTAAGATGTCTTCTTGTAAAATAAATAAAGGATGTAAATGTAAAATGTATTAGTTAGGTAAATATGATTATGTAATTACAGGAAATTTCCAACTAAGGACTAAACTGAGCCTATATACATGGGCTGTGATATATTGTACAGAGACGTTTTTCATTTTCATCAAGTTAATAATAAGGTTGACTTCTCAGTCAGTAACAGGGCCTGTTTTAACATGGCATTAGAGCCCACGGGTTCCAAATGAAGAAATGTGTAAGCAAAGCGTGCGACCCCACCCGATCCATCTTGACTGACTTTGTTTCATTTTCCTCCACTTAACGCATATGCTGTTCATCGTCCTTGAGACAAATTAGGGCACGAAACCATGCATGTGTAGAGTGTCCATGTGTAGCCTCGATTGTCATGCCTGTCGCTACAAAATTCTTGTAGTGATTCCAGTTTACAAGAGAAGAATCGGCGGAATTATTCAAAAAGCCATGATTTCTACCGATCCAAAATCCTTCATCATGATTCTTGCAAGCTTCAAGACTGGAACAAGGCACCGATCCATGAATATTTGCGGGTCTTTTGGTGGCTCATCCTGATTTTTGAGATCTCCAAGACCAAAAAGAAGTTCTATCAGGCTAGTTCTCCATCATCCGAAACACTTGATGCTTCTCTCGCCGTCCTCGTGACCTCCGATTCAAGTCTCCAAGTAAGAACTAAATATTTCCTTCAGCCTTCTTGTTCGGGATTCTTGGTGAACTTTCTTGCCAATCGAGTGATTTCTGGTTTGATATCTTGGTCTTTTGGATCAATACCGAGATTTACTAAGTTTTGTATTTCTTTGGAAATTTACATCAAAATCATCTTCTAAACCTGTGCATTTCCGAATCTGTAAGAGTACTCACTTAAGAAGATTCCCTGATTTTGCAAAAGCTGGCAGTGTTCTTCTTCTTTCAGTACACAAACTACTCTGCAATTTTCAATTCTTAGACTAGATATCTCCTAATGGCTCAGTCTACAGAAGGAAAATCCACCGATGTAGATTTACATCCACTGTATTTGCACCCTACGGACACTCTTGTTGTCAATCTAGTATCCCAGACTTTAATTGGATCACAGAATTATGTTGTCTGGAGTAGGTCAATGAAACTTGCTCTTCATGGGAAGAACAAGTTAGGTTTCGTTAATGGAACCTATCTTAGTGCAAATCAAGAACCAGGCCATCGTAGCTAGTGGGATAGCCGTAATTCAGTAGTTTTATCATGATTGATCAATTCTAAGGATAAAGAAATTGCTAGTGGAATGGTGTTCTCACAGGATGCACATCTGGTTTGGATTGATTTAAAAGAAAGTTTTGACATAGTTGATGGGGCTAAAATATTCTCTCTCTATCACTCCATCAATTCCCTTGTCCAAGGCAATCTCTCTATCTCTGCCTATCACACAAGGTTGAAGGAATTATGGGATGAGCATGCCTCTCTTGTCCCAATTCCAAGCTGTTAGTGTCAGTCTTCCCAAGATTACTCTAAAATAGTACGGAATAGCAGCTGTTTCAATTTTTAATGGGGCTTAATGAAGGGTTTTATCATGTTCAAAGCCAAATTCTCCTCATAAACCCACTACCATCATCCAATCAGTCTTGTTCCATGATTATTCAAGAAGAAACTCAAAGAAATATGTCCTACCAAGCTCCACTCAATCCTTTTAAAGGTACTATCATGACCACTAACACTACTAGAGGAGGCAGAGGTCGATGAAGAGGAGGATGTGGTCGAGGATGTTTACAAGAGCTGTGTACTCACTGCAATAGGAGAGGACACAAAAGGGAAACTTGTTACCACTTTATTGGATTCCCACCTGGTTTCCCAACACCTAAATCCAACAAGGTCTTGGATGATGTGGCCAACCCTGCTGTAGGTGACTCCACTGCCAAGGGAAATGATGGAGGTGAGAATTCATCTACTGTTCAGAACTCGTCCTCAACTTCCTTGTTCACCCCTACTCAATATAAGCAAATCCTGGAGATGTTAAAGAGGGACTTAGAACCATCGAAGGCTGCTGTGAGCATCCAAGCTGCAACTCCAGGTATGTCTACTTACTCTGGTAATACATGGATTTTAGATTCTGGTGCCAGCTGTCATATAGTAAGTAGCTTAGCATTCTTAGATACACATAGACCGTATCTTGGGATTATTAAAAGAGCTACATGTTCAAGACATAGAACTTGTAAGAGTCTAGTGTGACAGTAGACTGGCTATTCACATTGCAACAAACCCGATTTTCCATGAGCGAACCAAGCATAACATAGATTGTCATTTTGTAAGACAAAAGTTAGTAGAAGGGATGATAGAATTCAAACACCTTCGATCAGAAGAACAACTTGCTGACATTCTAACAAAAGCACTTGGAAGTTCACAACATAATTTTATATTAGGCAAGATGGAAACTTGTGAATATAAGGTTCCCAACTTGAAGGGGAGTGTAAAATAAATAAAGGATGTAAATGTTATATGTATTAGTTAGGTAAATATGCTTCTGTAATTAAAGGAAAGTCCCAACTAAGAAACAAACTGAGCCTATATATATGGGCTGTGATATATTGTACAGAGACGTTTTTGATTTTCATCAAGTTAATAATAAGGTTGACTTCTCAGTCAGTAACAGGGCCTGTTTTAACACTTCTCCCCTGTCAATCCCTGAATCATCCTTGAAAGCATGGGTTCCTGCCTGTCTTAGAGAGTTATAAAGATGAGAAGTGAAACCATGACAAGTGTTTTTACCTCAAACACTCAAGAACACATCATAAGTCCAGGCGGCAGAAGAAGAAGAAGACAAAGCCATGGCTGCTTATTGACGGAATCAGACAGGGACGGCAATAGCACGCTTCAACTGATCACAATTCACAGCATAACATATAGATGGCATCTCCGATCGAGAAAGTGCTTGTCTTTATTTAATTGCCACCCAAGTTTGCAAGCTTTACTACAAAAAGGCAGACTAAAAAGAAATAAGTCGGTCACTAGTAAGCATCTCCGATCGAGAAAGTGCTTTTGTCTTTAATTAGTTGCCACCCAAGTTTGCATACTTTACTACAAAAAGACAGACGAAAAAGAAATAAGTCGGTCACTAGTAATTTTTTTTTAGCGCCACAAGTCAGTTAATTATAATTTAGTTATGCTTCTGTCTTTTAAGTATAGTTCTATACTTTACCGGAACCTGCTTCTCTTTTTGCCAATATCATCCCCTCCCATCCTTTACTCAAAATTGCACCGTTTTCAGTGTAAAATAGTGATTTTGAACACTTTTTTTAGTGAAAAAGTTGTATCCAACACGTTAAAAAAATTTTTCCAATAGAGTTTTCTATTCAAAAAAAAAAAAAATTGTGTACTCAGCATCTTAAAATATTTTTCTCATTAACTCCCAGTACTTAACATCCTGCACATTTAGATATTTTTTTTAGTAAGACTTAGCATCATAAACTAGTTTTTAGTGCAAACAGCAACCTAAAATATTGCACAAAAAATACTTTAAGATATTAGGTGCTATTAGAAAAGTATGTTAGGGTTCTTGATGCACTAAAAGCTAGTTTAGGATATTGAGTGCTACTAAAAAAAATACTTTAAGGTGCTGAATGTTAGATACCAGATGCTACTAAAACCTAATTTAGGGTACTGAGTGCACCAAATTTTATTTTTTAATTGTGAGAGCAACTAGAAAAATATTTCATGATCATGGATACTTCTCCGAAAAAAAGCGGTAGTGGCAAAGGAGAAAAGCCAGTACCTACTTTACCTGCCCTTTTTTCTCCATCAAAGGAGAACTTATATTGATATCCAAGTCAGAATTTACAACCAAAGCAAAGCAGACAAACAAAAAACGCAGAAGACAAAGAAAACTGAAGCAAAATTCTCCTAGTCACTCTAGCATTGATCACTAGTATAGAAGCAAGAAGAGATGGGGCGTAAACACTCAATTTTTCGAGCACATCCCTCAAAAAGCTTTAAGCAAAATCAAATCCACAAGGAAGTAAACCTTTCCTAGGATCCATTGAAAGCCATAATGCTTCCCAGCTTTCTCAAGATTTACATAATCCACTAGATACAAGCAATCCCCTAACTGACAGATGAAGGCATTGTTGGCTGCTTGCTCCAATAAATACCAGCTAGACTTCCTTAGGTTCCAACAGCCATTAGATAAAAACAACTGTCACCTTCGTAGTTTTGCAGTTCTCAAAAGGACAATATAGGAGATTATAAGCATACTGAATATTTGGTAGCCATGCATGCATCCTTCTAAAATTGCTTTACTTCCTTTCTTTTTCTTTGTATCAAAGAATTCCCCACATTTGGGAAATAAATCCCCTTCAATATTATCACCCAAAACTGAACAAGTTCCTGCAAAATTTTCCGACCAATTTTGATCAATGGAAAAACTAAAAAATGATACTAAAAATTTCACATGGGCTATCAGTATCTTTTACAAATTGGAACAGTGCTAAAAAGATTCTCTTATATATAAAAGCGAAAGAGCATATTTTCTTACCTATTGATTTATTTTCTTACATTGTTGATAAAAAAAACTTGAAAGATCGAACTTAAATATTAAGTTTTAGGACCAAATCAATAATAAGTGCAAATATGAACACCTAAGTTTCATTATCTCTTCTCTTTTCTTTTCTTTTCTTTTCTTTTCTTTTATAATTTTACCCTTAACCTGGCCCTTCCCAGGAGGGAAGGGAGACATACACACCCATAAACACTTATCGCACGCCCACCTTGGGGCTAGAACCCACAACCTCCCATCTAAGAGAGGTGTGGCATGCCAACTGAGACAGGGGTTCTTGGCAATCTCTTTTATATGCATACACATGTATATTTTATTTTTTTGGGTCAAACATACACATGTATAATGAAACAAAGAAACATAGAATACTTCCTGCAGAAAAAGATGCTCGATAATGAAAAAGGATATTAGAGGTGATGGTAATGCTTGGCAGAATGAATCCACTACATAGCTTTTGTTGTAAATATTGCATATGGGTGTGTCAAAGAAAGAGTCTCTCCAATATTATGGAATATGTTTAAATGAAGAGATGTGTTTTGAGAAGTCATGGTCTCATGAATTAAGGGATTTGTGTTGGTTCATGATCAAACAAATAGTTATAACATTTTAATTGAAGAGGTGTAGTCTTCAAGAGACACCATTTCAAGGTATCGATTCAGTGTCTATAAATACCCCAATTGTGACACCATTTGAAGAAGAGAAATAGAAGCCTCGATAATCTCTCACTGAGTTGTAATCTTCAAGAGACACCATTTCAAGGTATCAATTCAGTGTCTATAAATACCCCAATTGTGACACCATTTGAAGAAGAGAAACAGAAGCCTCGATAATCTCTCACTGAGTTATTTTATCTTCTACCAGTTGTGCCACCTTGTATCCTTATAGGAAGGATTTGTTTAATCCTGGGGAGATGCCGCTTCCTATTTACTAAGGGGGTGCGGAATATCTCTTAAAGACAGTGTTCTTGGATGCGACTCAAACCAAATATTTTCTTATTTCTTGGCAGATTTTGCCTACAATCTTAAGAGATATTTTGTGCTAATTTTTGGAGTGCATCATGATGATGAGGATTCACCAATGCATTTGGGTTAATTACAAAGGAAATTAGATAAGTTTCAATTTCTATCTCGACCATAATTTTTAAGCAAAATTATGATGGTCCAATGATAATTGAAAATGGAGGCAGTTTTGGCTCTTGCTATATCTGGTGAAAGCATATTAAAATAAGTTTATGCTCAAGGCGACCCATGATCATTATATTATGATGGACAAGTACCCAATTTCCCCTCCAATTGGACTCATTTTAATCCTTACCGTGAGGGTAAGGCTGCATGAAATCTTGCCTTCCAAAATTCATAGATTGACAATTGATCCGTCAATAGTTAGGCAAGCAAAATGACGTATCATTTTGCATTATGAGAGAGAGAGAGAGAGAGAGAGGCAAAAAAGAAGTTTGCAAGTCTAATAATAAGAAAAAGGGTCCATCTATCCAGACTTTATTGGAGGCGATGCAACTGTATGGGATGAAGGAGAAGTAGCATATTGGAATTACCGTTATTCACATTCGTTGGTTATTAAGTGCACTGGTCTTCCCCACGTACATGTCCAATACTTTGAAATATTAATAAAAATATTGGTGAGCATATATAAAAGATTAATCATGCCGTTATAAGTCTTCAATTAGTGTGTCGGTTAAAATCAAAACATTATTTAATTATTTACGTCGATATTTTATTTTCTAGCCAGTGATGAAATTATTTCCATTGAAGGCTTTATTATGGATAAATATATTATTTGGATTAATAGGGTAGTTACTAAATCTCCTATTATCTTTCCTTAACTAAATGTCATGTTATTTCTCTTATTAATTAAATGAGGGCGTACGGTTTCAATCGTAGTAGTATGTACGGTACGTGACTTTTGTCTTTTCTTTTCGATGAGTATATGTGGTATTGTTAAGGGAAGATCCCTGAAAAAGGACCTCAAAAGTGTGAAAAGACAGAGACGTGTCAGAAAATTCTGAAATTCTGCAGAGGTGCTTGGTGACTGAGTAGGGATTTACATTTTTAGATCAAAAGACGGGTTTGTCCCTAGGCAAATTTGAAAAGAAAAGAGGAAGAGAGGGAGGCGTTTTTTTCGGGCATGGGTCATTATCGGTTTCTGAGGAGTAAAAGAGTGGTGGGGAGCAGGGGTTGTTAGTCGCATAGTGGGTCCGAAGTGGGTGGGGTCGATTTGAGGAGGAAGGAAGGAGTTGACAGGGCTAGGGAGTATGCCGCATTCTTCTATTGAAGCAGAGAAGAGGTCGACTATTTCGGTGGCTGAAAAATAAGAAAAAACAACAACGTAAGCCAGTAAAAGCTATCATTTGGGTTGAGTTGGGTGTGCTTTTGTGTTGAGAAAGAGGCATCGACAGTGGTTGGGAAGTCGGCTGGTCCATCGTAGGCTGACGGAGGGTGACGACAGCGTTCTGGAAGTAGCCATTTCTTGGATTGGCACAGAGATTGGGCGGTGGTTGTGACAAAATCGTTGTTCCAGTGTGAAGTTGCAGGTGGGCGTAAAAGTTCGGTACGTGAATGGGTTTAAAAATCTGTCGCATGTGTAGTTGTGAAATTCTTAACCTAAACTGTGAAAACAAAATTTAAAGTTGGGAATAGATAACTGCAAAACCCTGTTGTACTGTGGAAAGTATGTGATTTGAAAGTTGATATAATGTTATGTGTAGTTGGGAAAAGTGTATCAAAACTCGTTGCACTGTCAGCTGATGTGGGAAATTTAGCATAATGGGTAGTTGGCAATTTCTGAGGCGTAGTTGGGAAATTGTAATCATAACCTGAGAAAACTAAAATTAAAGTTGGGAATGCTTATTCGGCGGGTGTGAAATTGTGATGCATGGATGTGAAGTTCCAAACCTAACATGAGAAAACTTAATCTGAATTTGGGAATGCTTAATCTGAAACTCTGATGCGTTGATGTGATTAGGTAAAACAAACCTGAGAAAAGGTAAATTGAATGTGGGAATGATTTATCTGCTATTGTGAAAGCCTATTAGAAAAGAAAGTGCTATCTGCAATATGTGAAAACCAATAAAAAAAATAGTGAAATGTTTTGAAGAAATTGCGAACTAGTGTTGTAATGTACAAAATTTAGTGTAGCCTTAAGCTGATAAAATATAATATGAAAATGGGAGTTCTTAATTTGACATTATGACAGGATGTTTGTTTGTGGGAATGTGTAATTTAAAAGTTGTGGAAACATATGTTGAAGTTGTTAACAATTTACGATAACTTGGGAAATTGTGTTACCCCTTGGGAAATTTGCAAGTAGTGTGAACCATTGTGGTGAGAAGGTTATGCTAACCTATGAAAACTTAATATAAAGTTGGGAATTGTTTATATGACATTGTCAAAAATTATAGGTACGTGGGAAGGTGTAATTTCCAAGTTGGGAAACCATTTGTAGAATTTGTGAATTTGTAATGAGAAATTGGGAAATTGTCTAATGATGTGGGGAAGTTTGAGAATTCCCTAGTCAAAATTGGTTGGTTGGTTGTGAAATCCTAATCTTAACATGGGAGAACGTTACTATTTTGTTAGGAATGGTTAATATGAAATTGAAAAACATGTTGGTTTATGGGAATGTTTTATATCGTACTTGTGAAAACGTAATCAAAAGTTGGTAAACCTAAATAAGAAGTTGTGAAGCTATGTGAAAAGGTTAATTTTGAGAAGCAAGCAGCGAAATTGTTTTCACTAGTTGTGAATCCTTTTATCAAGACCTATTAGACAGTGCTACTTTTTATGAGGGAAATTAGGATGCATAAGAAGTGAGAGTGTAAAAGAACCATTTAAATTGTAAGCGAACAATGTTAATGAATGTCAAATACTTCTTGTGCAGGTCGAAGAAGATGACGTTACAAAAAGGGGAGAAATAAAAAACAAAAGCACTAAGGCGGAAAGATCTAAAAAGTAGACATGCAAAAAGCACAAGTGTTAAGACGAAAGGAGGAAACAGCAAACCTGTGAAGAGTCAACCAGTACAGGGTGGGGTTATGTTGTTTAGAAATGAGTAGAAATGAGTATGTGGCCAACTTGGGGGAGGAGAAGAAGAAGATGATAGAAGAAAGCAAGGCTGCAGGAAAGGCATGGCAAGAGTTACCGGATGAAAAGAAGGAGTACACTGAAAGAGCTAAGCAAGGAAGGCCAGAAAAGAAGAGCAAAATTAGAGTGTCCTTTCATACCCGCTCCTCACTTTGAGGATTTACATCGTTGGTGGAATTTGTTAAGGAGAATGAAGATTTGAATGAGAGGGTTAGGAGAATAGGTTTTGGGAATTTGTTGAAGGTGGAATTGGACAGACTCCCCGATGACTTGATTGTTTCCATACTTAGAGCATATGACCCACCAACACAGCAATTCAGGATAAGGGGGAAGACAAAAGAAATTGAATCAAAAGATGTGGAGAAGTTGCTTGGTATTACTTGTGAAGGGGTCGAGGTTAGGGTCGATGTGGAGGACTCTAATCCATTGTATGAGAGGTTGAAGAGTGAGTATGGGAGAAAGAAATACACTAACATATTGAAGAACATTAAATTTGGAGAAAGCGGGGACAACTTTGAGTTTCTCTTCATCTTGTACACTTTAGGAGTTTTTTTATGTCCGCACTCAAGTGGAGTCATAAGTGATAGGATGTTGAGAGTCATATGTTGCCCAATGGACGGATTTGAAAAATATGACTGGGCAACGTATATGATCAAAGAGTTGTGGAAGGAAATGAGTGACTACATAAAAGTGTATAGGAAGAAGAAAGAACATGAAGGGACCTGCAATGTGGGTGGATGCCTCTACTTATTGCTGGTATGAAACTTGTTCCATTTTCATTATTCTATTTGTAACGTTCACACGTATCACTGATACCTTTTTTTGTGGTGTAGCTATTCTTTGCGAAAAATTTCCCTTTGAAAAAAAGTGTCCAACATTAGTCCACTAGCCCTATTGAATTTTGGACAAAGGACAAGTTCAACAAAATGGTAAACAATGAAAGGATGAGCAATATGGGAATTTTGTTCCAAGTGAGTGGCAGTAAAGTAAGGGCAGGCAAAGAGGATGCACAACAAATGCCTTATTTAGACCCGGTATGTGTGTTGTTTGGTAATACTTGTTTTCCTTGATTGAACAGATTAAATAAGAAATTAAATTCTGTTATTAACATAGGAGTTAAGGGATCTTTATGCGCGGCTTATAGATGTAATTGATGAACACCGTAACTAACTGATCAAAGTTATGGTTGAGGAGTTAACCAATGTCCAAAATGCACGAGAGAGGAAGGGAAAATCACAACCAACCATTCTTGTTGTGACAGTTGATGATGTGGATGGTATTGGTTTGGATGATGAAGGTGGAGTCGGTGATGATGATACTAGACATGATGATGCTAAGGAACATAAGGCTTTTAATCATGATGATGATGAGCATGATGATGCGGATGATGACGCTAACATAGAGGGAATAAAGGTGGGGGTGAAGGGGATAGTGGGAAAGTAGGTAATGAAGGGGATGACGAAATCTTATCTCCATTAAATATATCCCCCTTTCAGTGCCTAAGCAAGTAGAAGGAGAAGGTGTAAGAGGAAGTACCACTGTTGAGAGGCCCGAACAGCCATGGAGATCAAGGAGGTGGCCAAAAAGGCCGATTACATCTCCATTTGTAGAGTTGCAGGTGGGTCAAAAGAGGAAGAGGCCAACTGATGATCAGGAGACTTTTTTCAAAATTATATCCAGCCTGGCTACAGGACCAGAGTGTGATACATGAGTATAACAAGTTCTATTCTTCAGTATTTCATTTCTACATATGAACAACATATTAACTCTTAACCACCTTGACATTTGGAAAACAATTGCAGGCCATTGGTTGACATCTTGGATAAAGAACTAAGTTGGGATCAGCTGTATAGGCTAGGGGGAATTCAAAGAATAAGCAATACGGTATGTATGTGTACCTGTATATAAGGAAGGGGAATACCAAAATATTCTTAAGTACCATGCATTGTCAAGTAATAGTAAGTCGTCTGTCATGGTTGACAATCCGGAATTGAGTCTAGTTCATATGTTCGGTGTTGCAGATTATGTCACTTTTCTGTAAGACTTTGATGTATGAGTTTAAGGAGCTAGAAGTACAACTGAAGTGGCACATATTTGATGCATAGTTCATGGTAAGTGAAACTGTCCACCCACTCATTTACATGTTCTCATATTGGAATAGAGTGTCGTCATCACACACCACTATTTTTGTCATAGACAAAGTTGTTAGGTAGCCCACTCTGGTAGAAAGTTTCCACTGTGCAGTAACAATTTATGCCTGAAATTGTTGGGTACAATATTGGGGAGTGTGATTTGATCATGGGGCCGGTACTTGTGAGTGGCCACTGGTTTTGTGTTGCTCTAACGATAAAGAATATGCAATTCTACGTGTTGGACTCGATGAAGCCTAAAATTCCTGATAAGAAGTCAAGAAGGAAGGGTGCCGTGCAAGATTATTACATTTTCGTTGTCAACTTAATTGTAAGTTCAGCTCACTGTAAGTAGATAATGTTGTCACACGCGCAAATTTCCATACCGTGTCATTTACTTGTTATGTATTATGTTTGTGGTTGCAGAGGGATTGTTTCCTTGACATTATGGCGCTAGTGAAGCCAGATAAGGTCAAAAAGAAGGCAAAGAGCAAAATTGTGTGGCCTCCTATTCTCCAACAAAATAATCTATGAGTTTTACCATTTTGTTCAATTAAATAACTGATTTTCCTATCATTTGAACTAATGCAACCTGTGACTAACTATGTGACGATAATAAGAACTGTGGTGCGCATGTCATGATATGGTTGAGCCAATGAGATCCTGATTGTGACTTGGACTATCAAAATGAATACCTCTGAAACTATAACCTTGTAATTTTTTAGTCAAATTTAAAAAACATTTACGTGTTAACTTATTTACAAGAGGAGACTAAGCAATTAAGGAGCGACATATTGTGGTGGTTAGTCAATCATCTGCTGAACTTACGCCGTGACACTACATTAGAGCTCATTCCCCTTACACTAGTCACAGCCAAAAAACATTCTTAGTGTGACTTACTATTTCGTATGCAGAGAGTTATTATGGTTTTTTCTTGTTATCATATGGGAGGGCACAACTTGTTTTGGCCTTGTTTTGTGTATTAATCCATTAGCTATTATGATTTGGCACATGCTAACAAGCATTTAATGACATATGTTGATGCTCACATTTTTGTAAATGTCCCCTGAATTTGGACGTGGTTCCACAATGCTAGCTAAAAGTTTAGCAAGTTATGCATTCTGATTCCCATTATTTGTTTAGCATTTCCCAATACAGCGTACCACGTTTTCCAATTTGGATGCCAATAACACCTAAAGCTATTTTAGTTTTTCCCTAAGTTACATTATAATTTTTCAACTTTACATAACTGTTTCACAAAATTAGATAAGCATTTACACAAGTTATAATGCCTACATTGTTCAAATCTTTGTACATATCATACTCTAAAAGTGAAAGTGGTTCCACAATCCCAGATATGATTTTATCAAGTTATGTTATATGTTCACCAAAATTTGATAAGCATTTCCTCAGACGGTCATTGTTGATTGTGAACTTGGTTACAAACATGCCCTGACGGTACTTTGTTTTTCACAAGTTCACATTATAAGGTACAAACTTTTGGTATGGTTTTTGCAAACATACATTAGCTGTTAGAAGATGATAACGCAAACATGGTTTCACTCGCTGTACATTGAATTCCCTGAACATGAAACGGTTTCCGCAATGCTGGATTATGGTTTATCAAGTGTTGTTAACCGTTTACCAATATAGGATAAGCAATTCGCAGACCTCGCCATTGTGAACTTGGTCGCACACAAGACTTGAGGAAAATAATTGTTCCCATGACTACATTATACTTTATCAACTTTATATAAATAATTAGCAATATTAGATAAGCCGTTCGCATCTAATATCGGTAACATTTCACCTATCTTTGAAACTTTAATCCCCTTATCAAGATAACGGTTTATCAACTTTTTATTCTTGTTTTGCAATATATTATTACCATTTCGCAAACTTCGTAACTAGTTTGTGAACTTGGACGGAAACAAGCACTGAAGCAAATTATTTTCCCCAATATTATATTAAAATATGTCAAGTTTATATGTACTATTCGCAATAATATATTAGCCTTTCACAGCTGATAACGGTAACATTGTGCCTATCTTCCAAAATTTAATCCCCTGATCGTTAAACTAGTTACCTAAATCTAGATAAAGGTTTCACACCTATTTATTATCGTGTTCGCAATGTAGGATTAGCATTTCATAGACGCCGTTACTAGTTTGTGAACTTGGACGGAAAGAAGCACTAAAGCAACCTATGCTTCCCAAAATAATATTATAATTTGCCAAAGTTATATAAAGTATTTGCAATATTAGATAAGCGGTTCGCAACTGATATCGCTATCATTTCACCTAGCTACGGTACTTTAATCCCCTACCCGTTGAACAAGTTCCCCAAATCCAGATAGGACTTATCAATTTTGTGTTATCTGTTTCGCAATTTATTATTATCATTTCGCTGACTCCGTCACAAGCTTGTGAACTTGGACGGAAACAAGTACTGAAGCAAAGTCATTTTCCCAATATCACATTATAATTTTTCAAAATTATACTAATAATTAGCAATAGTATATTAGTCGTTCATAGCTATTAACGCTAATATTAGATATTCACACGAACGTTAAATGGGTTCCCTAATTCCACCTAACGTTTTATCACTGTTTGTTTTCCATTTTGCAATGTATGATAAGAATTTCACATACACGGTCACTACTTTGGCAACTTGGTTGCAAACAAGCCCTAAAGTAAATACGTTTTCCTGGAGCTACATTACAATGTGTCAAATTTATACAAATTTTTGGCCATATTTTATACGTCATCTGCAATTGATAACTCCTATATTCCATTCCCTTGACGTTAAACTGGTTTCCCAAATACAGATAATAAGGATTTATCAAGTTTTATATTGTGCTTCACAATATATTATTAGTAGCACGTACATTTGTTACCTATTTCTCTTACGCAGTTGTTAACTTTATTTACGTATATAGCATTTTGTGATCACCATTTTCGTACTTTGCCACTTTTTTTTTCTAGGACAACGAAATCCCTAACTGTTGCAGCATTTTTCCCAAAAATGCTTAATATTTCATCAAGACATGATGAGCTTTTCCCAAATGGACATTAACATTTAACATGTTCGTCCACAACTTCTGCAGCATGATTTTGCAAACATTAGCACACCAAGACAGTGCAATTGCCTTATCAGAACACATGAAAAGAGGCTAAATACCTTCTTTTAAACCTTATATACATAGATTTCAAAATAAAGGAGTGGACAATATATACCCAAAAAACATGATATTCTTATATGTAGCTTTCATAAAGGGGTATGACCTTACATACACAAAAATGAGGAATTCACTGACAGTGCCAAAAAACTAGCAATAAGAAACATTGTTCTAACATGTGCATTGACAAAAGGACATTAAGAAAGTGGTTCCTCTTAATGTTCCTTTGTCATTGACATAATCCTATATCTATTACTAATTACTTACAACATTTGCTATCCCATGTATCCCATCCCTTCATCCAAAAAAATAACACAAAAGGGTCAGACCAAAGTATATATACACCAAAAGATTTTACCTACTACTGCACGAATACTAATTTCAACATGGATTGGGATTTTTGCAAGTCCTTCATATGTGTCCAGCTTCATGGCACCATGCACAATGGTAGATCTTTCTATTTTGGAACTGTGATTCCTGCCTTGATGATCTTGGTCTTCCAGGTGGTCTGCTTGTAATTGGAGGATGCAAGAATATATTTTCAGACATATTGTGCATGGTATAAAGGCTATAATCATTCAGGTTTGGCATGTCTATTGTGACAATCGGAATCATGCTATGCTCATAGATCTTTGCCTGAGTTTCGATCTTAAAACAATCATCAACATATTTATAAATGTTGCCATAGGCAACCTTCACAGCTGCACAACCATATGTGTATGGAATCCCACTCATTTGCCAATATGCACAACTACATTCACATTGCCGAATGTCAACCTCATGGTCTCTGCGTGCCATATGCACACAGAATCATCCCTGACCATAATTTTCACACCACATATACTCACTTCCAATTACATTTTCCCTCATCTTTGCCTCTATATTTGGCCCAACACAATTCTTCCACTTCCTCATTGACAGATATGATGCATGCATCTTCTTTGCTACTTTATCACGATGTGCATGGATTAGTTGGACTATATTATACTTTCTCTCCTTCACCATCCAAGCATTGAAAGACTCGACAAGATTTGTTGTTATATTGTCCCAATACTTGTAAAGGAACTTGCTCATTGCCCACCTGTCAACATCCCCATGATTCAAAATCTAATCATATAACTCTTTTGAGTGTCGCCACATCTGTTCCATTCCTTATCAAACTCATCCAGAAGCCTTACATATACAACTTTGTCAAGAATAATAAGTGAATCCTCTTTTTAGCCGAGCACTTGTTTTCTTTTTGCCCTTATTTACTTTTAGTAGCTCAGCACTGAAGTTCTCCTTCACATATCTATAACAAAATGCATGATGGTGCCCTCCAAATATTGCTGCCACACCACCTATTATGGCATTATAATGATATGACACAATAGTAATTTCAATTGAACCAACAATCCTTTTAATCATATACATAAACCAAGTCCAATCATCCAGTGTCCCTCCTTTCACAATTGCTATTGCGAAAGGCAACAACTCATTATTCGCATCATTGGCCATAGCTAAAAGGAGCGTCCCCCTATAGGGCCCGCTTAAATGAGTTCCAGCAACGTATAGTACATGTCTTGCACCTCGCACGAATCCCTCAATACATGACCCATAAGCAATGAAAACTCACTCAAACGTGTAACTATCAGCTACCTATTCAGCAACTATTTTATCATCCATTTCCTTCAACCTTTGGCATATCCATAGGATTAACACGTAAGATTGTTCTGGTCTTCCATGAATGTCTTCCATTGCCTTCTCCTTTGCCTTATAAGCCTATTTATATGTTAGGTTAACACCATATTCACTTTGCAAAGTCTTCATAATCTTAATTGGACGCTTCTCTGTATGGTTCCTAACTTCCTCAATGATTATTAATGATGTTAGACTAGATCTCGCACCATGGCTGGTCACTTCTAAATTATCTTAAGCATTATGCACATAATCTCTTATAAATTTGGTGACACAAAGTATTGTTCTACTCTTGCCATCTCCATTTGCACATAATTTCCAGGGACATCCTTCTACTTTACACTTGACATATATCTTCTCCTAGTATTCTTCTCGTATTTAGGCAAAAACTTATGCGTGATGCTATATTTGTACAAAGCTCCTCTTAATGCATCCGCATATGGAAAACGTTGCCCAACTCCTAAAATTAGTCTGCCCCATTTCAAATTGCTCCTCTCACTGACATGTGTTTGTTCAGTGTCATAAGTTAGATTGCTACCACCAAATGCAATAACACAGGCTGAACATCACTGCAATCACTCATGGGATACACCTCTGCTTCTGGTGACTATTGCAGGAATCTCTCAATCCTACATTAAAGATTTACAAAATCTCATTAACGATTGCCGACATTTGATTACAAAATGCCAACATATTCATTACAACAACTTTTTCTAACTTACATATCATAATCATTTCTTCGCAAAGGTTGGTTCACATTATCCTTATGGGCTGCAAACACATGAGCTCTGCTGTCATTAAACCGAAACAAATTTCCTATTTCTCCATCACTATCAAGATCAATTAAATTCCTCTCATCAAACATAACTTTATATTTAATGTCACAACTACTCCCCACATCACCTGTCCATATTACAATAATTTCCCTTAATTCTTCCAGCCTTATCCCTTCTCGTAGCATTTTTACCTTCACACTACCTCCAATGTATTTAACTTCACCATCATCATTTCTTTCAAAATTTCCCCTACATAAAAATAACAAAACAACTCCTTCGCTGCACTTCTCCTACTATTTTCATCCATTTTGTTACTTCCACTGCAACAAATAAATGAACACATTGTCAGTAAAAAGAACAAAACTAACTGCCCACTTCAGTGTGTAACAAAGCTGCATTAGGGTTTTTCAACTTCATCTTACTCATTTTCTAAAAAATCCACCCTATCTTTTCTCTTCACTCTTATAGCTCTGACTCACCTTATCTTCCATTGCCATCTTCTACCACATTCACCCAGTATCAGCAATTTTACCCCTACACTAACACCACGCATCACGTCCCTCCCACCTAAGTACCCAGCTCCGAAATGCTCACTTCCCACGCAAATGATGATGATGAAGAATAATGAATGACAATCGACGAGGCAAGGGATTATCTGTACATACCTCAGCTACCTTACATTCCACTGGCTTCCTCCTTCACTTTCGTCTTGCAGCTCTGTCATGTCACTTATGCACATACCTCTCTTTTCTTTTCTTTTTTAGCTCATAAGGGCAAACCCGTCTTTTGATCTAAAAATGTAAATCCCTACTCAATCACCAAGCACCTCTGCAGGATTTCAGAATTTTGTGACACCTCTCTATCTTTTCACACTTTTGAGGTCCTTTTTCAGGGATTTTCCCCATTATTAATTGACACTATATTGGGTTTTTAAGGGTTTAAATGCAATAATATTTTCAGAAAAAAGATGCAATAATATTTTACTTGAATACGTGAAACCAGATTTTATGGGATTTGGTTTAATGATTATTGTCTACTAGTAATAGTAGTTAACTTGAAATTTTTCATATATGAAAATTAATGAGTATTTAAATTTAGTTTTAATGTATCTTTCCTTGAATTTTGCTAATCTCCTATTATATCTCTCGTTATTTAAATGAGGATTTGATTAATATTAAAATTAAATGTTATCTATGATATTGTGAAGATAAGATTATGATGGACATGAGATTATTATTATTGGCTTAGACAATGAGAACATATCAAATTAATAAATTTGATAATTCAGATTGGATATATTGTTTGAATATATTAAGTAAAAATGTTCACCTTATTTTTAATTTGTCCATGTCATATTTGTGTTTTCCTTTTGTCTAATTGGCTACTTAAATTAGATAAATTTATGAGTAAAAATATGAAGTCCTAATTTTTTGGATGTTGATATATTTGAAAAATTCTAATTGAATTAATTAGAATGAGAGGGGAAATACTGGGAGATTCTAATTTAATTATAATTAAAATTTTATATAATTGAAATATTTGAAAGTGTGGGGGTGCCCAATATACTGGATATCTTGTGGGGTATCTTTAAAAAAAATTATTATTATTTTTGTTGGAAAAAAATATGTTGGAAAATTATGCCATGTGACATGAGCTATGTTGAGAGTTTGTTATTTACTGCTAAAAGCAAATTTTGTAATGTTAATTATCAAATTATTTGAGGCTTGAAACAAGCATTTGTGGCACTCATAATTTGATAATTTATTTGTTGTAGATGTTTGCCATTTTATTTTTTTGTGGATATATACTAATCTTCGTACGTGAACATATCATTATTGTGAGTAATTTTTTAATGTGGATGGCATGGTCAAATCATGCTGTTTGAAGTTTGATTTGAAAGCATATATGAATCAAAATGTGAGTTTGGGTGTTAAAATCATAAGGAATAGTGATGATAAATGAGAAATGTCTTTGAAGATTGGCTTTGAAAACCATTATGTGAATATTCCTTATGATACTACTTGAGATGATTTTAAAGCTCAATCAATATATGCACAAATTGTTGAGAATTTATAGCATTGATAAATGTCATGACTTGGCAAATGATATGTGGCGATTAAGTATATATAAACTCTCATGAAGAGAAAGAAATAGTTAAGGGATGTCATAAATGATGGCATCATGTATAGTGGATTCCTGTTGTATTGATATGCACGGATGGTAACTGAAATTCAGTTTATATGTGGAAACCCGCTGGTTATCATTGACTTGTAGTGGTGATGAAAATAAAATAGTTTATGAGTCAGAGTTGATTACTCTAGAAATGGATGGAATGTTAAGAATGTTGAAAATCTCTTAACAAATATTTTGGTATGAAACCGACACTAAGTGTCGATGATATGTGCTTGCTAAATATGGCAATAACCATTGTAGATATTGAGAAAAATTATCTTCCTCCAAAGTTTAAAGCTTAATGATTCCTTATAGGTAAAAAAAAACAAAGGCTTAACGAGTCCTTCAGGTGAAAAAAACAAATGCTTAATGAGTCCTTATTCAGGTAAAACAAGGTTGATGTTGTACACCAAAAAGAAAAAGGTTGATGTTTACCTATGTTGTCATTATCCTGTTTTTCATTTTTTTTATCATTGATTATTAAAAATAAAGATGATTCAATAGGGAAATAGGAAAGCATAACTAGAACAACACGTTTCATAAAAAAATAAAAAAATATTAAAATATTTTGAAGTGGAGCACTATTTTATATTAGAATTGGCATTCATGGTTCAGGATCACTCTAGAATAATATATGATGCAAATGACAGTAAACTTGTTCGGTCATAACAAATTAAAGATCAAAACCATTAAATTTGGGGTTTTGTTGTAAAAATACTCATAAGATTTTATCCAAAGTTCATATGGTAGCATATGCATTTTAGAGTTACAAAAATATCAATGAACATTCAAAATGGGTGCAAAAATGTTAGGACCATTAACCCAACGCTGTTTCGTTTTATGGTGTGCAAATGGGAGTGTGTTAGTTGTCTTCTCTCTCTGTTTTTCGACCGTTGTATCTGCAACGGCCATTTGACGTGCGGCGGAGACGATCTCTGGCGGTGGGCTGCTTAGTCTTCAACGGTCATTGCGACGGTGGAGACTGATCTGAGAGCTGCTGCTGATTCACTCCCAACGTCGACGGTCTGTGTTTTCTTTGAAGGTGTACTCTGTTTTCTCGGATTCTGACGGTGCTAGGCGGTGGGCTGCTTAGTCTTCAAAGGCGACGGTGGAGACTGATCTGAGAACTGGTGCTACTTCACTCCCATCGTCGACGGCTTTGTTTTCGAAGGTGATCTCTGTTTTTTTCTGGTTCTGACGGTGATACGTTTGAAGTTGGGACTGTTACCTCTGTGGATGATTTTGACGGATCAGGCTGTGGTTTTCGTCCGACGAGTTTGCTCCCATTGTTAGACGATCTCCTTTTGACGGTGGGATTGGGTTTTTCTCTGGTTCTGAAGGATTGGGTGGTGAGTCCTTTTTTTTATTATTATTACTCCGACGTGGTGATCTGGGCAGTGGCGAAGTGGTGTTTGGAAGGTAGTTTTTTGTCTTTCTGTGCTAAACGGTTTTCTGCCCTGTTTAAATCTGTCTACTGGTCCCTTTTGCTGATAAACTGGTGGATAAGATGACGGTGAGAGAACGGGATAGAAGCCGTGAGAGAGTGCCTCCAGCACCAACCTCGGAGGAACAGGATGCTATGCTACGGAGTCGTAAGAAAGTTAGAGAAGAGGGGAATGAGTTCTCTGGACACCAATCTCTAGTACCGAGGGTGGAAGATTGGATGACCGATGAAGAGAATGGGAAAGAGGCTTCTACACAACAGAAGAAATCATACAAGGAAGCATGTGTAGATATGCCAATGCAGGAAGATTTGTCTGATGAGGAGGACGAATGGTGGCGTGGAGATGGATGGAAATCTAGAATTGAAGTTGAGTTTACGTCCAGGGGTCCAAATATCATTGTTTCACTGGAGTTTCGTCAAAAGTTAGCAAAGAAATGGAGTACCTCCCTGATTGTAAGGCTCCTAGGGCGCATGGTTCGGGAGGAACAACTTGGTAGAAAGTTGCAGCAACTATGGGGTCGGAGAGGAGAGGTAACTACGATTGAAATCGGCTCTGGATATTTCTTGGTTCGGCTAACTAACGAAAAGGATTATGCGTTTGCTTTGACTGGTGGACCATGGTTATTCATGGAACATTACTTAGCTGTGCAGCCATGGAAACCGGAGTTTGATCCTGATGATGGAGAAGTGCCGAAGATCGCTGCATGGGTACGTATTCCTAAATTCCCTGTTGATTTTTATGATAAGGGTATCTTATTTGTGGTCGGTAGTCAGATTGGAAAGGTTCTTAAGGTGGATAATAATACACTGAAACAAACCAAGGGTCGTTTCGCTCGAATATGTGTTGAGGTAGATCTAAATTCTCCTTTGCTTCCATCACTAATGATTAATGGTAAGGAAAAACAAATAGTCTACGAGGGTCTACATTTGATATGTTTCTCTTGTGGGAGATATGGGCATGGGTCAAAACATTGTCCACATAAGAAAGAGTCTGGGGCTTCAGGCGGTCAAATGTCAGATCATGAGTGTGAAGAGCGAACAGTGGATCCGACACAAACTAATCATAATCCAGGAAAAACAGCATATGGTGAATGGATGGTAGCACCCAGGAGGCGTCGGATGCAACGTGGTGCTGGAGGAGAATTAAATAATAGTCGGGAAGGGGGGCGACATTTGCGTAGTTAATATAATGTTGGAGGATCAAGATTTGCGGTTTTGTCAGACGAGAATGAGGAAAAAAAGAGGAATGAAATTCCTTTGATGGTGCCTAATAATTTGACTCTTGATATTACAAAGCAGGAATCTTCAATGACCAATATAGTTAAATCACGTGGGCAGTTGATTAGTAAGAAGAAGCAAGTGGAGATTAAATCTGGGAATGCAACAATTGCGGTGGGTTGTAAGATTGATTCGGTGAGCCCAATGGATCATTATCAACAAGTTAAGAATAAAATGGTTGACCAGGGTAATTCTAGTTCGGACAAAAAATGTGGTCAAGTGCATATTGCAGGGGATTTGTCACAGGGGATTCATGAAGGAGGAAACGTGGTGGCGGGATCCTCGAAATTTCAGCCAATAAAGGGGGTTTGTGTACGCCTTCAAAATATATAGGCGAGAAAACACAACTCCCAAAATCTATTCAAAATAGTGCTTCTGACCCTATCGATCTAGGTGCGCGTCGGGAGACTAAATTTTTAACACGTATGAGTCCTCTGGGAGAGGATGGTAATGTCATTATGAAGGAGTCAGGTGAAGATGAATATGGGACTATGTCCCAGTAGTTTTGCTCTTGTTTGGGAATCATTAATCCTTTGTTATTTATCTCTATGATAGTTATGACATGGAATACTAGGGGTGCCGGTGGTGCCTCATCTCGACGTTTAATCTGTGACCTTGTAGAAAAACAAGGAGTAAATTTCTTTGCACTTTTGGAACCTAGACAGGATGGCGAAAAGGCTACATTATTGGCTCGAAAGCTTGGATGGCCTAATAGGTACGTTGTTGAAGCAAGAGGATTCAGTGGTGGTATTTGGCTCTTTTGGGACTCAGGCTATAATTTTTCAGTAATCTCTGCTGGTGAACAATTTGTGCATGGAATTTTTAATGCAGGAAATGAGAATGAATGGTCCATCACTGTGATTTATGGAAATCCTAATATAAACTCGAGACGCCTGCTGTGGTCGTCTTTAAGAGACATTCATCTGATTGTTCGTGGGGGTTGGTTGTTGGTTGGTGATTTTAATGCTGTTTCATGCCCTGAGGATAGATGGAGTTTGAAAGCTCGAGAAAGAAATGGAGTGGACAAATTTTTTAGGGAATGGATTGCTGATACTGATTTGATTGACATCGGTTTCAGTGGCCCTAAGTTTACTTGGGGGAATTCGAATAGCCAGAGTAGAATTGATAGAGCTTTGGTGGATGCCATTTGGCATGAACAATTTCCTAGTGCTTCGGTGATTCATTTACCCAAATATAAATCAGATCATTGCCCTATTTTAGTAAATACTGATAAGTTGTCGCATGTTGAGAAGAAACAGAGGCCTTTTCGTTTCTTCGCTCCATGGGTTATGCATGATAATTTCTCAGGCTTTGTTAAGGAACAATGGATTGTGAAGGAAGATTGGTGTGGATCTTTAGAAGTTTTTACTGAGCATCTGAGAAACTGGAACAAAAGGGTTTTCAGGAATTTGAAGTATATGAAAAATAGGCTCTATAGACGTCTTGATGGAATTAATAACAAAATTGCTATAGCTGGAACATCGGTGGCTTTAGATAAATTGCAACATGATCTGTGGAAGGATCTTGAAAAAATTTTGGCACAGGAGGAAATTATGTGGCTACAATACTCTCGTGCTACTTGGTATGTTCAGGGTGACCGTAATACAAGGTATTTTCACTCAAAGGCAAATGCTCGAAGAAGACGGAATCGGATTTTAGCTATTAAACGAGATTCGGGGGAATGGTTGTATGATGAGAAGGAAATACGAGATATTGGCAGTAAATATTTTGAAGATTTATATACGGATACTAGCATGTACCAGGGGAATTTGGTTTTTGGATGCACCTATCCTGAGATTGAGGAAACGAACAGATGCGATTTGAGAAGACAGGTTGATGACATGGAGATTAAACGAGCTTTATTCGATATGGGATCTCTCAAAGCTCCTGGACCGGACGGTTTCAATCCTCTTTTTTATCAGAGCCAATGGGATACGGTTGGTCCTTCGGTGATATCTTTGGTTAAACGGGTATTCTCTTATCCTCAATCGGTCCAGCATATTAATGGTACTTTAATTGTGCTTATTCCAAAAATTGATCATCCTCAATCTTTTCGAGATTTTCGCCCAATAAGTCTCTGTAATATAGTGTATAAGATTATTACAAAGATTATTTCTTTCAGGCTTAAATCTATTATGCCATTGGTCGTGGCCCTGAACCAATGTAGCTTTGTAAAGGGGCGCCAAAGTACTGATAATGTTATTCTAGTACAGGAAATAATCCATTCTATGCGGAATATGAAGAAGAAGAAGGGATTTATGGCAATAAAGATTGACTTGGAGAAAGCATATGATCGAGTCAAATGGAGTTTTCTCTTTGAGTGCTTGAATGAGCTGAAAATTCCTAAATATCTTTGTGATGTGATCAAGGCGTGTGTATCTACACCTCAAATGGAACTACTTTAGAATGGGTGTACTGCAAATGCTTTCCACCCTTCTAGAGGAGTTCGTCAAGGCGATCCTATCTCACCATACCTCTTTGTCATTATGATGGAGAGATTGGGACACTTAATTCAGACTGCTGTAGAAGACGGAGATTGGAAACCATTTAGGTTGACAAGACAAGGTACGGCTATCTCACATGTCTTTTTCGCTGATGACCTTATTTTGTTTACAGAAGCAGATATTGATCAAGCTGGAGTGGTGAAAGCTGTATTGGATGATTTTTGTGAGATTTCTGGCCAGAAGATAAATGCTGAAAAATCACGGATTTACTTCTCAAAGAATGTGGGACGCACAAGAGGCCAAGAGATTAGTGAGTTCTTAAATTTTTCCCAGTCTTCCAATTTGGGAAAATATTTAGGAATGCTAGTCTTATGTGAACGAAGCACCAAGTCTTCATACAGGTTTATTCTTAACAAGATCGATGCTAGACTAGCAAGCTGGAAGCCAAACATGTTATCTATGGCGGCAAGACACACCCTTGTATCGTCAGTGGTGTCAGCTATGCCATCCTATGCCATGCAATCTGTGCCACTACCTCTAGGTACCTGTGATGAGATTGACAGGAAGTGCAGGAACTTTCTTTGGGGGAGCACATCCACAAATCGTAAACCTCATATGGTGGCTTGGGGTTTGGTTTGTTCCTCAAAAAAGGACGGCGGACTTGGATTAAGGCAGGCAAGGATTCAGAACAAGGCTTACATGAATAAACTGGGTTGGAATTTGATTCATAAACGTGATGCATTGTGGGTTCGTTTCCTTCGAGAAAAGTACAAGACAGGTAGTGATGTGGTGCCGAGAGTGGAAAGAAGACGGAATGAATCGAGCACATGGAAGGGAATTAGACAAAATTGGGAAAGTGTAAGTGAGAGTATTGCCTGGAGGATTACAGATGGAGCTTTGGTGTCCTTTTGGCATGATATATGGGTTCCCCACCTGGATAGTTTGGGGAGCTTGATAACTCACCCATTATCAAATGATATCCGAGATTGGAAGGTAGCAGATTGTACTACTCTATCAGATCAATGGGATCTTAATAAGTTTGGCCATTTATTACCAAAACAGGTTGTGTTAGCAATCCAAAAAGTGAATATTAACCGCAATGCTGGTGGTGATATTCCGGGTTGGCGTTGGGCTGCTGATGGTAAATTTGCTTTAAAAGAGGCGTACAACAGATTAGCGGGTCATGGAGACAATCAAAATTGGTTCCGATGGAGGCTTATATGAAAGCTAAAGGTTCCTCAACGATATAGAATGTTCATGTGGTTATGTGCCCACGGCCGTTTAATGACAAATTTGGTTAGGACTCAAAGGAGAATCCACACAAATGAGATGTGCCCCTTTTGTGAAGACGAGACCGAATCAATTCTACATGCTCTAAGAGATTGTGCTGTGGTTAAAGAACTCTGGAGTGAGTTGTTGCCTAGTCAATGGTATCATCAATTTTTTGACCCAACCGATAGAAATATTTGGTTGACATGGTGCTTAAGTTATCGGGAGAAAGTATATGGCTACGAGTTTCGCATTTGGTTTACTGTTTTATGTCGACACATTTGGTTGGCGAGGAATGATCGTATTTTCAACAATAAACATTGGTGTAAACAGCAATTACTAGTTCGTACTAGTTCAGTGTTGTCTTAGGGTATCTCCAGTCATATACAACCGAAGTCAGGTACCACACCAATTAAGGTTTGGCGCCCTCCACCAGCTGGGATGGTTAAGGTCAACACAGATGGATCTAGGAATGAAGCATCGGGAAGCTGTACATTTGGTGGAGTGATACGGGATGAACATGGCAGATTTGTTCAGGGATTTATGTTTCGAATTGGAAGTGGGTCTGTGATCACAGCAGAAGCCTGGGGAATCCTGTGGGGTATAAAGTTGGCTTGGGAAGGAGGATTTAGGAATGTTATTGTTGAAAGTGATTCCACCGAAGTATTGGAGCTTATACAAGGAGCGGTCTCTGATGTACATCCTGATGCTATGATAATTTTGGAAATTCAATCGATGCTGGAACGTGAGTGGGAAGTGGAGATGCTACATTGTTGTCGGGAGGCGAATAGGGTGGCAGATTGCTTCGCAAGGAGAGCATGGAATATGGCAGTTGATTTTCTTATAGTTCACAAAGAGTCTACTGAAGCTAAACATTTGCTTATGGAAGATGTTGTTAATCTTAATTTTTGTAATGACTAGGGTAGAGCCCTTGGGGCTGTTGTTTTGATTCATTATTTATCAAAAAAAAAAAAAAATGGGAGTGTGTTATGTTATATTTAACAATTCTAGGATTTTTGCTCTCATCTTGAATTTAATGTGTGTTTTTACATCTCAAAAAATCATATGATGCATGATACAATTTTGGTAAAAAGCTTGGGGTGTTTTTGTACCTTTAATCCTTAAATTGGTATATTTCGCTTGTATACCCTAATTTTTGTATATCATGTAATAGCGCTGTATAATTAAACAGTTGCGATTGGTTAATAGAAACATATAAATAAGATTAATACGTTGTTTAGAGTTAAGATCTTTTAGTTGATATTCAAAGTAATTAATGTTGATTTCATTGCAATAGGAAAAACTAGACGGATTACCCCGTGCGATGCACGGGCCCTTCTATTAGAAAGGGGAATATGAATGATTTATGAATTTAAAAAATGATTTTAGGCAATTATTACAAATGGTTAAAAATACAAAAGTAAAAGAAATGTGACACAAGTCAATAGAAGCCATGTCCGTTATTTATTAGACCTGTAATTCGTATTAGAGATGGAGATAAATGTGTTGGAGCTTTAAAGATGTTTGGACCTTTTAAAAAATACATGATTTTTTCTTTTAATAATGTGGTTGAATGAGCATTTCTTGTCCTTGGTTGAAAACTTACACATAATTTATGTAAATATGCACCACAAAATATTTAATCCTTTATCCCATTATCAACATATCTTCTTTCATTAACTCTTGAAATTAAGTGATTTTTTGGGGATGAAGATAATCTAAGATATGTGTATCTAAGAGATATGTACTAAATTGAGCCAATAATAATGATGTTAATGAAGAATGAATTTCGGACATGAATAGATCATTATATATATATATATATTTGGAGCAAGCTGATCGTTTAAACGAAGTTAAAAGATTTATTCCTAAATTGTAATTAGTTATCTAAAAGAACAAAACTTGCAAAAGAATTAATTGAACTATGTGAAATTGTGGAAAGAATGGAAGCCCCGTGTACTCATAGAAGAATATTAAAGTTATTTAGTTCTTACCAAAATCATTTCTCACTCTCCATTCATTATCACGATCGCTTGTTCCGAATTTCGAAATCCCACACCTCGCTCTTGTAGCGGTAAAGATAATATGTGAGAATGGGTAAAATATGGAACGTATGGAAGCATTAGTGCAAATTTTTAATCCATTAAGGGCCTGTTTGGTATGAGGGATTTGGAGGGAAGAGGAGGGGAAGGAAAATTTTATAAGTTAAATTTTAAAAAATTGAAGAAATTGAGTTGTAAAATTTTAATAAATAGAAAATATTACATATAAGAGTAAGAAAAATTAATTAAAATATTTTAACCCCACTTCTTTAATTTTTTTAAACTTGTCTCAAAAAAATTTTCCCTCCACTTACTTTCCCTCTCCTCCCCTCCCCTCAAACCAAACAGACCTTTAGGGAAAATTCATTTAAATCCATTTAAAATAGTCAAATCCAAAATCAAGGCACTAAATTCAAAAAATCCTATTTTCGTACAAATAGTTTGGAGTGTGGACAACTCACATAAACCAATCAAGAAGTAGCTAGCAAATTATAAAATGGTTGAAATTGAAGAAAATCTGAAAGTCAATTTGAAATTGAAATTGAAGTGATTAAATTGAATTTAATATTTGAAAGAGTAAACCAAAGAAGCATTTAATGCATGAAATTTACTACAAAGAAGAAGAAAAATTGAACAGAATTAGCTATTGAATCTAACAAAAAAAATTGGCAAATAAAGTGACACGAAAATGGAGGAAGATGATACTATCATGTTCATCTTTCTTATTATTTTCTCATAATGTCATCTTTACCATTAGATCATGAAATAGATTGTTTAAAATGAATATTTTCTAAAATTATTATTATATTTTATAAATTTCTAAAATTAAAATATATATAGTTTTTTTTTCGTATTGTAGTTATGAATTGTATATATCGTATTTTAAGAGTTTAAGTTAATTTATTTATGCTTATAGTAATAATTTTATAGAAGATTGAATATGAACCACTTATTTTTTTATCTAAAACTTGATATAAAATTATGGGAAGAAATTGAGCAAGAAAAATATGAAATGTTAACTTTGATATATATTAAACAATGAGTTCGAAAAAGGCCACTAAATAAAATTTCGAAGCATAATTGACTGGAATCTAAATACGCAAAGAATTTACTACCCTTTTTAAATATGAAGTATATAATATATAAAATTAAATTTAAAAAAATTACGAAATATTAGAAAATGAGGAAAGTTTGATAATTAAATTGAAATTGAATATTAAGTGATTCAACTTTGAAAGAATAAACTAAAAAAGCATTTAACACCGAGAAATAATCATCACAAAAAAGGAAAAATGAATAAAATCAACAAATAGGAATGAAATGTTGATGATGTGGACAATACACTTGTATCAATCAAGAAGAAGTTAGCACTATTAAATATATACAAGATCTTCACTCTTTAAGATTCACGAGAATTTTACTTACACATTATATGAATACCTTAAAGGAAATGTTAGATTTTTTAATCCATAGATAATTTTTATCTTATACATAATGACATAGTTGACCAAGTGAGAAGACACGATTAGGAAGGGATAAATTAAAATGGGTCATTAAAGTTGCAGTGGTATATAAAGGTGAAACATAAATTTCTTTGTTGCCATATTTATATATATAATCATATATAATGCTGCAGGTGTCATTGGTTTTCCTAGGTTTGTGCCTGTGAAGCTAGCGGATAGAAAAATAAACAATCATTAGTATGAAATAACTATGATGATGGAATATGAAAGAAAGTACGTAAAAACCTAAGATATATGTAAATGAACACAATAAAACCAATGAACATTGCAGGCTAGCATTTGTTTAAAGCAGAAATCATAAAGTGAACATAAAATAGTGAATATGTTTTTCGATCTTCTTAGCTACAATATGAGACATGGGGCAAGAGGATTACTTCGTCAACATCAAACTTTACAAATCATCATTCACCACCAAAAAATATATAAAAATAAAATATTGATATTTTAATCAAGGTATGTAGATAACAAAACTACGCAATCATGCAAACCATAATAGAAATCAGATGGAAAGAGGACTGCAACTGTAGTAGTATGAGTTTATTGATATGTTCATATGATCAGGCAACAAACCCAGGCCTCAAAAGGATGTACCAAAGATCAAGAAATATATCAGGAAAAAGTACGACATAGAATGCGCCACTCCAAATCTTATATATTAAAAAGTGGGGAAAAAATACAGTACTTATAGTTTTCTGCAAGATAGCTGGTCTGTTAAAACATCACTATGATAAAAACTACCAGCGTTTTACTTGGATTTGGCGGAAAATTAATGATTGTGATTAAATTTTGGCATATGCCTCAACTCATAACCCGAAAGTGTGGATAAAAGTGAAAGGGATGGTGTCCCTTTTTTTTCTTAAGAAGTTGATGCTACCAAAATTTAAGTAGGCACCGCAACTGTACGGGCCATAAAATAGTAAACTGGTAAATCAAGGTCGTCCCACAGAGACTCAAAAATAATTATTGACTAAGCATTAAATTTCCTATGTTCATTTAAGTTGAGAAAATCAAAGATAATGAGATTAATGAGAAATTTAAAGATAAGAAAAGAAAAATAATAACTAGTGTTTGAAAGATGTCAATCGAGAAAACAACCTAGAGCAGCTATGTAACCCCCTTCATAATTATGATTCGAAATACGTATTTTAAAATGAAATAGAGACCAATAATAATTAAACTCATTTACAATCCCTTCCTTACGGAAGGGTTTTGACAAATATTTTCAAAGTTTCTGCCTTACCCTGGTCTCAAATTCCACAACTCTAATATAATTACCCTATGCAGTTACATCACATTTACATATCAGAGTATGCAACAAAATCCCGGCAACCCCCGGGTTTCATACATAAACTAAAGGTTTATAAATTCTCATTAGGGGATTACACCACTAACTCCAAAACAACATTTATAAGATATATGGTGATCTCCCAAAAAAACATGATATCCAACACCAAAATATAAATCTCCCTAAGGAGCCCTATCCGCCCTTGGTTGTCTCCTTCCCCTTGGACCTACTTGCCCTGTTTGAAGGTTTGTCAATGGAAAGAATGAGATTCAAAAGAATCCCAGTAGTAACAAATCACTCATACCACATGTAATCACAAAGCATGCAAGAAAATCATCAAGCAGCATCACAGCATAAAGCACAGCACGCCGGCTGCCACATATGCACATAATCACATAATCTCATCCCTGTATTCCACCGCCCCGAAGGCACGGTCCTCCCACCGTCAACATCGATGGGCCACGTGTAACCCCCTCCGTAATTATATCCAAAATACGGGATTAAAGTGAAATAGAGACCAATAATAATCAAAACTCATTTAAAATCCCATCCTTGAGATAGGGTTTTCACAAATACCTTTTAAAATCTAATTAAGTTGGTCTCATATTCACATTTTGAATACAATTACTACATGAAGATAAATCACATTCATATAAATATCAGAGTGCACAACATAATCATCTCGGCAATCCCTGGTACATACATTCGCTAAAGATACACGGGGCACAATTGCCCATTACAATTCTTCAAATGGGGATTACACAATCTCATCTCAAATTTATAACCCTATATTCAATCGAATCTTATACAATCTTCACAACTCATTGATAACCAACTACCAACTCTCATCTCGAAAGAATCCTAGCCGCTCCCTCCACGAGCCACTTGCCCTGTCTAAATTATTGGTAGGGGAGGGTGAGATTCGAGAGAATCTCAGTAGAGAAACATTATCAATATGCAGGCAAGATAAGTGTTTAATGCATGACATGCTTGCATCACATAACTCATGCACACATACAATGACAAATCTATAAGCTCAATGATTCGAATGATACACATATGGCCATAGCATATATATTGAAACATAGCTTTAAATCATTCATACATGTTCCACATAATCAAGCAAAGCAATAACATGCATCAACACATTAATATAGTTATCAGAGCATGCAGGAGAGATAAGTTCCCTACCTTCAGTCTTTTCTCCTCGATTTGCTTGCCAGCAACTCGGGGCTTCACATTCGATCCTACAATATCAAATGTACTATTTAGACACTTCCATAGTGTTTCCGGGGGGTATATGAGGCTATATTGAAAATTTACTAAAATACCCCCGGGGACCCGGCCCGGCCCCGCCGTACCCGGTCCGGCTATACTTTTCTTGAAATTTTGACATGGTCTATTCTAACATATTTTCGCCCAAGGAATCCATTTCCAGACTCAGAATTATCAAATTCAATGTCAATTTACAAATTTACCCTTGGTAGCCCCATTTTAAGGGTTTCAGGGGCATTTTCGTAATTATGTTTTTTCAGCCTTTTTTGAAAAAGTGACCAACTGTAACCCCACCTATTTTTTGCTCCTGAACTCAATGGAATCATCAAATCATTGAAAATCCAACTCTAAGACCCATTTCTAGAGCTAGCCAAAATTCTCAAGTATTCCGAGGAAAATTGGGGTTTTTCGGTTTCAGCTCTGTAAACGCGTTCCTTTCCACTCCTAACCACTTTATTGACTATTCTATTAGGTTAAAACTACCATTTAGTACCAATTTGGGCAGCATAACAGCCCCACACACCTATTTTCCATTTTTGAAACCAATGACAATCCGGCGAAATTTCACCGATTAAATTGTCCATAGCAGCCAGAATAGTCAATACACAAGAGTTTGGAAGTTACCTCAAGCTCCCACTAGCTTTTCTCAAGAGTGGCTGAAACCCTAGCCCTTCTTAACCTTGAAAATTGAGCTTCCAACACCTTAAAGAACATGAAAGAGAACCTTAGGAGCAAGGTTATACGCGTTTGGAGCTAGATCGTCGGAAAAATCGGCTTACCTTGTGAGATTTCTCCTCTTTCTCTCTCTAAGAGCTCTCAAACGTCTCTCTCTCTTTTCAGCTAAAACTCACGACAGAAATGAGAGAAAGAAGAAGATGGGAAATATTTTAATTCCATGATGATGTCATCTTTTATTTTGATGATGTCATAATTCCCATTTTCGGATTTTCTGCCCAAACTTTGAAAAATCATAACTAATTCTAGAAAACTCAAAATGAGGTGATTACAAAGCCAAATGAAAAATATGTAAGTCCTCTTCATAGAAACAATATTGGCCATTACTAAAAATCACCACACAATTCCAGAATTACATAAAACTCATCACTGCCCCAAAACAGTGTTCAGTTTCCATCCCAAACTTTGGACAGTCATATCTCCTAGTTCACAAAACGAAATGGCACAAATTATATGTCCATTTTGAAGCTTGAGATGTGAACTATAAGACTGGAAAGTTTCAGATTTTTTAGACACCATTTGTTCATTCAAAACATTCGTACAAACGGACTTCCCAGAATAGAGTTTCACTGGACAGAATTTCAGATTTTGCATCTTTGCTTCTATTGGTTCCATTTTCATACCAAACATCATTCCCACATAAATTTTCACAAGGAATCCATTGAAAACACCAAATCAATCAAATTCACATCACATTGACATGTTTTCAAAATTCAGGGTATTACACCGCGGATGAAGGTTTCACAAATGGCCTTTCGGCTTTCACATATAGCCTTACGGCTTTCACATAGTCTCATCCCCTGAATTCCACCACCCCGAAGGTACGATCCTCCCACCGTTAACACCGATAGGCCGCAGGTGATAGACTCACAAACAATGATCAAACAAACATACCATGTATCACATATAGCATAAGGGAAAAGAGTCACTACCTTGTTCTTTCTAATTGTGCTCTGGCGCAGGTGGATCACGAACAGGGCAAATATCGAATCCTACAATTCCAAATGCACCATTTAGAAACTTCCATAGTGTTTCTTGGAGTTATATGAGTCTATAATTAAAATTTACAAAAATGTCCCTGGGGACCCGGCCCGGGCCTACCGTACCCGGTTCGGTTACACTTTTCTCAAAATTCTAATATGAGCTATCTTAACATATTTCCACCCAAGGAATCCATTTCCGGACTCAGAATTATCAAATTCAATGCCAAATTACAAATTTACCCTTGGCAGCCCTACTTTAAGGGTTTCAGTGGCGTTTTCGTAGTTATGCTTTTTCGGCCTTTTCCGAAAAAGTGACCAACTGTAACCCCACCTAATTTTTGCTCCTGAAATCAATGGAACCATCAAATCATTGAAAATCCAACTCTAACCCCTCCAAACTAGCCTTGGCCGAAATTCTCAGTTCCCCAGGAAAAATTGGGGTTTTTCGGTTTCGGCTCCGCAGACGTGTTTCTTTCTACTCCTAATCACTTTATTAACCATTACATTAGGTTACAACTAACATTAAGACCCAATTTGGGTAGCATAACCCCTAGGCCATATCATTTCCAAACTTTAAAACTAATGGCAATCCGGCGAAATTTCACCTATTAAATTGCCCACATCAGCCAGAATAAGCAATATATGAAAGTTTGGAAGTTACTTCAAGCTCCCACTAGCTTTTCCTCAAGGTGGCTGAAAACCCTAGGCTTTGAACACCCAAATTTGTGCTCCACAAACCTTGAAGAACATAGAAGAATAGCTTAGGAGCGGAGTTATACGCATTAGGTAAGGATTTATAGAAGAAATCGACTTACCGTACAAGTTCTCTTCTCCTTCTCTCTCTAGAATTTCTCACACCTTCTCTCTCTTGTTGCAGCTGAATGTCATGGCTTTGGGCTGATGGAGGAGGTGGATGATGATTTAATACGATATAATATTATTTTCTAATTATTTACTAAATTTCCATCAATTTCGGATTTTTAAAAACTTTTGGCAGATTTCTGTCCAAACTTTGAAAAATTATAACTAATTCTAGAAAAATAAAAATGGGGTGATCCCCAAGCCAATGGAAAGATATTTAAGTCCTATTTATTGGAAAAATATGGATCACTACATTTAATAACCCCAAAAATACAGAATTGCACAAAAGTCCATATTGCTCCAAACCAGGTTCCAGTTTCCATCCCACACTTTTGAAAATCATAACTCTTAGCTCACAAATTGAAATGACACAAATTATATGTCCATTGTGAAGTTGGCATGTGAAATTTAAGATTAGAAAATTTCAGAATTTTTAGACACCATTTGCCTATTGAAAACGTCTATACAAATCAACTGCCCTGTACAGAGTTTCAATAGACATAGTTTCCAACTTTTACACAATTGTTCCCAATGGTTCCAATTTCACAATAAACACTCTCCCCACACGAATTTTCACAAGGAAGCCATTGGAATCATTAAAACATCCAAATTCCCATCACCCATTCTCCAAAAGTGTTTATTCAACAATAATTACATTCACTTTTGAAGTCATTAGCCCTTAATCGCTTGTTGGGATATTACATTTCTCCCCCCGTAGAATAAATTTCGTCCTTGCAATTTGTCACACCACTAGAGCCATAAACCCCAAATATCACCTACGCATGTCCACTTCCGCTTCCCAAGTTGCATCTTTCTGAGTCATTCCCTTCCTGATCACCTTCACATACGGAATGCTTCGATGTCTGAGCTGTCGTTCTTCTCAATCGATAATCTATTCTGTCTCTACTGCATAGGTGAAGTTGTCTTGTAACTCAACTTCTTCATACTCAACAATGTGAGATAGATCCAGTTGGTACTTCTTCAGTTGGGAAACGTGAAACACATCATGGAGTCTGCTCAAGTTTGGGGGTAGGGCTACTCGATACGCAACAGGCCCAATTATTGCAAGAATCTCAAAAGGACCTATATACCTCGCGCTCAGCTTCTTCCGCTTGATAGCTCTCCTGATGCTAATGACTAGTGACACCCTCATAAACACATGATCACCAACTAAAAACTCTAAAGGTCTTCTTCTCTTGTCAGCGTAGCTTTTTTGTCAACTCTCGCTGCAAGGAGCCTCTTTCGAAAGACTCGAATCTGTACTGAGGTTTGATTAATCATCTTGGACCCATCTTCTTCACCTGGCATCACCATCATCATCGCTGGCGGCGTTTACCTCCACCACTAACGTCGCCAGCGATGTTACCAACGTGTACCGTGATCAGAGCTCATAACAGGAAACGCAGATCTGGAAATAGAGGACTGTGAGGTTGTGCCACGGGGAGCTTGACAGGAGGAGCTGATCGGCAACACATTGAACCAGAGGTGACCACACTTCACACCAGAGACTAGAAAATGAGAGCTTCAGAGGAGAGCTTCGTCTCACACCACCACCGAAGCTAAACCAAAGTTGAGCGTCGCAAGGAACAAAGACGGAGGAGCTGATTCTCAGTCATTTCCATCATCACCGTCACATTCCACTCATCACCATCGGCAACCTGCGTTTTAAACTATTAGAGACCATAGCTTTCTCTGTTCAAACATTGGCTTTCTCCGATCAGTTTTGTTTTTAGTTCAATCCAGCCCCTGAATTTAATTGGTTTAGTGCTAATTGATCACTTTAATCTATGATTTTATGGCTGGATGTTTGAATCAGTGTGTGATTATATTTGTTGAAGCTATTCTCATGATTGGCTAGGCAATTTTGTGCTCTTGGAGATGAATTGGAGATGACTTGAGCTCATATATGCTTCAAAGGGGAGTTTATTTTATCTATAGCTCATTATATTTGTGATTTCTTAGATTTAAGAATTCATTTATGTAATGAGACTATGATTTTAGTTATGATTTTTATGGATTGAGTTGTTGTGATTTGGAATTTGTAATGAGGATTTGTACTCATCAATATATATGGTTATATATATGTTTCTCTATGATTTTATTGATTTCTATCTATTTAACATGGTATTGTTAAATAGTTTGATTGAAATAGAATTGTAGTTGAACCTAAACGCATTGCTTATTCCATAATCACTCTCTAAGGGGTTTTAATAATGCTTAAATAAATGGGTTCATGAGTTTAAGCATTAGACTCAATGGTAATTGGGGTTTGGTATATTAGAAAACTTAGAGAAACTCATTACAATAAGAGGGCTTAATAGCATTTCAAGGGTAGGGGTTCCTCTCTTGTGATCCTAGACTCAATGGTAATTGAGGTTTGATATATTAGAAGCTTAGTGAATTAACTCCCCAAATATCTTAATTGAGCAAGGATAGCCATTGAAAATCATTTCCAAGAGCATCTTCATCACTTGCATTTCTAACCAATTTTCATTCCTTCTTCAATTTTATTCCAAAAATCCAAAAATATTAGTTTTAAAAGCATTTTAGTTTAATTGCAATTTAGTTGTTAGATAAAAAGCTCAAAGATCATTTTTAACTCATTTCATGTCAATCATTGCACTTAGTTTCTAGGTAATTAATAAAAGGCTCTTCGAGAGACGATCCGGGATTGTACCCTATATTGCAATCCTTGGTTTAATTTTTGAAGAGGTTACTAAGGCAAAAAAGCCGACAAAACCTTATTTCTTCAAGTGGCGCCGTTGCGGGGGGAGCTAAGTAATTGGTTTCTTAGTAGCTAAGTGTCAATCTTTGATTAATTGGTACCTTGAGCCTTTAGGTTGCATTTTAGTTAGTTTAGGTAGTTTTGCATGTTTTTCAAAGCATATTGCATCTTTTGTCATTTTGAAATCCTTTTCCCCTTTTTCATTGCATTTGTGTTCTCTTAGATTTTTTTTTCCTTAGTTTTTATAGTTTTTTTTGTTAGATAATCCTCTTTGTGATTCATTGGAATTTATTGTGATTGGATTTCATGGCTTGGTTTAATGGTAATCATGGTTTATCCATTCACTCTCACTCTTCTGTAGCAGATTCGACTGAAAGGAAAGAGTCCATCTTTGAAAGCATCCATGCTATTCAACAAACATTGCAGCTTCTTCAAGCCAAGATGGGATGTCAAGATAGTTCAATTAGTGAAGAATGTAATGGTCCATTCCACTCTCCATATCATGAACCATACCAACAACCTTCATTCCAGTCTCATTACCCACCACACCCACCCTATAGATCATACCATGAACCCACCTTTCAACCATCTCAAACCTACTTCAACCATACTTCTTCGCCTTACCCATTCCATCAAGGATCACCCACTCCACTCTATCAAGAACTATCATATCCATTTCATCCTCCCCCATTTTCCCCTACTTCCATCCAATGTAGAACTTCCTATGAACCACCTTCTCCATCATTCTATGAACCTCCACCACAATCTCCTACCCCTCAACCTAGTGGATTGGATGCCCTCTTCTCATCCCACAACATAGATTCCCTAACAAGTGCATTGACAAGGAAGTATGAAGCACTCCAAGAGCCATACCTTCAGTTACTCTTCCATCAAGGCACAATTGGAAGCTCTAGGAAGATAGATCATCAATTAAAAGACATTGATGAGTTTTCCAAAGCATACTTTGCTCATATGCTATGGGTAAAAACAAGAGGTGAAGATGGAACCCCTTGGCCCCATGACCTACAAGAAGAGGCATAAGGAGTCCACGCTCAAAGGTCAAATACCACTTCACAAGTGGAAGACTTCAAACCTCCGGTGCCTATTCCCACACAAACATATGAAGTGGAGCAAGTTCAACATAGTATTGAAGAGTCTTCCTTACCATTCGGTAATGATCCTATCCTTATAGAAGTAGACTCTTCTACTACTTTAACTAGTGAAGCAATTCCTGATTTGAGTGATGATGAGGTGGATGAGGAAATCATTGTTGAATCCCCTCAAATATTTGAAAATCTAATTGCTCAACCTCTTAGTTCAAGTAGTAGTGATTCAATTGTTGTTGTCGATGATCTTGCTTCTGCTTCTTTGTGTGATGCTTCTATTGTTGAAAATGCTTCTCTTCATAGTACTAGGGATGATTGTGGTCAACTGAATGATATATCTTCATGTTCTTGTGCGGTAGATCAAATATGTATTGATTGTTATCATGATAAATGCCACTTGCTTGTTGAGTTTCGAAAGAAAGCATTTAGTGAAGTGGTTGATTCTACCGTTCATCTTGATACATCTCCTTGTACTATTGATGCTTCTAAGCATGACACTTGTGAAAATGTTGAATCTTGTATGGATGCTAATGTGATTGTTGTGAATGAAAAAGACCATTGCCTAGAAAAAGATCTTTCTTTTGATTCTAATGAATTGCTTGATAGTATCATAAGGGAAGATTCAACTGTTTTGATTGATAATATTACAAATGAAAATGATTCTTTCCATATGATTCTTTCTTGTGATTTGCCACCCGATATAGAAAAGGAAAATGATTCTTTTGAAAGTTCAAAAGTTTTGGGTGGTAATAATTTGAAAAATTCTCCTTCTTCTTCCACTCTTTTCCCTTCTATCTCTTGTGATTGCAATGATGATGTGGTGTACCCCAACACTAAGTTGGATTCCGCACCTTCCACTTTGCAAACACAAGAGAATTTAACTGTTTGTTTGACTCCTACTGATGGGAGTATCATTGATTTCCTTGGAAGTGATAGTTACTTGGAGAGTTTGGAACTTAATATGCCTTTACTTCACTTGAAATCTCTCCATGTTTCTATTTTTGGATGGGATATTGCTGGTTGCCTGTCTCCTTTACAGACACATTCTTGGAAAGGTCATCGGAGGAGCCAACATCCACCATACATCCTTGGACCTCTTCCGATTGATCCTGAGCCACCTCCACCAAGGAAATTCAATGTGGGAGAAGTGATTTTGAAAGACCAAACCATGATTCTCATCAAGGATGAGAACTTCTCCTTCAAGAGATTCAAGATTCTCTAACACAGGTCGTCTCTTTCCTCACTTGTTTTCTTCCTATTTTCTATGATTCTTTGAACTTACATGTGTGTGAGGAAGATAAGTGTGGGGGAGGGACACAAACTAGTAGAAAAAGGTAGAAGTAGTGTAGTTTAGTAGGCTTAATAAGACTTCCCTTTGTATGCTTTACATCTGTAGCCACTACCCTACTTAATTACCATTGTGCCTTGAAATTCCATTTACTAAGCACTATCTTTAGAATTGCTTTACACATTTAGGACAATGTGTTGATTAAGTGTGGGGGAGGGGAATACATTTTAAATCCCATTAATTGGTTGTTTTTAAATGAAAAATGCCTTAAACAAGAAAATTTTTCAAAATTTTTCAAGAATGACTTGCTTTGATGCATGTCCTAAGTGGTAAAGGGTAGCATTTGCCACTTTGGAATGTGATTTGTGAGAAATTCTTTGTGCTTTGGTGATTTCTAGTGTTTTGGCAACTTTTGAAACTATGATTTGCTTTTCAAGTAAATGGGGAGAGAAATAAACCCACAATTGGATTTTTGTTAACTCCTTGTTTTGATAAAGAAAGTTTCCACATCATTAGTGCATTTAAGAGTTGAGCATTTTTATAATTGATTGCAATGTTTTGATTGATTATATTTGTAAGGTTAGCATTAAGAATAAGTGAAGTAAATGCATTATGGCTAGCTTCCTATGCAATTGATTATATTGGAGTGAGCATTAGAGAGAAACCTTGTTGGAAGGTTAATTGAGCCTTGAATTCTTTCCATGTGTGATGTTCACTTAGTCTTTTACCTTCTAGAACTTGTCTCCACTCTTTTTCAAAACAGCATTTGCATTAGTGTGATGGAAATGAAAGAGGCATTTGTTCTAAACCCTCTCACCCAAACACAAGCCCTCATTCATCACCATTTGCTTACCCCTTTGAGTCATTCTTAAGTTGTATGCATGTCATTTTCTCATAATTTTCATAGTACTCTAAAATCAAAGTGGTTTGCCAAATATAAAGTTGAGCAATGTATATATTGAAATGCCATGTATATAGAAAGGAGAAGTAGAAGAGAATTGAAAAAGAAGAGAACAAGTAAAAAAGAAAAAAAAAGAAAGGTGTTGAAAAAAAAAAGAGAAAAGAAAGAAAGAAAAGAAGGAGAGAGTCTAGTTTAAAAAAAAATGAAAAAAAAATGTATATAGATTGAAAAAAAAAAGCAGAGAGAAAAAAGAGAGAGAGAGAGAGAGAAAGTATTGAAAAAAAATAGAAAAATGATATGAATAAAGAAAGAAAAGCAAAAGAAATATAAAGAAGGCATTAGTTCTTGAACTTGAAAAGAAAAAAAGAATTGGCAAAAGGTTATCAAGCTATATAGGTGCTATGAACTTATCCACTAATCTTGACTTGCATATCAACTATTTCCTTTCTCTATTTAATTCATTCCATTTAGCCTTCATCCATCATTACAAGCCTTTTAAGTCCTCTTGATTCATTGCATTTTATTGTTATTAGTTGTGGAGAAGTTAGAGTTGTTACAAGCCTATGGTAAGGTGTTAATTAAGTGAACTAGAGCGAAATGACCCCAAAGAGGTGAGATAAGTTAAACACTAATACCTTAAGAGTCTCTTGTACTTCATTCTAATATTTTGGATTGTATGGTTAACTAATTTCTTTGCATTACTTGACTATGATTAGTGTTGACTTGAGGAATTTGATTAATTGATACATTGCTTTCCAATTATGAAATTGCTCGTCTTTCAATTGCATTGATGATTTGAATTTAGAAATTGTACTTCATTACCTTTGTTCAGGAGTACAAAGGTCTAAGTGTGGGGGAATTGATTGAACCATATTTTTATATGAATTTTCCATGATTAAATTGGGATTTTAATATATTTTCTAGGATATTATTGCATTATTAAGCATTAATTTTGGTTAGGGACAATTATTCTGAATTAATGGGAATTAGGGGCAAAATGGTCAAAATTCATTAATTATCATTTTTTTTATTGTCTCTTGAACTTTTGATGCTACCTTGTGCTTAATTTTGTATTGTAGGTGTTAAAGAAGCAAATGAGGATTTTGGAGGTTCAAATTAACTATTTTGAGGAATTTGGGCAATTAACTGAAACTAGCATCTGGTGACCCAATAGGAGTGAAGCCTATACCTAATTAAAGTGATTTGGGCCAAGTGGAAGGAGGGCTGAATAAAAAAAGAAAGAAACAGAAACGGAGGGGACCCGAGAGTGAATTGAGAAACAGAAAAAAAGAGGACCCGGTGGACATGGCAATTTGGATATTGACAGACCCGACGATTGGAGAGCATATATCACAGAAGGAGGCACCGCAATCACGGAGGATCATCTTGGACCCATCTTCTTCACCTGGCATCACCATCATCGTTGCTGGCAGCGTTTACCTCCACCACCAACGTCGCCAGCGACGTTACCAACGTGTACCGTGATCGGAGCTCATAACAGGAAACGCAGATCCGGAAACAGAGGACTGTGAGGTTGTGCCGCGAGGAGCTTGACAGGAGGAGCTGAGAGGCAACACATTGAACCAGAGGCGACCACACTTCACACCAGAGACTAGAAAATGAGAGCTTCAGAGGAGAGCTTCGTCTCACACCACCACCGAAGCTAAACCAGAGTTGAGCGTCGCAAGGAACAAAGACGGAGGAGCTGATTCTCAGTCATTTCCATAATCACCGTCACATTCCACTCATCACCATCGGCAACCTGCGTTTTAAACTATTAGAGACCATAGCTTTCTCTGTTCAAACATTGGCTTTCTCTGATCAATTTTGTTTTTAGTTCAATCCAGCCCCTGAATTTAATTGGTTTAGTGTTAATTGATCATTTTAATCTATGATTTTATGGCTAGATGTTTGAATCAGTGTGTGATTATATTTGTTGAAGCTATTCTCATGATTGGCTAGGCAATTTTGTGCTCTTGGAGATGAATTGGAGATGACTTGAGCTCATATATGCTTCAAAGGGGAGTTTATTTTATCTATAGCTCATTATATTTGTGATTTCTTAGATTTAAGAATTCATTTATGTAATGAGACTATGATTTTAGTTATGATTTTTATGGATTGAGTTGTTGTGATTTGGAATTTGTAATGAGGATTTGTACTCATCAATATATATGGTTATATATATATGTTTCTCTATGATTTTATTGATTTCTATCTATTTAACATGGTATTGTTGAATAGTTTGATTGAAATAGAATTGTAGTTGAACCTAAACGCATTGCTTATTCCATAATCACTCTCTAAGGGGTTTTAATAATGCTTAAATAAATGGGTTCATGAGTTTAAGCATTAGACTCAATGGTAATTGGGGTTTGGTATATTAGAAAACTTAGAGAAACTCATTACAATAAGAGGGCTTAATAGCATTTCAAGGGTAGGGGTTCCTCTCTTGTGATCCTAGACTCAATGGTAATTGAGGTTTGATATATTAGAAGCTTAGTGAATTAACTCCCCAAATATCTTAATTGAGCAAGGATAGCCATTGAAAATCATTTCCAAGAGCATCTTCATCACTTGCATTTCTAACCAATTTTCATTCCTTCTTCAATTTTATTCCAAAAATCCAAAAATATTAGTTTTAAAAGCATTTTAGTTTAATTGCAATTTAGTTGTTAGATAAAAAGCTCAAAGATCATTTTTAACTCATTTCATGTCAATCATTGCACTTAGTTTCTAGGTAATTAATAAAAGGCTCTTCGAGAGACGATCCAGGATTGTACCCTATATTGCAATCCTTGGTTTAATTTTTGAAGAGGTTACCAAGGTAAAAAAGCCGACAAAACCTTATTTCTTCAAGTGATTGACACTTCCTCCCATACAATGCTTCGTATGACGTCATCTGAATGCTAGCATGATAACTATTGTTGTAGGCGAATTCAACAAGTGGAAGAAAGTGATCCCAATTCCCTTTGAAGTCGAGGACACAAGCTCGCAACATATCCTCTAATGTCTGAATGGTCCTCTCTGATTGTCCATCCGTCTGAGGATGATAAGCTGTGCTAAATCTTAGCTGAGTACCTAATGCCACATGCAAAGCTTTCCAGAATCTTGAAGTGAATCAGGGATCTCGATCGGAAATGATGTTCTTTGGTACACCATAGAGCTTCACAATTTCTCGAATGTAAATCTCTGCTAGTTTTTCTAGAGAATAACCAGTATTGATTGGTAGGAAGTATGCTGAATTCGTTAACCAATCCACAATCATCCAGATCGCATTATAATTCCTGATTATGGGAAATCCCACAACAAGGTCCATGGTCACACTTTTCTATTTCCATTCCGGAATCTCAGGACTTTGAAGCAAACTAGGTAGTCTCTGGTGCTCAATTTTTACCTTCTGGCAAGTGAAACACCTCGCTACATATTTTGTCACATCACTCTTCAAACCCAGCCACTAATACATAGACTTCAGATTATGGTACATTTTGGTCATACCAGGGTGAAGAGTATATCGGCTCTTATGTGCCTCATCTAGAATCTTCTGTCTCAACTCTGCCTTTAGTGGAACACAGATTCTCTTCTGATAGCGAACCAATCCACTAGTCGATAGATCATAGCCCTGAGCTTCTCCCCGTTCAATCCAAGCTAGGTTGCGCTATATCCAGCCATCTTGCTTTTGAGCTTCTTCAATTTCAGCTCTCAAGTCACTTTCCCCTTGGGAAACAGTATAGTTGGCACAGTTGATCTGATTCGATAAGTTCAAATCTCGAAAATCCGCTATCAATTTCCCTTCTTGTATCATCATTGCTGCCACAAGGACCGTCTTTCGACTAAGAGCATCCGCGACTACATTTGCTTTACCCGAATGATATTTGATTTCCAGGTTGTAGTCCTTAAGCAACTCCATCCAAATACTTGAGGCTTTTGTGGTTGCAATACAGTTCTACCATCACACCACGCAAATAATGCCGTCAAATTTTCGAAGCAAACACAATGGCTACAAGCTCCAGATCATGGGTGGGATAGTTTATTTCATGAGGTTTGAGCTGTCGAGAGGCATAGGCCACCACACGTCCCTGCTGCATAAGGACACACCCCAATCCCTGCTCACTCACATCACTATACACAACATAAGTCAAACTGGGATTAGGTATGATCAATACAAGTGCCGTAGTCAATCTCTCCTTCAGCTCCACAAAGCAATTTTCACATTTCTCATCCCACACAAACGGCTGATCTTTTCTCGTGAGCTTGGTCATTGGCAAAGTAATACGGGAGAAATTCTGAATGAATCTCCGGTAGTAACCAACAAGACCCAAAAAACTGCATACCTTAACAACAGTTTCTAACCTCTTCCAGTCCAGTACTGCTTCCACCTTACCGGGGTCCACAGAAACCCCTTCTTGCGAGATAACATGGCCTAAGAATTTTACTTCTGGCAACTAAAACTCACATTTACTCAATTTGGCATAAAGCTGCTTCTCATGCAAGATGTTCAACACAATCCTCAAATGATGCTCATGCTCCTCTATACTCTGGGGTCAGTCGCGAAATCTAGAAAGTCGTTGTCAAAATGTTTTCCAAGCATCTGCATCCCAGTGATGTCTTAATTTACCGTCTTCATTGTTATCAACTGCATGCCACCTCATGTGCTCTGCAGTTTTAGACGACATAAATAATCTTTGTAGGCGAGGTTTCAAAGGGAAGTACCTGAGAATCTTTACAGGTTTCTTCTTCTGCTTTTTTCCCTTCCGAATTATCTTGTACCTCGATGTGTGACATCTCTTACAAGTCTCCCTGCTGGAATCGTCTCCCCAATACATCATACAATCATTTGGGCATGTATCAATCTTTTGATAGTTCAACCCCAACCTGTTGATAATCTTCTTAGCCTCATAGAAAGTTGTGGGAATCTGAGGGTCGGGGAATGCATCTTGTAATAATTCAAGCAACATCGACATTCCCTTATCTGTGATCCCACACAAGCACTTGATATGATACAATTTGATCAAGAAAGATAATTTAGAATATTTGCGACAACCTTGATATAAAGGACGATCTGCTTCATCCATCAAGCTGAAAAAATCCTGAGCTGCTTCATTCCTCATAAAAACCAGCTCAGAAAAGTGCACTTCTTCGTTGAAGTTGTCGACTTGAAATCCAAACGCATCACGCACAGCATCATTCACAGGATCATCTTCATCTACTTGAATGCCTACTTGAGAACTTCGAGGAAGAGCATCGTCATATCTAATGTCGACCTTCTCACCATAAACTGCCCAGAACGTATAGTCCTCAGGGAAAGGCTTCACAAGCAAATGTTCCTTCACAATATTTCGTTCATGCCACTTCTTGAACTTGCATCTCTGACATAACAGACGATCTTGCCGTTATAGCTGGCGTGAGTGAATGCGAAATCCAAGAAACTATTTAATCCGTACAAATATTTTGGAGAATTGCGCGGCAACCTGATCCATGATTTATCCATAGCTACTAGTGAGAGAGAAGAAAGTATAGAGAAGAAGATGAGTGAGTAGAGAATGACGAATGCCAAGAACCTTATATTCTGATATTCCAACGTTTAAAATTTTGTAGCGGTTTAAAAACCACCACACTAACCGCTACAGTTCTAAAATATTTGAAGCGGTTATATGTATAAAACCGCTACTAATTTTCAAGCTGTTGGAATTTTGCACACATTAGTGGGAAATTCAAAATTTAAACGTTGAGTATTTGTAGCAGTTATATGTATACAACTGCTACTAATATTAAAGCCGTTGGACAGCAAATTAAAAAATTATTTTTAATTTGTAGCAGTTATACATAAAATAACCGCGACAAATGTGCACATAGGCGGCAAATTTGAAAATTCAAATGTTGAGTACTTGTAACAGTTTTATTGTAAAACCGCTACAACCATATATATATTTGTAGCGGTTTCTATTGTAGAACCGCTACAGCCATATATATGCTTGTAGCGGTTTTTAATGTAGAACCGCTACAACCATATATATGTGTAGCGGTTTTTATTGTGGAACCGCTACAACCATATATATTTGTAGCGGTTTTTATTATAAAACCGCTACAAATATATATATGCTTTATTTTTTTATTTTAGAAATATAAATAATATTGTTGCAATTAATTCACAAATTCAACAACGCAGTCTAATAAGATAAATATAATTATGATAAACACAATAAGAATTTAAGTTCTGAAACACATGTTAGATCTCTCATGTTTTGATGATAACAAAGGATGGTATAAAAAGATTTGATAAACAAATAAGTTTGAACAAAGTAATAACAGGGCAAATCATTACTTGAAGTAAGCATTGGAGTAATGAAGAAAGGCCAAGAGAAAAAGCTGAGAAACTTCATCACTGGCAAGTTTTCTAAAGGGTTACTCGAGTAAGTACTTGAGTAATGTGACAGAAACTTGAAGTAACCAGAGACAACCTTTAAGTAACCTGCCAACGTTACTCGAGTAAGCACTCGAGTAATAAGGTATATGACTTCCAGTTACTCTCGGCCTGCCAACGTTACTCGAGTAATCAAGTAAATCACTTGGAGTTGCTCTTGGCCTGCCAATGTTACTCGAGTAAGTACTCGAGTAACCATGTAAAAAACTTCCAGTTACTCTCAGCCTGCCAACGTTACTCGAGTCTGTACTCGAGTCCCCTGCTTCAAGAAATATGTTGCTCTCGGCATTTTCAATCCTGCAAATGTTACTTGAGGCGCTACTCAAGTAACTCACTGTGGTAAGCAAAACCTGAAGGTAATACTCGAATAACATGATATGCTTTTATCACACTTCACTCGAGGCACTACTCAAGTATGCAGGTATTCAATTATTCTTTATCAAGTATTTTAATGAGATTACTCGAGTAGGTAATCGAGTAATCTGCAAACTTATTTACACAGCACTTGAAGTATGTACCCGAGTAAGCTATGCAGAAAATTTATGTTTACTCAAGTAACAGGGTAAGAAAACTTGAAGTGCTCTCGACCATGAAATCCTGCCAACATTACTGGAGTGAAGCATCGAGTAACCTGAAGTTTATTTGATACATTACTCGAGTTGCTACTCGAGTAACCTATGAAGAAAATTGTATCATACCCAAGTAAGTACCCGAGTAAACAGGTATTTCCAAGGTTTGTAAATTTGTTTACTTCATGTATTACTCGAGTTATGTGATGTTCATTTATTAACTTGCTATCATTTCTCTCACGATGATACTCGAGTAAGTACTCGAGTAAACTTACTGAATACTCGAGTGACTACTTGAGTATGCAAGTTCAGAAATTTGGAAATCATTCCAACGTTTATTGATTTGTTTCTTATGTGATTAACACTTCATTGTATTAGTATTCTTAGCATATCCACAGATAAACAATGAAGAAATCTTACTAAATAAGGAAAGTCAAATGCAACGTTCAAACGCTACCTACCGCCACCTACCGCAAACGGATATTTTTTAAATACTGGAAAAGTCAATAGTGGCTGTGCACACTCTAACGGGCGAGAAGAAAATGTTCCAACGATCGCTACCAACACATCTATATATATGGGAACATCCAAACAGAGATTACAACGAGAACACACACACGAACGTATTATCAAGTTCACTACTCTGTTTTACACATATTTGTAATTTTGTACTTCAGTGATTCTTATTCACTCTGTGAGAGAGATATTTCATTCAAACTCAATATTTGTTATTGAGGTAACTTAAGGTTGTGGAACCTTGAGTTGGGATTGGATTACAACTTGTAAGGGGGAGCGAGTGTCCAGGCGAAGGAACTTGCTTGTACTGAGGTGCCAAGAACCCATTGAATCTTAGAAGTTATAGTGAAACTCTCAGAGATATTCTGAGAACTGGACGTAGGTCAAAGCGGTTGTGGCCGAACCAGTATAACTCCCGGTGTACATTTCGGTGAAATTTCTCCTTACTTTTTACTGCATTATATCCACCATCAAGTTTTATATTTGCAGCGAAAAATTTAGCATCACCCAATTCACCCCCTCTTGGGTGAAACGCTTGCTCTAACAATACAAACTTATATATATATATTTACAAATGTTTCAACAACAAATAAAAAAATAGATGTCCTAAACTAAGTAGCTAGGGGCTGATCATCTAGTACTCCCTCAGGTGCTGCTGGATCGAGCCGCTGGGCAGAGTGAACTTCACCATCATCATCAGCAGGAGCAGGAGGAGGAGGAAGAGTAGTAGTAGTCGGGATGACATACCGAGGGACAGGGGGAACATGTGGATACGGCTCGTCCGGGAACAGGCGACTCCGTGACCGCTCGAGCATGTTGTTCGCGATATCACGCCACTGCGTCTGCTGAGTGTAGATCATATCAGCCTACAGTTGCATCTGCTACAGATGCAGCTGGTGCATCTACTGCTGTTGCTGTGCCATCTACTGCTCCAAATCTAACTGCAGCTGGTCAATAGACTCATCCCTCGGACATCTGACCCCTCTAAAGCTGCCAGCCTCAGAGGCGGCGCACCTGCCGTAGACCATGCTAGGTCTGGTGCCTATCCCCATCCCCCGCACACGTCCGGGGTGCTCAGCTTGACCCAAACCCGCCTTCAAAGGAGCCGTCGGGTTTACTGACCCCTGTGACTCCTCGGCCTGGGTCTGTCGCAGCTCAGCTTGCAACTGCTGCATCCGCTCCTGCCATTTTATGAAACAATTACTAATTAACATTTTTCATTATTAAGTTGGTTTTATAAAAATTATAATAATAAAATTACTTACAATGGCCGCCTCTGCCTGCTGAGAGGTCGCAGTCCCATCACGGTGTCTGTGTGTGATGGCATACAACTCCCCATAGTCCGTCTGACGGTTCTCTTGCTGTGCCTTCTTCTCCTAAAATAATTACAAAATTCAATTAATTAGTATTATGAAATAACCAGCTAAAAGTCAGTGATATTTTGAAAATTTACCAGCTCGCTATAGGTGACAGCAAAGGTCTTCAATCCTGCTGTGTGGTGGATCGTCTGCTGCGCACAGATCCTGATGTTCCTCTAAGAAAGCTCATGGAAAAAAAATAATACTAAATATATTAAAAAAATAAAAATATTTAAAATTAATAAAGTTTAAATTAAAAATAATTAAATTGAAATTATAATTTAATAATTAACAATTAAAAAAAGTATATAAATAATCTAATAAATACATTACCTGCCCCTCAACACTCCTCCTGAACTGGACGAAACCCACCCAATCGTTCGGCCGCACGCCATCCAGGACGCTCTCAATCAGCTGCTCCAAATGCATCGTCCCGTCCTTATCCACCATACAGAAGAGACGGTTCCTCCTATTCCTCTAGCCGTTACCCATCTTCACGAGGGTATACCTCTTTCTGTTGCCCCGGACGGCAAACCGCAGATGCAAAAAAATTATTTAAATATCATTAATTACAAAAATCCTATTAAAAAATATTAATTAAATAGAATTAATTACAAAAAATATTAATTAAATACTATTAATTACCTGAACCACCTCCTCCCAAGCTTGGTCCTTCGGCCCCTTCAGAACATGCGTCCACGTCTTGAAGTGAAGAGGGAACCACATCCAATTTGCGCCCAGGTCATTCAAGAAGCGGTTGAACAGGTGACCCACATTGTCGATGGGCTGGTCAGTGGCCTCATTCCATGGCACTATAACTCGTAGGGTCTGGTCCATGCTGTTCAGACTGGCCACGTCCAGCCTTCTCGTCGACACGTTCCCCTGCTCATCTGCACAGTTTACCGCACGTTAGATAAATTATAATTCAAAGTTAACATTTCGAATTTAAATAAATAATTTATTAAATTAAAAAATTTTTTTACCTTGGACCTGTACCTCAAACCCAGTGGACCGTGAAGACGACCCTCGTGGGTTATTCTGCTCCCGAGCCTCCTCCTCATCGAGGAACTGCTCCATCTCCCTGAGCCCAATCGAGATCTCAAAGTCCTCCTCGTCATAGTCCTCAACGCTGATATCTGCCCCCTAAACTCAGGCACCTCTGGTGCGGTCATCTCCTGTGGGATCGTCTACGGTACCTGTGGTAGGGCCGACTCCTGTGGGGGGATGGGCTGAAATGCCGCGGTCGCCCTGCCTCCTCGCTGTTCCCTCCCTCTACCCCTCGCTCGGCTACTGCCACCCTACAAAATCGGTCTGGGGACCTTAGGGGCCTTCCCCTTATTCTCTCTTGAAGCCATATGAACTGTAAAAATCCAAAAAAAAATATTTTAGTCACATTATTATGCAAAAATCTAATACAAATACAAATACAAATAAAATATGTGTTATCTACGTACCTCAAGTGCAAATACTGAGAAATATTGTAGCAAAAACTCCTTCACAAATGTCTGAACGCTCAAATCTAAAAGAAACCACTCAAAGAAACTCCAGGAAACAAAATGAGCAAACGGAAAAAGGAGGGAGGCGGCCTCCTTAAATAGGCCAGCAATTTATAGCGATTATCCCAATAACCGCTACGTTAACCGCTACAAATCACCCAGGGCGCCTTAAATTCGTAGCGGTTTTCTAATAACCGCTACAAATTACAAGAACCTTTGAAATTCTGTGACGGTTATGGCCCAGAATCGCTAGAAACTTGGAGACTCCTGAAATGCTGTAGCGGTTATATCCCTATAACCGCTACAAATATCTGACGTTTGGCATTTTGTAGCGGTTTTGTTGCTATAACCGCTACAAATAACCGCTACACTATTGGCGGGTCTTGGTCACGCCAAGTGGCGGGAATATTGTAGCGGTTTTTGTTTATTAACCGCAACAACTGAACCGCTACAAGTTTTAGCGGGAATTTCGCGCCAAATTTCTAGCGGTTTTGTCTACCTAACCACTATAAAAAACGCTGCTAATTTCTTGCACCACTTGACGCGTACCTTGCCACTACAAATTTGTAGCGGTTTAGATTAAAACCGCTACAAATACTATAATTTGTAGCGGTTTGATATAACTGCTACAATACCACCGCTACAGAATACCATTTTTTTGTAGTGTCAGTTCAGTATCCGGTCTAGTTTTCAGTACCTTGGTTGCTTCAAAGCCATCAATATCTCTCGTATAACTTATACATAAATCAAAAGGGCTGATATAAATCTTTGTCACCCTAGAAATCGAAAGGGCTGATAAAATTATACACAAGCGCCTAAAGTCCGAGAACCTCATCTTCATTAACTACCAATTTCAACAATTGTTGAGATCTGCTCCATGATTCAATCATCACCTGTCAAGTATATATCATGGTAATTTGAATTGTCAATGACAAGATTACAACAGTTATGAGTATATCGAAGCAAAAAATTTACGTGTAATATGTAATAACGGGCAAAATATTGATGAAATTGCATGCTCTTTTATGAGAGTGAGAAGAATGCAATTAGTAGATTTTTTAACGATATCTCGTGTGAGATTGTTGCAGGAATTATACACAATAAAATAAGTAATTTAGTTCGAACCCAAGAAATTTGGAATCGAAATCAACATCCCAAAAAAAAGGCTTAAAATGATTCACAAGATGAAACTTGTTCTGCAGGAAGACAATGGACCCAACCACTGAACAACTAAAGACAATACTTCCAATCATTCCCTCAATTAGTTAAAATGGTGCCATTGAAAGGTACATCTCCACAAAATAAAAAGGATAGACAACACAATCTAGAAGTGATAGAGCGCACCCATAAAATAGGAACTACAACATTGTATCTCAAAGAAGAATTGGAAAAAGCATAAGGAACAAAGGAGCTGTTACAAAGCAAGGACCAGTTTTATCTCAGACATCCAATAGGAAATAAGAAAAGAGCTACACCAAATGATTAAATGCAAAAATGGGCAAAGGAATTCCACGCACCACTATAGTTTCAAAGGGACCACAGTTGTAATAATTCTTGATTTTATTTTGCCAATCCAATGCCCTTTAAAACTCATAACAAAGTTAAGTCCAAGAGTAGGCAAGCAGTAGATCAAATTCATGTATCGAAAAATTTATTAAAGGACACTAATTCCCCTGCACGATATTAAAGACTTGTATGTATAAAAATGCTTCAAATGAAAATGTGAAGCACCAAAAATAGAGTTAAGATATCTACTAGGTCTTGACAAAACTGAGTAGCTGAGCACAACTGCCCCTTTCTTAACACATAATGCTGAAGCTTATAATTTAGGCTCATATACTTTTAATTACCTGAATGTTATTTGCTAATGAATTGGTGACTACGTACTTGAAGTCTTCCACTACTTCCATGGCAATGACACTATCTCTTTTGCTTAATAACAGTGGAAATTTGAGGTTTCCCATTTCTCTTCCATCCCTTGGTCATTTCATTTATGTCAGTAAAAAACAACTACACAATCATTGATAGATCATAATATCATTTATTGTTATAGAACCATTTAAAAAAGAGGGGGAAATAACTTTATGTTCAATTTGTAACATATCATAGTTTTTGTTGATTATAACAATACTATAATAAATTATTAAACAATTATAGCTAAATTATGGACAGTACTTCACAAAATCATGGAAGGTTTAGTATCATCACCATGATTCCCCGGCCCTGAACAATTGCAGAAATCATTTGTCCATGTGTATATAATGTCGAATTGGTTCCTTGACGACTATCACTTCAATGCATTCAAACTTCCAACCGATCATTTTCCAGACCTATCGGATTTAAGTGATATTGAGGTGATCAACTCACTGTTGATGTTATTAAAATAAGTGGAGATAAGAAGTAGTGACCTCAAACAAAGTTCAGTCATACCCATAATGTTATATCAGTAGATCTACTTAAGAAAATGTATGATGGTTCAAGAAGTGTATGTGACTGACTTCTTGTGCTCCTTAATGTCTCATACAAGAGTGGCTGATAGCCCCATGATACCCGAAACATGTTTATAAAATGATTTAGCAAACATAATCGATGGGCATATCCACTGAACCACAGTCCTTTGTGAAAGATGGGTCAAACAGCTTCCTTTAATTTGGTTAGTCCATTTTCATGTTTTTCTTGCAAGGAAGCCTCAACTTAGCACAATACAAAATTGACTACAATCTTGAATCCTTGATTTCAATTTACTTTTAAGTGATAATATTTGCAAATTACACTCTCCTGGAAATAAAATTCTACAAAAACATTTGTGGTGAAGGTAAACAAATTAGTTGTGAAATTATTTTATTTTATTCTTTTTGTTTTGCGGTACACATGCTTTTAAATATAACTGTTAATGAATAACGACCTCACGAATGACCTTATGGAATAGGAATTCTTGTTTTTGTATATCTCTCAGGCAATGATGTAATATGAGATCATTTATCTGACCAGAAATGATGAGTCTTCAAAGAAGGAGCATCCAGTCATTAGATCATATTACTAGTTAAATGATATATATTTGCTAGAAGAACAAAAAAAATGACAAATAAAGAGACAAATTCCAAACCTCTTATATGGATAATCAGGGAAGCCAACTGGAGCAAAAACTGAAAAAATTAAGAAAAATCACTTTATTAGAAAAGGAATCAATCAAATAGAAAACAAAGAAATCAAATCACTCTATGAGTAATATTCACAAACAGGCTGTCTTCTCTGGTTGCGTTCCAGAAACCAGAACCAACACTATAGAGTTAAGATTCATTCACCCACAGCCAACACCAGAAAAGAATAAAAGTATAGTGATGAATTAGAAAAAAGAATCTTGTCATTTTGTTTTGAAGAGACGCCAATAGGTTAGCAGTGCAAAACTTACTTGTTAGAAAAATCAACCAAGGAATGAAGCGAGAAAGCTACTCACACAATCACACTGGTTCAGGAAATTTTCAAATTGATTACAGGCAAGTAGAGGAGAAGCACAACAGCCATGAAGTGTCTGGTCCGAACGTGGTGGCCTGCACGGTTCATAAACATGGACCAACCAAAAGAATCAGGAGGAGAAAGAGGACGACAACCAACCTGTAGTATCCCAAAATTTAATAAAAGGCATATTTTCTGGAAAAAAAATTTGAGGATCAATAATTAGATAATAAGTCAAATTATAGAACCTATGAAATTTAAGAAATCTTAAATTAGATAAGGGGAAAAATTAGAGCCTAGTGTGTATAATTAATGAGATAAAAATATAGCTATATATATATATATATATATATATGTTAAAACACACCAACACACACATCCTACATCTTCACTTTTATTTTGGAGCACCGAAAGTTAACACCTCCACTCCTCTCTCATCATTAACTAGACACATGTTATACACACACACACTTACACCTACATCTTCATGATTCATGTAGCAACACTCATCTCACTTTCTTCAACCATGTAACCCCACACTTCATGCACTCCCTCACTCTCCGTTGCTTTAAGTCAGAAAAGAAGAGAGCTTTAGAAAGAGAGAAAACAGAGTTGAGAAAGGGAGAGAGACATGAGTGAAGGAGGTGAACAGAGGAAGAAAACAATCAGAGAAGAGGAAGGAAGTGTTAAACCTTACATGCAACACCATAAACGTATATAGGTGAGTCTCCTACACATTTATTTTCGTTTCCCATTGGATTCGAGGCTGTTTTCTGGGTTGTTTCGTTGCTGGAAGTGAGAAACATCACCAAAAAATTCTGTCAACCGAAAACTGTAAAACCAGTGATTGTGTGACGGTTTTGGGCGAAATTTGTGGTTCTTTGGTTCTGAAAATTGCTCATTATCCTTAGTAAAAATGTGTAGGAGAGTATAGAGTTAAAATTCATGAGGTTTAGAGTATAAATTCATGGTTAAATATTAGTTTTCTTTATCCTGTTTTGCTGTCCGAAAAACATAGTACATACCTGAAACTTGCAAAAGCTTAAGCAGAGGCTATAGATGGATTTTCGAATGGGTCTTTTTGTATAGATAGTTCAGGATATGTAGTTGATGATAGAATCAAGAAAAGTACAATTTGGAATGAAAATGAATGAGTTCTTGATTTTTGAAGTCAAACTGTCAAAACTAACATTTTTGGGAGTCAGTCAGCTTCATGTTGAGTTTTGACCATCCAAATCTTATCTAAAAATTATGAAATTTTACGTGAATATGGTAGACATTCATAGATTTCAAATGAGTCCAAGAATGCATCATTTGAGTACTTGTAGAGAGAGTTATGATTTTTGAAAATTAAGTCAGAAACAAGGGAAATTCTGGAACATTTTTTGGACCAATTATGATTTTCAATAATTCTGGGGAGATTTAGCTTGTAATTTGAAGTGACTAATATTTTTCCCAAAAATTAGACTTAATGAGAGTCACATGCGACTTGGAATCACTCCATTTCAAGTTTTGTAGAATTAGTTATGATTTTTGGAAGTTCAGCTCTGTTTCTGGAATGCAATCTGGAATAGTAGTAGTTGGCCGAATTTCTGGGCGAAGTGTGTAATCAGTAATTATCTTTGGATATTTTCCCATGAAAGTACATTTAAAGAGCTTCATTTAGGCTTTGGAATGAGTTAATTTGGAATTTTATAGAATTAGTTATGAATTTTCAAAGTTGGCTGAAAATCTGTCAGTTTTTGGAAAACTTTGAAATTGTCATTTCACAGTGATTTTGCAAAAACCGAGGTCAAAAATGGATTCCTTGGACAAAACTATGTTAGAATAGCCTGAGTCAAAATTTCTGAAAAAAGTACAGTTTGACTGAGTACGGTGGACCGGGATCGGGTCCCTAGGGGCATTTTGGTAATTTTTCAATATAGCCTAATATAATCACCAAAAACACTATGGAAGTCTCTAAAGTGGTACATGAATAAGTTTTAACCTAATTCTTATACATTTGGAATTTTAAGACCCAATTGGTAGCCTGAGCCGTTGCACGTAGTTCGAGGAACTATTATCAAGTAGCAAAGGGACAAAAAGTAGTAATTTTTTCTTGCATGTACTATGTGATTATGTGCGTGTTTGGAATAGCTTATTTTTGGGCAATAAGTGCTTATAATTCGTGATTCACGGTATACGAGGTAAGTATGTGAGAGGAGTTTTTTCTCGGCTTGCGTAATAAGGGCTTATTTCCTGTACAAAAAGCTCAGCCAAACATGCACTATTATGTGTTTAAGTATGTCATTTTTTGTAACATGAGCATAGTGTCTTAGACACCCATATTAGCCTAGTTGTGGTCTGGGACCCAACGGAGGTAGAGAGCACAGCTAACGTTGCAAACAGTCATTTGACCTTGAACAGTGTGCACACAATACGAGTTAGTATTTTATATGATATGGTGTATTGCATATTTATTTTCGCATTTTATATGTCAAAAAAGCATATTACTATTGAGATTCGCTCGAATCTCACTTTTTTATTACACTTGAAATTAAACATTCCAACAGAAGCTAGTGGCTCGAAGGGAAAGACAAGGGCTATCGGTGTATAAAGTTTCGGTGAATACCAGAACTGCTTTGGTTATCTATATTTGTACTTTTACTTTCTTTTAAATGCTCTGTACATTTGCATATATTTTTCAAATCCTGTAGGAGTTCTCATATATTATAAATAAGTACGTAATGTCAGTATGTTTCCGCTATTTCTGTATGCCTTATAGAACTATATGCTTAATGCTCTATCAATATCAAATTGTTAAGGGGTTTGACAAGACCTGACCTAAATGTGGTGGTCTAGAAAATGGTGGCGGAAAGCACGGCAACCATGAAGTGTCTATATTAGAAGTGTGGTGATTTGCACAGCGATCTGCGTGATGATGAGCTGTTGGGAGAAGATGATGAGGATGCCAAGGTGAGAGAGGGAATTGCAGATATTAGACCGATAATGAGTGGTGATGAATCAAGTCAGGTGCCAAATTCAAATTTAAATTCTGAGGTAATAGAGGGTTGGGACTTTAAAGCTAACACGGTTGCAATTAATGGAAATAACAATTATTGGGAACAGTTGGAGTAAATAAAACGAATTTAATGAAAAAAAATTCAAATTCAGTGGAAAGAAATATGTTGATTTCAAATGGTAAGCTAAACAAATTTATTACAAAGAAATCAAATTGAAGATATATATTGATAATGCAGAATAACTTGAATAATAATTAAATTATAGTAGGAAATCTTCTTTCTACCAGTAAATAAGTAAATCAAAATAATTAGGAATATTTGAATTGAACCGATTATAACATGGAATGGAATTAAATTTTTTAAGAAAACAGTTAAAATGAATATATTTTTTCCTAGATAGATTATTTTGGAAAGCAAACTTTAAATAAAATAGGTGGAGCTGTGGAGGGAATAAAAGATTAAAGGAACCATCACCAAATATTATAATAAATAATGAGCTTGAAAAATGAGATTAAAATATGAAATTGAAATCTAAATCAAAATTTTAAATATTTCAAATTTCAAACTTCAAATATTGAACTAAATACTCATTTAATGCGTGGAATTTATTATGAAAAAAGAAAAATTCAACCAAATCAACGAATGAGAATGATTCTATTGATAATAAAGACAGAACACATGGACCAATTAGAAGGCAGCTAGTAGTATTGAAGATATATAATGATGATGATTTCATTATCATGTGCAGAACAAATATAAATACGTGTCTGTTGACACGCAACCATTGATCGGGTCTGTTTTAGTTAATTTATATATGGTAACCTGCAAGTCTTTTCATTTGATAATGCTAACCACTCTTTAGCTAGTACTATTGGTTTGGAGCCATTTGCTATTAAAAAGGGCCCAAGCCCATCACTAACAACACATGACCCTATATCCTTATCGCTCCCAGTCCCAGATTCGCAGGTTGCAGCTGACAGCGTTGTCATGTTCAAACTCCAACCTTACCAAATCCCTAGATCCTTTCAAAGCTAAAGCAAGGGTCAAGCTCATTGCTTTAACCTTTAACTCTGATCTTCATTCCAAAATCCGAAGATCTTCTGAAGCAGACCAGTGTTGTACTTTTACTTACCCTTGCAGCTATTTCCATGTAGCCCAGCAAGTAAACACCAAACGTGATGTTCCAAGGTATGTATGTTATATGTCTGACCTTTTGCTAAATTTTTTCTACCATTGACTGTAGCATGCCCTGCACCTGCAGTATTTGATCTCAAAGAATGCTTGAGCAAACTAAAGCCATTGAGGGGATAGTGGCTTGAAAAACCTCCAAGGGCACAAGGCAAGTCAAAGTGGTAGTAAATGGTAACCAACTATTAACTCTCTTGGTCCAGCCCATACGCAATATTGGAGCAAAACTCCTATTACCATATTATTGCACTGAATTAGAAGAATAAAATATCATGCGCATATTTGACATGTCCAGGAACATATATATAACATTTGATACAAAAGAGACTAAAATAACAAGTCACTAAACTATTTATACAATTACACAACTACCCCTATTTGCACTCCCCCTCAAGTTGAGGGTGATATATATTAACCGTCCTTAAATTGTTCAATAGATGTTTCTGCACATCTTGGCTCACTATTTTGTTAATAAATCTGCCTGATGTTCCTTTTGACCGAACATGCACCAAATCAATCAATCCTTTCTCCAATTTCTCCCTTACATGGTGACAATCAATCTCGATGTGTTTAGTACGCCCGTGAAACACTGGATTTGTAGCAATGTGTATCGGTGCTTTGTTGTCATAGAAGATCCTCACAAGAACTCCATGCTAAATGTTAAGATCTCCAAGTAACCCAAGCACCCAAACAACTTCAGAAATCACCATGCTAAGGGCTCTGTATTCCAATTCTGCCAAAAACTTGGAAACAGCACTTTGCTTCTTTGTTTTCCACATTACCAACGAACCTCCAAACTTCAATAGATAACTGGTGATTGATCTCCTTGTTGTTCTACAAGCAGCCCAGTCAGTGACGCAATAGCATTCCAGCACCAACTCGCCTTTTGAGCTTAGAAAAATTCCCTACCCCAGACTGCCTTTCAAGTACCGAATAACATTTATTGCTGGTGCATAGTGTGTAAACCCCTACCTTAATAGCCAAATTTATAGTTTGAGAATGCGTCATTAAGTTAAAATAGAGACCAGCGGTTAATTTAAAACTTTTCCAAAACCTATTTAGTGCGGTCTCACGTTCACATTTCAAATATAATTGGCCTGAGCAGTTTGGTTTCATTCGTACATATCAGAATATAACCAAAAATTCCCGACAACGCTCGGGTTTCGTTTACTTAATAAAGGGTTTACTGGGCACATTGCCCATTTACAGTTTCCCATACAGGGGATTACACTACACCATTCATTATCTACAATATGTACAACTACTCCTTAACAAAATATGATAACTAGCTAACCAAAATTAAAACTCCTAACCAGGAGCTCTAACCACCCTTCGTCACTTGCTTTTCATTTGAACCGCTTGCCCTGGCTGTAGGTTAGTCAATGGAAAGAATGAGATTCAAAAGAATCCCAGTAGTAACAGTTCACTTATAACATGTATAATCACAAAGCATATAAGTAAATCACAAGCAACAACACATCAACGGCATTTCTGCGACAGCTTTCGCTGTGTTTGCAACGGCATGTTTCACAACGGCATACTTTACATGGCATATTTCACAACATCATATTCCATAATGGCATATCCACACCGACATGTTTCTCAACGGCATGTTTCACACAGCAAGTTTCACAACTCAATGATAAAACATACATACAATGTGTCATACACAATATAAGAGAAAAGGTCACTACCTTGTTTTTTCCATTCATGCTCCAGCACCGGTTTATCATGTGCAGGGCAAATGTTAAATCCTATAATTAGAATTACGGGCGACAGGTTATTACTTAATCCAATTCTTCTTTAATTCAAACACTCAAGTTGGTTATCATTAGGGACATTTAATCAAGTCAACTAAGAAGATAAAGTGGTCAATTAACCTAAAAGACCAATTCCTAACCTCAGAGTTCAACAATATTACCATGAGCCATTACCTTTGAATTTTCGCAACTTAAACCAAATCGGCCAAAATTTTCTCTAGACTTTGAAAAATCATAACTAATTCTATGAAAATCGAAATGTGGTGATCCTAAGTCCAATGGAAAGCTATTGAAGTCCTCTATATAGGAAAAATATGTATCAATACTGTCCATAGCCACAAAAATACAGAATTACAGGAAATCCTATACTGCTCCAGAATTGCTTCCAGTTTCAACCCCAAACTTTGGAAAATCATAAATCCCAGCCCAAAAATCGAAATGACACCCATTATGTGTCCATTTTGAAGCTTGGCATGTGAAATATTATACTGGAAAGTTTCATAATTTTTAGAGATCATTTGGTTATCTAAAAACACCATACAAGTAGAGTACCTCGCTGGGATTCTGTTCTGGCTGAAAACCCAGATTTACATTTTGAGTTTCAATGACCCAAAATTCACAACCCGGGGCCATTCCCACATATTTTTTCGTATAGAACACAATGGTAACATCAAAATGAACAAATTCCCACTCATTCTCCATGTCCTGTTTTGGCAGAAAGTTTAAAATAAATTCCAACAATTACCAACTTTTAATTTCAGCACCAAACTTAGGTCAAATGGTTTCTAATCATCATAAAGCACCAATAACATACCCAAAACATCATGAATTACCCAAACCCTTGTTTGGCCAAAATCAGGGCAGATTTACACATGCCAAAATACTCATTCAACCAACACAACCAATAGCTCAAATTGATGCTAATACTCACCTATTGCTCCTCCTTAAGTTCTTTCTTTGATTCTTCAACTTTTTTTCTTGGATGGTGGCTCAAAACACCACCTCTTGAAATTCTAAAACCATAGAAATGAAGCTCTCATCAAGAGGAACAATGTTTATGAAGGACACTTGAGCCATAGATGAGGTTAAAAAGGTGAAAATCCAAGATGAAACCCTTACCTTAAACTTGTTTCTTCACTCTTTCTTTTCATGCTTCAGCTGGCCGACTTAGAGAATGAGAGAGAGAGTGAATAATAGTTAGTTTTCCCCTTCCCTTATAACTTAAAAACCTGACTGAAAATTGGACAAAAAGGAGAGGAAAATATGTGGTTCACATGTGTTCTTTCTTGGTGAAATCCTATGATAATTTCCAATATGTTTGATTTGCTTTTTCTCTTTTCTACCTTTTCTTCACTTGGCCGACTTTACCTTAGATATTTGATGAAGAATTAATTGCTTTAACCCATTCACTCTTCTTGCTTCTTCTTAGCCATTATTATTGACAAAGAGGGAGGGGTTTGTTTAACTTATATCTTCTTCTTCCTTTTGGTATGTCTTTGACCAGCTTCCATCTTTCTTTGTCCCAATGTACCACATGAGCAAAAGGTGAGGGATTATTTGATGCAATTCTCTCTCTTTCTCTTCTTGGCTTCTTGACCAACTCCAAGCATAAAGGCAAGGATATTAATTAGCTTCTCTCTCTCTTTTCCTTATGATTTGAACGTCCAATATTTGCATAAGGTCAAGGAAGTATATTGATTAAATCCTAGCCACTTTTGTTGACTCTAAATGTAAGAATATATCAATTAAATTCTCTTCCTTTCCTTTCTCAAAGCTTGAACAAAATATGGGAGTAAAGGAATACATATATATTATTTTAATCTTGCATAAGAATAGAGCAAGGAGGGAACGATTTTCTTATAGGAAAAAGGAAAGAGAGTGTGTTGACTTGGTCTTACACTTGGTCTTGCATGTGCCTTGAGTCCACATAAGTGGAAAAGATAAGGAAATTACTTTAATTATCTTCCTTATTACTTCTACTTTATAAGAGCAATCTTGGCCCTTTATTTTGTGTCCCAAATATATCCTCAAGATCAAGTAGCAATTAACTCTTGATCATGGAAAAATTAATTAGAGTGCCATTAAACCCTTTTATTTCACTATCTATTACATTTAACCCTTTGAATGTATTTTCGGATATTACATAGTGTGTCTTTGTAGGTTGTTGCATAACTGACTAAGCGTCAGCACAGAAAATGAGATATCAGGACAAGTCCTAGTCAAGTATATGAGCTTACCAATTAATCTTCTATATCTGTATGGATATCGATATAGATCCTGCTTCTTGTCCTTTCATTCTTCATATGCCATTAGCTTCTGATTTTGAGTCAAGGGCACCATAAGTGGCTTGCAACCACTCATACCTATCTCACACAATAAGTCAAGAACATATTTCCTTTGACATAACACAATTCCTTTTTCAGATTTAGCTACCTCAATTCCAAGAAAAAATATCATTTGTCCTAAATCCTTAATCTTAAAATGTGTATGCTAAAGGGCTTTTGTTTCATTTATCCCCTTTTCACAATTACCAGTTATGATTAAGTCATCTACATATACTAAAACCAAAACTATGCCATCATCATATTGCATAATAAATAATGAATAATCATTTTTACTTTGTATAAAACCTCCATGTTTTAATATTTGGGACAACTTCTGATCCTATTGCCGTGAGGCTTGCTTTAAGCCATAGAGGGATTTTCTTAATTTGCACACCATGTGCTCCCCCTCACTATCAAATCCAGGAGGTACTTGTATGTACACTTCCTCATGGAGGTCTCCTTGCAAGAAAGCATTACACACATCCATTTGATACAATTTCCAATCATTAATGGCAGCTAATTTTAAAACAAGGAGAATAGTAAGCATCTTCACTATGGGTGAAAATGTTTCATAATAATTGACACCTTCCTTCTGACTATACCCTTTTACTACCAGTCATGCCTTATATTTATCTATCTTACCATTTGAATCATATTTAATTTTATAGACCCACTTACACCCAATGGGCTTCTTGTCCTTGGGAAGAGAAAAAATTTCCCAAGTTTTGTTGCTCTCAAGAGCATCCATTTCAAATTTTATAGCTTTTATCCATTTTGGATTTTGAATGGCCTCATTGTAGCTAATGGGCTCTTCTATTGAATCAATACTACACAGAAAAGACATATGAGTAGATGAAACATTATCATAAGAAATATATTGTTCAATCGGATATGCACACTTTCCCTTCTTCTTTTCATTATTTACTACAGTCAAGGTTGAACAAATGTAGTCTTTAGACCAAATGGGAGGCCTTTTATCTCTAACAGGCCAAGACTCACTCTGTGCTAAATTGGACTAAACATCCATATTTAGTGGACATTCATGCTGATGTTCCTGCATCTTAGTATTAGCTGATCCAATCTGTACTTTGTCTTGTTTATAAAGAGAATTTATAGGTGTTTCTAGATCAAACCAAAACATTTCCTTTAATTCTTGGTTAATTTCTTTATTACTATGCTGCTTATTGTCTCAAAAGGGGTACTTATTCTTTGTGAAACTCACATGCCAACTCACAAATGACTTGTCAGTTTTAGTATCCAGTAAAAGAAAACCCTTTGTGTTCTCAGGATATCCTAAAAACACACAGGATTTAACTCCAGGCTGTAACTTATCATTAACAATCAAATCTGTAGCAAAGGCTTCACATCCAAAGGTTTTCAAATTTGAAAGATCTGCCTTGTTTCCATAAACAACTTCAAAAGGGGTTTTGTATCCTAATAGCTTAGAGGGAATCCTATTAACAAGGTGAGTAGCCATTTTCACACATTCCCCCAAAATCTAACACAGGAATAGCAGATTGCAAAATTAAACTTCTTGTTATTTGTATGATAGTTCTATGCTTCCTTTCCACATAACCCCATTTTGTTTAGGAGTTTAGGGACATCTTAGTTCAAGGATGATTCCTTTTTTTGAAAATACAACTTTGATTTAGTGTTTGTAAACTCTGTCCCATTGGCACTACGCACATGCTTAACAAAAACAGAGAATTGATTCAGCATATATGCACAGAAGTTTTTAATGCAAGTCACAACATTGGTCTTAGATCTCATAAGAAAAATCCATGTGGATCTAGAGTAGTCGTCAACAATGGTAAGAAAGTAATGGTATCCTTGATGTGTACGGGTCCTATATGGACCCCACACATCAACATGAATCCGTTCAAAACATCTTTTGGTTTTAATGCAACTACTACTAAAAGGAAACTTGGTTTGTTTGGACTGAACACAAATTGAACATTCTTTATTTATATGCATTTGACCATTGCTTACAATATCCAAATGTTTCATCATAGAGGTAGGTGCATGACCTAATCTTTGATGCCATAAGTCCACTTGGAGCATTTTACAAGTACTATCAGCATTGCAAAAACATTACAAGTATTATCAGCATTATCAGAAGCATGAACAGCATTCACAATAGAGAATCTCTTGTCAACTTTAAACATGTATAAGCCTCCTATTTCCCTACCAATCAGCTTGATCTTCCCATCTGGAAGGCCCTGCATTATGCATGAATCAAGAAAAAATAAAGCAATACAATTATGTTCTTTAGTGAGTTTAGACACTATGAGATTAAAGTAAAGTTGTGGGGAATATAGTACATTATGCAAAATTACATCATTAGATATTTTTGCACTACCTATATGAGTTACGGGGACATGCCTTCCATTAGGTATTTTAATATTCTTAATGGGTCTACTTTATTCTCTACAATCATTCAAAAAGACTCAAATCTCCTACCATGTGTGTTGTGGCACTAGAATCAATAATCCAATTGCCATGTATTTTAGAGAAGTTAGGAACACTCAAACCTATACCAATTAAGGCATAAACCATTCATTCTTCATCTTTCTTTAGCAACTCCAAGATATATTCATATTGAGACTGAGTGAAAGTAGGAGCTACCATGTTTACTATAGTGCCTACTGCCTCAGAACATGGAGATGAATCTCTAATTCCTTGACCCATCTCTCTTATTTGTCTTCCTTTGAAATTGGGAGGATAGCTAATAATTTGGTAACAAGTCTCCTTTGAGTGCCCCTTTTTGCGACAATGGGAACACTCTGAGCCATTTTCATTATGACCTCTCCCTCTTCCTCGGCCCCTCCCCCTGGCTATCATTGCCATATTTGCAACAGAGAAGTTTTTTTCACTATTAACAATAAGACGCTATGTCTCATCTTGCAAAACCATACCATAGGCTTTGTTGACCGAAGGAAGTGGAGACATCAAGAGTATTTGAGTTCTTACTTGGCCATATGATTCATCCAAATCCATTAAGAATTATAATAACCTTTATTCTTGAATCATATCTACTTGAATTTTGAAAGCCTCACAAGTACACAACGATAAGGCTGTTCAGGATCGGGACAGGTCAGAAAATCCCATTCTCGATCCTGAAAAGTGTTCAGGAAGGAGTTTCATTCCCGATCTTGATCTCGAGAATTTCCCGTCCCAACGGGATTGGAAATTTTAGGGATCTAGATCGGGAATTTCCTGATCCCAGATTTCCTTTTTAAAAAAAAAAATCTCTATATTGAATTTTTTGTTGTGTTTCCTTTAGTAGTATAAATATATGATTTGTCTAATATCATATTGTACTAAATTAGTCTAATACAAATATATAATTAGTTCAATACATACTTAAAGTTGTCGATTCAACTGTAAAAAGAACAAAGACAAGAAAAAAAATTAGAATTATTTAATAAATAATAAATGAAATTAACTAAATAAACTAAAAGAATAGATATTACCTTGAGGGTGTTAGGGATTTTCACATTTTATTTTACATTTAGTTTTGCTCTCTTAAATATTTTAAAAAAATGTACATTTATATATATTTGGGATCGGGAAAAAGTCAGGATCGGGAAGTCTCATTCCCGATCCAGATCCTGAAATTTTCCCGTCCCAAAATTTTCGGGACAGGAAAATGTTGCACACCCCTACATGATGGGATGGATAACAAGGCGGACTACTCTTCCCATAACTCTCTGAGTTTTGAAAAATAGACAGAAATGGACATTCCTCCTTGCCTGAGAAAACTAATTTCTCGATGCAGCGCGAAAATCTGAGTTCCATTTTTCTTATCGAATCGCTCTTTCAAATCTGCCCAAACGCGATCCGCACTCTCGAAAAGATAATTCCGTTTGATAGCTCTTTTGAAATCGATCCAATTAGCTATAACAGTACGATGGCGTTGCAGCGGTCAAATTGATCATGCAAAGATCTATCATACAATTCCTTCTTGCAGCTTCCATCGATGAATCCAAGCTTTTGTCATCCTCAGAGAGCGATCTTCATCACACGCTCCATACCATATAGTTATCCATTACGATAAGGACATGCGGAACCAGCGTTGATGCCTGCATATCGGACGGATGCAGGTAAAGCGGGTGGGTAAACAACAGGCTCACGGTGGAAGGCTTCTCGGCATCCCACTTATTTCTGGAAATTTCTTGCACGATCTTGAAATTCAGACTATGCGGTCTTAAGGATTCTATTTTCCTTTCTTGGATCGGGTCTCTTATCGGGTCAGAACCTGGGCTCTGATACCATATTAACTCTCTTGGTCCAGCTTATACGCAATATGGGAGTAAAACTCCTATTCTCATATTATTGCACTGAATTAGAAGAACAAAATATCATGTGCATACCACATGTCCAGGAACCTATATATAACATCTGATACAAAAGGGACTAAAATAACAAGTCACTAAACTATTTATACAATTACACAACTACCCATACTTACACCAACTATGAGGCCTTCACACACTATTTTTTAATTAATAATCATTTGTGGAAGCTCAGAGGCAATTTTCTGCCTCGGCCTCAGACAAGATTAAAGGAACAAACAAGGGAGTTTATAGAGTGACAAATTTTAAAAAAGAAGGAAAAAGAACTACAACTATGCCAAAGGGACTCAACCTTTTGAGAAAGTCTAAATTCTTCTCAGCTAAACAAACACACACTACTCTCAAGTATGTCACACATAATATGAATGACTTTTTATCTGTTTGGGAACTGGGAAGAAAAACTTTAAATTATGTCTTTCTTCTCTCAACTTTGACCGATTCTTGTCTCCTAACTCTGAGACATATATATCAGCAAAATGGAATATTGTACTTCAAATGAAGACATGAGTTTAAGCTCCTTTCCAAAACTTAATAATATCTTATCACACAAATGAATGTTAATGAATAAAGGCAAGTGTATTGCAACCACTATAGTGCAAAGCACGAACTAATAAGAAAGGAAGAAAAATGTAAAATGTAATAAGCAGGACACTGAAAATTATTCAAAATAACAAAAAATCTAGTCACTAAACTCTCACAAACGGAAGGCTCAACAAGAAGTGAGCAATTCCAAAGTCATACAGAATATAAAAATCAAATGATGAGTTTGCAAAGTCAAAATGTAAAAGCCTTCATGTATCCAACAATCAACTATAATGGACACTGAAAGTTATTCACAATGCTAAAAAAACATGGAATGCTGAAGATATACTAGTCACTAAACTCCTACAAAAGGAGAAGGCTCAACATGAGAACTATTCTAAAGTCATAGAGAATAGAAAAGTCAAATGATGAGTTTACAAAATACAATGAAAGAATATGGTCCTATGTACTAATCTAAACATCCTTAGTAAATGTGTTAGCACCACTGACAAAGCGATGGGCAAATAGCCTAAAAAGAATATTATTATAATCATTTTTCAACATTTCCAGCGTGCAAATATCATCAGCTTCCAGCTTGTTGTCATCCACCAGCTTAATCCAACCAGTAGTGAAGGTGGCACTAATCTTTGCTCACCTGGTATTCATATCAAATCTGTAGGAGGCTTTAACATCCACTAGCCACATCTCGTTACTGCTCTCAATGGTGATTTTTCCTTCCCCTTTGCCATGTAATATGTCATATTCCTGGCAGAAAGACATAGGAAGTGCCACTGCAGTATTGAAATAGGATGCTTCCACTATAACTTGGAAGCAAGGATTCTTGGGGCCTTTCTCCTGGAGAATACCTGTGCAAGATATATGAAAATGAAAAAATCTAGCCTTCCATATAGGTGACAACCTATACCATCCATAAAGGAGGACTACCTAAGCCTTTCATGAAAAAGGCATGCAAGAACCAAAACAATGAATGAAATTAAGCTCTAAGATGGTGTTTTTCCTTGTATCTTGAGCTCCTCTATTTATAGATGGAGGGGTGCAAAAATTTCCACATTGTTAGGCATGAATTTTGACCTTAAGCTACTAATATTGACAATGTGGTAACCTAACTTCTTGATTGCAACCTAATTTTGATATTCAAAATGGTGGAATTTCACCATGTGATCTACATGAAAGTTGTAGCTCCGGATCTTATCTTGAAGGCGCAATTCACACTCTCCATTTCTAAGTAAAATTTGAAACCCTTAAAGGCAGAAATGGGTTTTTGCTTCACATAAAAGTTATAGAGATTTTTCTTAGCTTTTTATCCATATAAAGAACATCCCAATCTGACATCTAAAGCTCCAGATATGGTCTGAAAACTAAAACAGGGTCAAATTTAGTATTTTTCAATAAACTCTATTTTATGCCAAAATCATTATTTATTTATCAATTACACCAAATGTATTAAATTAAGCTCAAATACCACCCACAAAATCATCATATAAGAGAAAATAAATATGTAAATATTTTACTTATTATATTTGAAGTACAAATTATAAACAATGCAATTCCTAACAAAAAGCAGGCACACACACTCAACCACTTGCATACACCTTCACAAAATCTGAACTTATCCACAACCAAACATGCTTAAGTCAGCAGTTTGTCATCTTCGTTGCACTTATTTATTATCCTATCCTACACATCATTTAGTTAGTGAGTCATATGCCCCATACAACAACTGCTAATCATTACCATGATGCTTAATCTATTTTATTTTTGTAGATGATCATCATGTTTAAGTTCTACAATTGTATCCCTTGCTTCAAACGACAGCTGGTTTTCCTCAACTAACCATTAAATGTTGGCAGACATGCTAAGACATAGTGCATGTAATGAATTAAAATATGGAAATGACAGTTCTTGGTTAAAAAAGTTAAGGAGAGGTGCTTATGACTCATATTGAAGTAGCTAGCTTTTGAGGTATGGTTTTCCAAGGTGCTAGGTTGCCTATCATTTGGTATCAGAGCTGGTGGCTGGCAGATCGAAGAGAGCTACCGATGGGCCCATACTACCTTGTCTCTATCAATACACCTTCCCTGGAAAGCCGACATCTTGGTGGCACTTCACTCGACTTCCTTACCAGTCAGAACCCTCCGACGGTAGACCTCTCCGATCTGCCGATCATGAGCTCTGATACCAAATGATAGGCACCTAAGCACCTTGGAGAACCACATCCCAAAAGCTAGTTATTGATGTGGGAGAGTCAAGGCACTTAAGTACCCCATCAAGCAACCTATACTATTCAATGTGAGACTTTGGTAGCCTAAACTACATTGGTCCTTATCACTACGAATATAGAAAATGTATTCCATGTTTTTCAAAACCATGAAAAACTTCTTATTCAGCATTGAGAGAGAGCTACAAGGAAGGAAAGTGACAGAGCAAGAGAACACACAGAACACGAGAGAGAGTTTGCAGTCTCTAGTCGCAACACACAGAACAGTACATAAGGTTTTAGATTCTTCTTGGGGGTTTAGTTTCTTGGAGGTAAGGTGTTAAAATCCGATTCAGTTTCTTGGGAAGGAGCGAAGGAGATTCTTTCTTTATATATTTTTATAAATATTGTGATAACATTTTTATAAAATATTAAAAAACTTAAAATAGACACCCAAAAGAAAAGAAAATACTTGGGCACTTGAGCTTGATATACTTAAGCTACTTTTTTCATCCAAATTTATGGCATGTATTTTTTATCTATGATGTAGCCTGTAACTAATTCTTGTTATTAAGAGTTTAAAGTTTAAACTTGTTTTAAAATTTAAAATCTATTTATTCTAAAGTACATTAAGTATATAAGCTAAAATTGTTGTGTTCTCCCAAAAGGAAAATGTATCCCACAAAAAAATTTTAAAAAAATATATATGTTAGAAATATTATTTCAAAAAGGTTAAAATATCAACATTCTTAATTTCAACTATGCTTAATACTAGGCTAACATAGATTCTTTCATTACATTTTATCCAAATTCTAATTCTAAATTCGCAGAACAAAACACAGGGCAGTTAAATAATGTTCAACCATAAATGCGCGCTAAAAAGGGGAAAAAAGGAGAAAACAGACAAACACCATTACTGTTTCTTCATTTAGCATGTGTCCACTTTATCTCATTACAAAAGACAGTAAGGTTATGTTTGGTAAGCAGAATGTCCTTGGCAAAAAAAAAAAAAAAAAAAAGATAAGCAAAATGTCAGGTAGAAAAATGATGAGGGAATAAGGATGTAACTGGAAATCACTGTTGTGTAATAATAACATTAATAAAATAGCATACATTGAAAATGAGATATGTATATATTATTTATGACTTTCATTCTCGCCATCATACTTCCCTCTCTGGCTACTAAACATTTCCTAAATTTGTGGAATCTTTTTTTTTTTTTTTTTGCCAACCTAAATTTGTAGAATCATAACAATAAACATTCGCAAACAATTACATACATTGAAAATGAGATGTACTTTTCTCTGCGGTTTCACTTGCCCTGAAGCCAACTCTATGTCAATCCACATTAGACCAGTCTTTGTTTACTTCTTGCCCCACATCTACTAGAAAACCCAGGTTGAAAGGGTTTAACAAAATTTCCCCCGCCCTACAAAAATGAAGCTCATTGGTCAAGCTTGCTCAGCCCTTCTCAGTAGCTTTACTCTCAATCATGATATGAAACCAATCTAATATTCACGACATCTAATACACTCTATCAATATCCACCAGCTTGGTCAAAGCCTATCCACATGCTTTTCTAAAACTTATTACCTTTTGCCACATAAAATATGATTCTTTATGTTGTCTAAACCTTTAGAATAAGATATCAGGTAATTTAGATAATCCCCTCAGAAGTACCCGCCCTCTATGTACAAAGGCAAAGATACAGCGCGTGATGAGTATTGAAAAGCACCTCTATAGATGCAATACCATATATTTAAATGTTTCTCCAAAAAAATCAACTACTTTCAATTGAAAAGTAGCTTTTCCATGCTCGGTTGGCACTAAAGCTGCTTTCATATTTGTAGAAGCCTTCAAGGGAGGCATTGAATAGCTCAGGCCATTTGAAAGCATATTGGAAATTCTCTTAGTTTTTGCCTAAACTAGAGATTGTGGCATGTATTCAATGACTAAACCAAGATAAGTTAAGTTGCTAGAAGCAAGGTTATCAAATCGATACATATGATTCCGATAACCACAGCTAGAAGCATCACTTGAAGAGGTGAGAATAAGACAATAATTTAATATATTTATGAAGTAATGACATGAAAGATGACACAGCATGTACATAATATATGCATTCCAAGTATCTCACGTTATTATCCTCCTAAAGACATTTACCAAATAAAAATGTACTAACCAAAATCCTTCAAACTATTCAATTATAGCAGAAAATATAGGAAAGAATTTTCAATGTCTCATCGAGCTGAGGTTTCTAGTCTCTTTACTTTTTCTTTTCTTGGATCGTTTTCCTTGTTCTTAGGTACAACTATGTCCAACCCTTGTCCAATGCAAGTTCAAGACATGATCACTATGTGTCCAAGATGTGGGGAACAACTATCAGCAATGCTATGGGGTAATGTTGGGAATAGTTGGAAAAACTATGTGAAAATTAAGATCAGTAGGCATCCAGTCAATTGGGTAACTTAATAAACTGACTGAGTGGTCAACGAAAATCAGCGTTCACTTTTGAAAGCAAACAATCCAATCAGGTGGTGAAAAAATCCAGTCAGCTGGATAACATAGCTACAAAGATTGGTCACTGCTGTGAACAAGTGAACAACCAGGTACATGGAACCAGTTGAACAGATGCCATCAGAGAACAAAGTGGCATCTAGTTCACTGGCAACTGGTCATTGGGTACCTGCTTGATTGTATGAGTCAAAAAGTGACTAATAATTTCAAATTTCAATGCTATTTCTTGGTCTTGGCGGTTTTAGTTCTAGAGTCATTGCCTTTTAATGAAACAGTATGGTGATTCATTATATGGACTTGCACAAACATTCAAAGTAAATTCAAATATAAGACATGTCGGTTCAACATTCAACATAAAAGATTGGTTCCCTCATACAACTCTGAATTTCTCTGATCCATGACTTTATTGTAGGAGAGAGATTCATTACTTGCTAAGTGTTCTTTCCAAAATGCTTTGAATAATTCCTTGAAGTTTATCATCAAATAAAACATATTAGGTGTTGATTTGAAATGTCAACCCCAGTTTAATGCAAAAACTATTTGCCTTGGCCATAATCACACGATTACACATCAGTCCATGCATGCAAAAATATCTACATTACAATTTCTGGAAAATATACAAATAAAATTGCTCCCACGAACCAAACCCCATAAAAATTTCACTAATTCTACACACCATTTAAGGATAATCGCTCAACAATAAGTTAAAAATTCATCAGCTTTTACCCAATAACAAGCTGCTTCGACTAAACCTACGAGCCAGATCAAAACGGGAAGAAATAAAAAACGAGAATTCCCTGTACGAGACGTCAGCTGATGACATCCTCTCTTATTATAATAGTGATCAGGGCATGCCATCATTGTCCATCCGAAAAAAGAAGAAGAAGAAGAAGCAAGCACTGAATTTAGAGTAGAGTCTGAAAGCATGTTTGGGATCAATGATTGGAGATCCTAAAAGTGTTTGTGTACATAAATTGAGACAATACTCCTCATAGATATTTACTTCGTATACCGTAAATTACGATTGAAAAGTTGCTTTTGAAGACTCCAATCGATATTCCAATTAAGCATTATCAAGAACTGAAACAATAAGACTTCGAGATTAGAGATGGTGCTTATTTGATTCCCGTTACTCGTAATCTCTCTCTCTCTCTTCTTCTTTCTTCTTTGATGCTTCTTATGCAGATTGGAGATTTATAAACGAATCAAACCAGCGAATTTGGTTTACCATGAATTCTTTGATTTGGTCCTTTTAATTGGGAAAAAAAATACAAACAACATCTGTTATAAGTTATAAACCGAATCTGTCGCAGATATGAGATATCAACTTTTTCCCCACCTGTCATAAACACCATTAATTATTAGATTAGATTATACTCCTACCTTAAAAACGTTTGATTTTGATATTATTATTTTAGGAATGTTTTGCCCCTTATCATTTTAGGAATATAAAGTATACTAAATAGAAAAGTATACACTTGTAATCTTTAACTTTATACTTTGTTTTAACTTGGTCTTAATTTCATAAAAAAGGTCATTTTAGTCTCTTACCGCGACTAGTTATTTATAAAAGATGTTGATATTGAAAAGCTTTTTTCGATTAGTGCTGATATTGAAATTTAAACTCGCATTAGCTACTCGAGCAATTGCAGAAATCATTGTAGTAATCCAAGCACTACAACTATGTTGGAATAGAGGATATATTAATGTTCTAGTGCTTGCTGACTGTATTGAGGTTATTAATCTACTTACAAGGGGCTGTAAATGTAATCACCCCTTTCATGATATGATTGTTTATGCTAGGTTAGAGTTATCCAGGAATTGGCAAGTTTTAATAAGTTATATTCCTACTGATGAAAATATTTTGGCAGATCGTCTAGCTAAGTTAGGTCATAATATTGTTGGGAATTTTGTTTTTCTTGATCAAGCACCACCTTTTTACCAAGAGGTGGTTAGAAGGAAAGCGGTTGTTGATGAAGGACAATAGAAGTATCTTCTGCCCAATGTCTGTAATGCTTTATTTGGTGTTTAATGAATTCCAATTTTCATTCAAAAGATATGCTAACATATTATAAAGTTTAACTTTTAAAATAATAATTTCCACAATTTTTTTAAAATAATAATGATTATTTAAAAAATCATCACATTGATGTTAAGGTTAAATGACTAAAAATACTTTTTAATTGGTAAAAAAATACTTTTTAAAGTTAAGAAAACAAACTAAAATGATAAAATCCCATGAAAAGAACTTCAAAAATAGAAAAAGATAAAATTGTGTTTTGAATATTCATAATACCAGAGAGATATTACTACCTGATTTGTCCTTTTTTAAAATTTAAAGGAAATGATATAGATGCCCTTACACATTTTTTTTAAAAATAGATTACGTCTCGCTGGCGACCTCCTCCTACCGACTCCAAAGCTCCGGTGGCTAGTCAGCTGCCAAAGCCTTAGCCGGAAGAATTATTTGGCAAAATGGTGGGGGTGGGATTTGAATCCCACCACTTGTTTGCCAAAAAGCATCAGTACTGTGCAAACAAATATATATAAACTAACTTTTCTCTTTGATCTAAAATCATTTACTGGTTTTAATTTGTTAAATAATTCACATTATTTTATTAGATTTTAACAACTTTCTTTTATTAAGTAAAAAATTAATACTATCAAATCATTCATAAGTTTTGTTAAGGAATTCACTACATTCATTAGATTTTAACAACTTTCATTTATTAAGTAAAAAATTCACACTATAAGGTAATTCACAAATTTTGTTAAGGAATTCATAACATTTTATTAAGTTTTAACAACTTTTGTTAATTAAGTAAAAAATTCATACTATTAGGTTATTCATAAGTTTCGTTAAAGAATAAGTTATACCTCTCATGTGCATTGCATAAGGAGTATTGCGCGAGGTGGGATATACTAGAACATTATTTGATTGATTACACTAATAGCTTAATTATTAATATAATTTATGGAAATCCCTACAATTTTGGACACTGAAGTTCCTTGGCATGTTTAGATCACAATGATATATTATTAATATAATTATGATGCCTAATTTAATGTCTAATTTCAAATTCAATTTACGTCATTCTTTATAGGGTTAAGGTGCTTAAATAACCATGAACTATTTTTTGAAGCAAAAGTAACCATGAACTATGTAAAATGGAGCAAAAACGTTAACACTATTAACGGTCAACACACACTTCAACATCATAATTAACGGTCAACATTTCTTATTTTGAGGGTTTTAACGGTTTTGTTCCATTTTACATAGTTCATGGTTACTTTTGCTCCAAAAAATAGTTCATGGTTATTTAAGCACTTTAACCCTTCTTTATATTCAAACCCTAATAATTGTATATGGAAAATTTTGTTGGTGTAATTATCCTATCAACCAAATATGAAGTACACTGCTTAACCCAAATTTGATCACATTAATATAATTTTTAACATAATTTATTGCACTAATAATCATAGTACTCAAACTCGGATTGGATTGGCTGGTTCTGCCTAGAAACCGACAAATCGAGCGGTAGATTAGTTTGGTCATCAACCCGATTTGGTACTTTTTTCCTTTTAAAAAAAGTCAATTTTTTTTTCTTTAGAATTTCATATTAGTAAGCCTAAAATCTTCAATTTATCCTTGGTTTGGTCATGGGTTAGCTCCGGTTTGACTGCGGTCTGACCCACTAACCCTTGATCCAGTACCCCAGCTTGTTTAGTGACCGATCTAGGTTTAATTACCTTACTAATAACCTAGTTATAGATATATATCCCTACAATTATGGAATATGAAACTCCTTGCTATGCTTGGACCACGATAATATAATTATAATTCATGACTTAACTTATAATTTTAAATTCAATGTGCTTCATTCCTTTTAGTCAAACCCCAATAATAACGGATGCGCAATTTTGATAGTGAGTTAAATGAGTTACCAAGCGGGTATTATAAGATTTCTAGTATAACGTTGATTGATTGATTCATTACATTTTATTAAGTTTTAACAAAAACTTTCATTTATTAAGTAAAAAAATTACAGTATCAAGTCATTTATAAGTTTTGTTAAAGAATTCATTATATAATTTTTTTGCTTTTTTTAATTTTTATAAACGGGGTACTTTTGTAATTTGATTTTTTAGTTTTATCTTTTTCAAAATAAATGGGTTTTACAAAGAGCATACGTCCTATTCTTATTTCTATTTCATTAAACGATGGAAGTGCTACCAAACCTACACTTATATTTCATGGTTTATTTAGTCCAAAATATATTTCATGAATTAAATTAAGGAAAAATTGCTGAAAAATCCCAATTATAAAATTTATTGTCAAATGATACTTCAAATTTGTTTAAAGACCCAAATACAAGATATGTTTGGTGAGTACAGAATGCAACATATCTTCAAATGTACAAAAAAGGAAGATATCTGCACATAACATATGTTGCGCAATTGAAGAAAATCATGTCATTAGATGTTTTTGGGCGATGAATTTTGTATTGAGGGATTTTTTTAATAATTTTTTCTTAAACGAATCATTTTATTACATTTGCCACGTGTCTAGTTGCCCCGCACTCATGTGCCGAAGCCATTTTCCCGCGTTGGCGGGAAAAGATTGCAACCCCTACACCCTCTTTCAGTTGCCTCTTGGTTGTTCTTTTTAGTGTCTCTCCGGTGTATATAAAACGACATAGCTTTACTATAACTAGGACAATCTAGACTGCTTATTCCTTTGTGATATTGACAGCAAAGGCTCCGTGTTTCATCGTTTAATCTTGGCCCTTTGTTCGACAGTCAAAAATCGTGACAACCTGTTCTCAATTAAACCACCAATTTTCCCTCTTCTTTCTGCTGCTTGCTTCTAGATTGATGCCTATCGTTGCCGCCGCGGCGTCGCCGATCCTTTCACCTTCTCTCTCCTCTCTTCCTCTTTTTCGAAACCCCTCCCTCTGCTTTCGTGATAAGTGCTAACACGAACACTAGTGTTAATGGAACTGAAGCTATAATGGAACTGAAGCTATGTTTGGAATAACATTTTTTTTTGTTGATATAAGTGCTTATTTCGTACTTAGCATATTTTTTTTATACCGTAAATAATAGTTTATAATCACCTTCGGCTATGTTTGGTTCAACCTAAGTTAGGTTAAGTGAGGTTTATTTAAGTTAGGTTATGGAAGGTTATAATGTTGTTTGGTTCAAGAAGAGGGTAGGTGAGGTTTGATATCTTGTTTGGTTCAGGAGGTTAGGTTAGGTGAGTTAATTATAAGTGGACAAAAATGCCCTTCTAGATATTTTCCTTCTTTATTTATAATGTATTTATTAATAATAGTTATTTGTAAAATTATTATTTATAAAATAATTATTCTAACAATTATATACACTTCTTTCACAATGTATTTATTAATGATAATTATTTATAAAATTATTATTGATAAAATAATTATTCTAACAATGATATACACTTCTTTTATATATTATTCTCTTTTTATAATACATAAAAAGATGAGTTATAATAAAAAAAAATAGATTTAAATTAATTACATACCATAAATATATAAAAAAAATATAACTTACTTTTAAAAAATATCCTTGTTTATAGGAAAAAAAAGTGAAAAAATAATTATTTAATGCAGTGAAAATAACTATTAATTAATGGTAGTATAAATGATAAATGATAATACAAATTTGAGACAGAATATAAATGATTTATCCAATCCCTAAAAATATTCTCCACTTTGGATGTATTTTATTTTTCCTCTTCTATACTTCCTCCATGAATCAACCTTTACAAGCAGAGAATCAAGTCCTTGTTTTGGGTTGTATACATTTTTCTTAGTAAATCAATGGTCAATAACATAGAAAATCCCATCAATTATTAAAGAAGCCTTAGCAATATTAGTTGCAACAACCATATTTCTCTTCCCAAGAGGCGCAAGATCAAATATCTTAGATTGCATTTCACTAAGAAGAGCACTATAGACAGGTATAATAATCAACTCTGGAACATTCTTACATAATTCTTTCATTCTCTCATAAAGAGATTGGCAAGCAAAATCAATTTCCTCTTGAAGCTTTTTTTTTTTTAAAACAAAATTAGAGTTCAAAAAGAGGGAAAGAAACCGGGCCACCATAGAATTCAATGTTTCTCAGCAATGTTTCTCAACATATTATGAAATCCAAGTTATGCATGCAAATGTTTCTCAGCATATGCTTGTTTGGCTGCGCCTTCTGCTTCTCTCGCTCGTGGTTGAGAATGGCACAGTGCTTCCATCAGTTGAGCTTTGCTTTGATCTCCCTTAGAAGCTTGTTGCTCCTCTGTGGTATTCTTATGCATGGTAGTGTAACTGTTATGAAGTTGCAAGGCCAAACACGGTAAGATTAGGAAAAAATTCAACTTGTTCCCAACCTCCAGGGAAAAAAATTCACAGGATTAGCACACTGCTAAGAAGCCAGAGTAGACAGTAAGAAAATGCAATATACTAAATAATTTACTTTCTATGATACCTCTAGAGCAGCTTGTGTATGTTTTATCATATTCATGACATTTGGCGCATCCAAAACCTCTCTCAAGCTATGCCTAAAAAGGATAAGGTCTAGTGTCAGTCAAAGATCTCAGCTGCATTACAGAGAACTAACAAGCAATTAAACTAAAAAGTCAATTCTTAAAATTGGCGTCTCAAGATTATGTTTGATACATTCAAAATTATAGGCATGTAATTGACAATCAGAACCAATATCATAGTGCCTTGACAATGTAGCGTATGTTGATTTATGCCATGGTTCGCCATAAAGTCATGTTGTCATAACTCCTAAACTCCAACAGTTTGTCATAGCTACGTTATTCATCCCTCCTAGACACTTTGCACTAGAAAATAATCACCTCCTATTTTGCTAATGCATTTGTGTTTACAGATTTTGGGGAGTGAATTGAAACTACTTAAAACTTGAAAGGCAAGGCAAAATTCCAGTATTTACAACTAGATGATATTATTTTCCTTTTACCTGGAAGAATTTTCAGAAGCACAACGTGGGAACTTTTCATTAGCTGATGCGCCTTGCTTTCCATGCATCAATCGTGTATCCAAACTCCCTTGAGCATGAGCAGTCAAGTTGGACAGGCCACAGGATGTTAACACATGATGTCCTCATCCTTTCATCACCATTTCTAACTAAATCACAAACCTGCAGGCAGTTATGAACATAATTTCATACTTCATGCACTTTATTTCTCAGAAAAGACTTCAAGACAGCACTTTATTTATAAACCTGAAGACAAAAAAAATAGTTTTAAAAATCTATTGCAGACACTTAGAAGAAATGGAGGAAAAGAAGTGTGCTCATAAACTCTACATTCTCCCTTCTGTCACTTTAATATAATATTGAATCATTATTTGTAGAAGTGAAAGAAGTGTGCAGATAAGGAGGTTAAAGAATACTCCTTCAAGACCAAAACATAAGGCACTAAACGAAAAAAATGCAAAATCTCTCAAGCTTCAAATGTCTCTGGATGAGATAGATGAGGCAAAATAAAAACCTTACAACCAACGATAAAGGAAAACAACTGGAAATATGCAGCTTTGTTTATATCTTACATAACAAGAACATAAAGACAGACGTTGTAGCAACATAAATTGCCTCATTGATCTGACTTTGTAATGCACATGCTTAAGTGGGTGATAACCATGACCAAACTGAACTACCATTTCTACTGTAATGATCTTCCATAAATCTTTCAAGGCTAGCTAGTAAGGGAAATGGTGCATATGGAAACTAGAAAGATCATTAAATTAACTTGGGAACAGAATTGGCTCAATGTCACCCTCTCTCAAGAGAAGGATAGAATATACGTTCTTTCAAGTCAGCTTTGATGTTCTGATAATTAAACAAGTTGTAGGCACAAAGAAAACGCTCCAAACTCACCAAATATACGTTCAGCTTCCAGAGTGAACAAATCAGGAACCTACAACTAATGCTACAAAATTAATTTAAATGCATAGACAAAGCAGTTTAGAAACAACTCGAGGTCAGCTAATGCCATCAAACTGTTCTGTTCAAAACTGAAGCAGGGATTTTAAGATGAACAATTTTATGTAAAAACTCAACCTATCGCAGTTACAACATACAGAGCAGTGGGAATCTATACAATGCAAAACAAAAACCTTTCACCTGCGAAGTCAAGTCGGCGGTGAACGGCAAAAAAGTCTAGAAACAACTCAATGTCGTTTTTTTTATACAGAAAGATCATCACGAGAAAGTATTATTTACCTGATCGAAGGTGCAACGAACAGAACGGCGGCGGCGGCGGCGTGCGGAGGACGGATCTGAGACGACGTTGAAGGAGCAGATTAGTGAAGGAGTCCGATCGATCTACACGGCAAACGGACAGGCAGCGACCTTCGACGACCAACGATGGTAGCTGTAGAGGCAGTCGGCGGCGACAGCGGCTGGAGACGAGGCCGGAGACCACGCTCAACTGTAGAGCGCGCGAAGCAGGAGAGGGAATATGCGATTTCGAGCGGGAGAGATGATGCCAAAAAACGGAATGGCGCGGGCAAAGGTGTTTTTAGACGCAAGGGCAGTAGTGGCATTTTGAATAATTGCCATGGGTAATTTAGTCATAGTTTGACACAAATATTCTCTCCCCTAGAAAAAACCCCAATTTTGGAGGGTTCAACATCTAAGTGAGGTGACCACTACAAGACAAAAATGCATCCCTCTCCTCACCTCCCCTCCTTCCAACCAAACACCTATTTTTAAATATCAACCCTCCCCCAACCTAACCTAACTTACAAAAACTTCCAACCAAACAATGCCTGAAGAGTGAGAGATGCTGCTGGGGTATTATTAATCCAGTGAAGTAACTCCATACTTCCATGGTGATGAACTTAGTGCCTGTTTGGATTAGCGGTGGAGAAGTGGCTTTTTTTTTCATCTGACTTTTGAAAAAGTAAGGTAGGATTAAAAGTGAAAATGTAAACGTGATTTGTGTTTGGATTAGCGGTGGCAGAAGTGACTTTTTTTTCTAACCTTGAACCTGTTTGGATTAGAGTTTGAAAAGCCCGTTTAGATGCAAAATGACTAAAAAGGGCATGGATGCTATTGAATATTACATAAATATGATGTAAGAATATTTTGCTTTTTACAAGTGTGTCTGTGTATTTTTAAATTATTTGCTGGAAAAAAATTACTGAAAATCATTCTGGTTTTCTTCATTATTTTTTAGTAAATATTTTGATTTTTGCAAGTATGTCTGTGTATTTTTAAATTATTTGCTGGAAAAAAATTACTGAAAATCATTCTGGTTTTCTTGATTCTTTTTTAGTAAATTATTTGCTTTACATTTGTTTGGATTCATACTTGTATGTGAACTAAAAAGGAATTCATAGAAAAATATATACATTACGGAATTACTTTGATATTGGTCATTTCTTATCTAAGGGTTTTGGAACAATATATATTATTAATACTCGATAATCTAAGGGTTTGATTTCTTTAAAATAAAATGAACATATAAATCACATGACTTGCTATGACAAACTTACAATCAACTATAAGGGTTCCTGAGATTCAACTCAAATTTAGTGGGCACTTATATGTTTGAATGATCCACTTGAAATGTGGATGAATGATCCACTTGAACTATCATCAAACATGGGCAATTGAAAACAATCCTAAGCAACCCCACGTACCAACACTGCAGCATTCATTCTATATAAAGCTTACCTCTTTTCTTAATTTTTAGCCACGTACTGAACCATTATATTAGGACTACAAAGACTTCGATTATCAGCAAAAAGTTAAGTGGGAGAATAAATAATCACAAATTTATATTCATAATGAAATCTTTAGATAATACAATGTACTTTATAGTAAGATTAGGATTTTTTCTCTCCAAAAGCTAACTCTCCAGGGGGCAGGGGTGAAGACACTTTCACTGCGAATAATTATTTAGCACAACCAATATTTGCTTTAGTTCAATTTCAATGATCTTCAGTCCACACCAAACAAAAATCTTAAAGTGCTGAATTCATCAGGCAATACACAGCAATTCTCATTTAGCAAAGTTCATTTCTTCCAAACTTAAATCATCTAAGGTTCTCATTTAGCATCAACAGCAATTCACAGCAATTCTCATTTACCAAACTTCATTTCTTGCATACTTGATAGATGCTGGCCGAAAATAAGGGATAGGATCAACAGCAAAGTTCACAGCAATTCTCAGTTACATGAGCATGCACACTCACAAGGCGCATTTAGCATCTAAGGTTCATTTCCAGCAGCAATTCACAGCAAGTCTCATTTAGCAAAGTTCATTTCTCATTTAGCAAATAATGGAAGTTCTTTTTAATGGAAGTTAGAGTAATTCACAGCAATTCTCTTTTAGCAATTCTCATAATGGAAGTTCATTTAGCAAAGTTCATTTAGAGAATCATTCCCAGCAGTTCGCACAAGGCGCATACACACACACAATGCAACAATACCTTTACTCTCTTTAACCTTAATATCAAAGAATCTGAAACCATACACATTTCTTAATTCATAAAAACAAGACTTCCATGCCAAGAACAGAGCCAACAAGTGAAGCACGGTGAGGACGAGTGGAACCACATGCAACAAGTGAGGGAAACTGAAATGAAACAGAACCGAAACTCGCGCATATGTTGACAGTGACAAACGAATATGGCAACCACTTGTTCACACACACTCAAAACAGGGCAGACATGGTTAGAAAACTTTCAAAACTGAGGTCTATCATATTTACCCAACGCGCGCTGCCTATTCTGGACGAAGATATCAAAGAGACACGGTGGGGAGATGAAGACGCGAGATTGGTTCACCGCACACTGTTCCGGCGATATGCAGAAGCTCCGATGACCTCTGTTCTCTATCCCAACTCACGGATCTGAAGCTTCTGAATCTCGGTCGCACAGATCGACACCACACAAGCAAACTTCACCAAAATTTTTCACCAGAACCAGGTACATTCGCCGACCACCGTGAGCCACCGATGAGAAGCAAACTCAGATCAGCAGGAAATTCCAAACCACCGAAGGCAAGCCATGACTTGAGTGAGGATGAGAGACGCCGACGACACCCGAGACGCCGACGAGACAGAAGGAGATCTGGACGGTGCTGTGACCCACGACGCCGACGGTTGGAGACGGAATCCTGGACGGAGCAGTCGGAATTTCTGATTCGAACGGCAGCGCCTTGTAACTCTGAAGCTCTGATTCGAACCTCAGGAGCCTTTGGACATGCACGAAGCAACCATTGATTCGAAATAATGAGGTGGTTCAGACAAAATAATGACAATATAATGGGAGCCAACGGTCTGCCTGCGATAATTAAATGAAGAGAGAGAACAGAAGCACTGGAGGTAGGGAAAAAAGCTACGAAGCACAGCTTTTTTTTAAAGTCACGGTGTTGAAAAAATCCCATTCATCTCCACCGCTTTGCCAAACTAAATAAATGAAGCAATCGTGGTTTCTGAGTTGTAAACGCACGGTAAAGAGGGTCTGCCGCTTTGCCAAACAGACCCTTAATGTGAAGATTCAGGCCAATCATTGTGTCTTATTCTGTGACTCGCCAGGTACTAGCTTCCTACCCTGGCCATTCTAATGATCTGTTACCGACGCTGAACTGAATAAATTAGAAGTTGAAGGATTTGAAAGGTTTGTCAGCTAGTGAAATCTGTTTACTCTGTTTTATTTGAAATTGTGATTCCTACGGCATAAACGAAGCTGAAACACGAAGATGGTGTCAGAGAACGGAAATATCAAAGCTTTCTAGTCAAATATATATGATTCTATGCCACGAACTGGGTCGGAAGTGTTCCTTATTGCATTCTGTATCTCGAAGTCGAACCCGTTGAGCCTTAATATATTGTAAAACTGTGTCCTTTAACTGCCACACGAGGCTTTGGGGTTAACATCTCTATCTCTCTTCTTCACCTAGGTTCATTAATATAATCACTGCTGAGCTGATTCTCAATTTATTTATTTGACTGTGAGCTCTTATGCGGCATCTGCATGACCGGTAAACTGTTGATATAATTCTAACAAGATTTAGGCAACGGAAATTGCTCCATCGTCTCCGATTGGTGCTGATTCGCTTCCATCGTCAATGTCACCCCAAAACACAGAGAACAACATTCATGTGAGTTTTCTCATTCTCTCACGTTTTCCGCTTCCTGCTGACGCCATAGAAAACCCACATAAGTAGAGCTACTGGGTTCGATCAGTTTCTGCTCTGATGATGAAAGGAAATCTATTGTGAGAAATTGAAGATAGAAGATCCCCATAATTGAAGCATGACACCCATTATTGTTGATTTTCTTACTAAATCCAAAATTTTCTTTTCTACTAGCCTGTGCTTCAATTGCAACTGGGAGTAGTTTGTGGTCTTGAATGGATATGCATATCTTTAGTTGAGTGATACCTATTATTTATTGATGATTACAATTACAATTTACGAGAATGGGGAGTATTGGGAATGAACAAATGTCATATGTAGAAGCTAGTTTTATTTTTAGTTTGGTTTGGCATCCCAAGCTACTGCTGGAAGAGTGCTGATGCACTTTCTCATTTGAATTCTTTCTTCAGCCGTTCTATGTTCTTCACAAAGCTTCATCACGAGGAAAAGATAGAAAATCAGCGGCACAGGGAAAAAAGAGAAGAAGAAAAGAGGCACCTTCATCTGTGCAAAGCCCTAAGAAACTTGAAGGGCGTATTGGGAAGAACATGATGGCCATCATCTCAAGCAATTGCAATTTGAAGCATTTTGCTTTATTTGGTCAAAAATCGAGTCTACTATCAAGGTCCGCTATTTATATTTTCTTATTTTTGTTTTTTCTTGTAAATTATTGCCTTTTCATTTCATATAATGCTCAAGCGATAGATGTTGATTAATGTGGGCAATACAATTATGAGGCCTTTTTCTTTTTATTCTCAAATTCTTGAATAAGAAGATGTTGAAGAGTCATATCTTTTTTGTTGCAGGATGTTTTGAGAGATAGCAATGCCAGTGTTTTTGATGAAATACTACAATGGGTTATGTCAAGCTTCAATGCTACTAGATCAACTGGAGAACCTAGCTTTGCCAACTCAATGGGTTCGTTTCCTGTTCTGAACAAAAGTACTTGTAGACAGCTATTCACTGGGTTGGTCATTACCAGTAAGCCATTACATCAACTTTCTCAGATCTGGTTATTTGATGTTTTTGCACCCCGTAGTTCTTTGATTGCTAATATCTTCATAATTGAAACAGATATCTTTCAATTCTGTAAGATGCAATTTATATTGGTTGCTTTTGTTGATCATACAAGTTAAATGATAATAACATCATTTATCTTTTATATAGATTTCTGATAAGTTTTTGGTTGAATGATGCGTCGTAGAAAACATGGAGTTTGTTGATGACATTTTGACATTTGAATTGAAGAGCTTAGCCTCTTTTTGAAACAGCAAGGTTGCCATGTGGGTATGCTATCATCCTTAGACTTTTCAGTGAAAAATGGGATTGCTGGTGGCCTTAAAGCTTTGTTGCGAGAGTTTATGGACACCACTATGGATGTAGCCATGTAGGTGCTTCTACATACTTATGTTTAATTGATTCTATTTACATTTATTGTGCCTTTTACTTTTCTCTCTTTAATATGCTATCTTTTGGCAGTCAGCTGATATATCAAACTTAGCATCATGCTATCTTTTGGCAGTCAGCTGATATATCAAACTTAGCATCATAGTATGGGAAACTACAATAAACCCCTGGTTCTAACCATTAATGATTTGAAAAGATGCTCTAGGACGGTCTTATCTGATTTTATCCCCATGTTAAGGTATGTTTAAGCATCTTCTGAGTGTTGATTTATAAATATGTCTATTCTTTTTTCGGTAATATGTAGTGCATATTGGCTTATTTAATTCTTAATTCAGTTAGACTTTCCCACATCTTAACTTTGGTTTAGGCCTCATTGTGCATTTGTGTCTTGTATATGAATTCTTGTATCCGTTGAACAAAAACAAAATGAATTCTCTTATCCACTGATTGAATATTTTTATACAATGGTGCCTTTCACCTGGATGATTTTACAGCAGTCTTCATTTTCTTCCTCTTTTTCTCGCAGTGAATGGGTCAACAGGATGTCAGTGATCTTAATATTTGGAGTTGCGACCACAGTGGATTCCCTAAGAAACATTCTTCCATCATATGTTCTTCACCATTTGTGCCCCTGTAAGTTTATGCTTGGATCACCAGCTGACAGAATGGATTCAATTATTGAGGCTGTTCTTGTGAAGCATTGCGCTACATTTAGCATTGGTTACAAAGTGGCATTATTTCTTAGAAACAAGTTCTTAAACAAGGATGGGACATTAACATCTTTTATCCGAGCTTTGAAGGTAGGTCATATATGCATTTTGCGGTTACTGGTTTTTGAGGGGATTTTTTTATATTTTTGTAATGTTTTACTCACTGCATCTTCAATAATAGGGGATATGACTTTCTCTTTTGCTTGTCATCCTTTCTGAATATATCTTTCCAGATAGCTTGCATGTTACATTTCTCCGTGGAGCCTTTAAGTCTCATACTTAGCCAAGCACTCACCGAAGAAGAGCAGGAAGTATGATATTTTAATCTTGTAATGATTCAATTGTCTTTTCTTTTCTCTTTCAATTATGAAGGTAATCATAGTCATATTTGTTGGATATATAAAGAGCCAACCTTACCAATTACATGAAAGGTTAAATTCTTCGGTCAAGTCATATATTGATAATGATATTAGATCCGTTTTAACCAAGTGATCTACAGTTATTTTGGTCCTATTTGTTAGTATAACTAAGTTTGACATTTCAATATATGGAGTGGTAAGCTGGAGCTTCTGTCCAAGCTTCAAATTACTGGCTGTTTTGTCAATTGGCAGGTTAAAGATATAGAATCCTCTGGTGATAGCAAAAGCATCCAATTTTATTTTATTTTTTTGCTCTCAAGAAGATTAATTAACTATAATTGTCTAAAAGCTTGGCTTGTGCCTAAGGCCAATAGATGGAAAATTTCATTTTAATGGAATCTTAAGATGTTTAGATTATAAAATATCAAAGCTTGAACTGTTTTATGGGCAAACTTAAAGGGTCAAGTTCTGAACAAGTACATGTTATTTAAATATAAAAACAATGGAACAAAAGTAGATGCTTACTTTTCTTTGAAATTATTTGTACAATTATAAGGAAAGGAAAAGCTAATAAATGCTAATATAGCCTTGGCAAACCAAGAGTTCACATTGGCTGCAGTTTCTACTACAGCTTATGGTCATGTATGCAGAAGCACGTGACTTTTTTTTTTTTTTTTTTGATTGTGGAACAGAATGATTTTTCAACTTTCACAAGCCGTGTGGACAATTTCTTCCATTTTTTGTTCCAACTTTTTCTGGATCAGATCCTTTCCTTCAATTGTTGTTCACTTTTTTGGTAACTTCTGAGCATCTTATTGGCTTTTCTTCCCATGTCTTTATTGTTTTTCCATAATTGGGTTCTTAGGATGGAAAATTTGCATTATAGCCTGATACAGTGTTGAAGTATGTGCATGAACTTCCATCATGTGCAAGGTACTGCCGTTTGCAAATATTCAACTTTTTACTTTCCTAAATTTCAATTTGCTCAGATGATAGTGAGCTTACCTCCTTGTTACAATTTAACGCTAGGAATCCAATGGCTGATGAGACTGGCAGAAATTTAGCTCAGGGCTTGTTAAATTTGGTTTCAGTGAAGAAGCTTTGGAGCACTGCAGTCTTGGTAAGATTTTAAAATTCCATGTTTACTTTTCACTTTCACTGGTAAATTATTTTCAAGCGCTGCCATTCCTTTGTTTGAACTCTAAAGTTTTTGAGGTTTTCTCACCTTCACGGGTTATCTATCATGGATAATTGTATCTGCCATCAATTTGATTTTGCATAACCCTCTTTGAATAATTTTTGGACGATCCATTATGGATAATTGTATCTTTGTGGCGTCTAGTCAAATTTTCCCACCTCTATGGTAAAGGAAAGGTACATGATAGATGTCTACCCATTCCTTTTGCCCAAGGCTTCTATCATATAAAATTGATTGGAGGATGATAGTGGCTAGCTAGAAAAAGAATTCTCCCTAAATAATTCTTAATTTAATCAAGCATCAAGACATATAAATGAACTTAATCCTAGTCGTCAAAAACATTAATGAATAACAGGTGAAGCAGAGTTGCAGAAATACTGAATCTTATTCCATTAGAGGGTAAAGCGTAAAATATAAACAAGTTCATGAAGTAATTACAACCAATAAATCAGGGATATACAAGTCAGAATGATATCCCAGGATATTTGACTATTTACAAGATAAATAGCATTAAAGTCTAATAACTCTCTTAATTCTCTGATCTTCCACAGTAGGACCAGTAGCAACATATTAAGAAACACGGGGTGAGAGAAAAATTGAGAAGATGAAGAGAGAAATAAAATAAAGGGAAAAGTGGGAGGAGGAAGAGGGAGAAACAGCTAACAGGCTGATGAAAACTTCTCCCTTTGGTCATAGAAATACAAATAAAATTAAAATGGGGCTCAGAATTTTTATGAGATTAGTGCTGCGTTCATCTTTTTTATGAGAACTCAGAATTTTTTATTCCTCTTTGGAGGTAACCCCTTGTCAAGATGCCGATTGAAACTCTTGTATTTTTATCTTGAAGTGTAGTTATGGTTGGATGATGCTGCTTGTTAAGCCTCCAACAAAGATGTGCAGTAGCACATGATATCCCATATTATCTGATATTTATATAAACTATATTTAATTAGAAAGAGATATGGTATTATTCAATAATTATATTTAGATTTTTTTTTAAAAAAAAAATTTATGATATGCATCTTTTGTATTTTATGTATCATATTTCTTATAGTATCCTTTATCATATTTAGTTTGATGCTATTCATGGAATTTAACTCTTATACTAGGAACATCTTGTATCTAGATTAATTTCACTTTTGATGAAATGTTATAACCATATATTCAATTGGCAATGAAGTTCAATTGAAGGTAAAAACTGGATAGTATTTGGCATTTTTGTGATCTTCATCATGAGGTTATCATAACCAGCTCTCCTAGTTTATTTTGATAATCAGCTGAGGCTAATAATTTGGAGTTCATGTTATTATAATTTGTTCAGTGCCTGCATGAAGCTGGAAAATATAATAGAATTCGACTGCTGAACTTGTTTTGTGGAGCACTCAATCCAGATTTGTTCCCATCAAGGGCTTCTGATTGTCACGTGGCAAATGAAAATTATTCTGGCTTGCCCTTATCCAATTCCTACAAACAGTGTTGTATTATTCAAAAGGGTGGACATATTTCCCAGATATTCCGTAAAGTGAGGTGGTTATCATGTCTTTTTCTTGTAAGAAAATTTTAATTTTGCTAAATAATATGTTCTCTTGTGGCTAGTTGATGCAATAAAGAAGGGAGGATAGGTGGAGAAAAAATGAACAGGATGGAAAAGAGAAAATGGAATGTAGGCATTGAGATGGTGAAGGGAGTTTCTGAAATTCTGTAATTATAGTTTGCCTCAGAAATGGCATCTAGATATCAAAGTTTCCTCCTATCATTGGAAATCCTATGATTGGTTTAATCCTGCACAGTATTTGAAGACTGAATTTAATAGGACAAGAAACAAAGGCTAAATCTCCCCAAAATAATAAAGCAGAATACCTATTATAGATCACAAACAAAGACTATATCATGAATAGTCAAGTTAGCCACATAAAGTAAACTCAAAAACTTCTTTGCTTTTTAGTTAATATCTCTGGAAACATTTTTAAATTGAATTCAACCATTTATGTTTGCTATGGAACAACATTGCTAATTGCAAAACTGCTCATTTGGACATTTCACACGAGCTGTCAATTAATATTTTTTTGAATATTTAAACATCTCAAAACTTTGATTGAAAATTGGATCAGGGATCTTCCTCCTGAAATGCTATTTCAGTTGGTTAAGAGCTGGGAAAAATCTACATCAGGTGTTGTTGAGGTATGCTTACTTGTCTGACTTGTGACTATGATTTGATGCTTATAATTTTCACAGAAAGTGAGTTGTTTTAGTAGTCAAAGGTTTCAATGGGTATTATATATATATATATATATATATGTACTATATTTGGTTGGTGAAGTGACTGGTTGAATTATGTTATGGTTTATTTCAGATTCATGACAAACTAAAAGCGTTGCAATCTTCACTAGGATGTGAAGATGGAAAAAGGCTAACCAAGAGTTCTGACATTTCCAAGTAATATAATTTTTGCCTTTCTTTATATTGTATCCATATTGGAGTTTTATGGCAGAGGTTGTTTTCTGCCCCGTCTGTTTTGTCTTATAGGTGTTAGAGGAAGATTCCTCTGCTTTAGATATAATATTTCCTTACGGCTCTAAATTACATTCAATAATATATTTTTAATCATTAATAGTGTTTTGAAACTTGGATTAAGCAATCAATTCAACTGAATTAGCTAGAATGGGTCAATGTGCTGTTACAGCTTGACAAAATTGCTGAATTTATTATTATATTCTAGAGTCAAATTATATGGATATTGATACTATAAGGGAGATAGTACTAGGAACTAAAATAAATTAGAGACAAATCCCTAACAATTAGAAATTAGAATTAGAAATTGGTTAATTTCTTAAACACAAGCCGAATTCTTAGGGTCCACTATCAACAATAATTTTATAATTTCTAACACTTGCAAGTGATGATTGCACATCTTCCATTCTATGTTTGATGATTAAGTTATGAAAGAAGACATTAGATACCCTTTTGGCAAGCAAGTCTTACCTACTAGTTCTTGAGCTGTTTAGAGGATGCTCTCCCCTATGTTGTTATTCATAAAGTTTATATGCCAAGACTTAACCGCATCATTCTTTGCCTTCCTACTCATTAAGTTACCAGTCACTCCTTTCAGGTGGAAGAAGATAAACAAGGAATCAAGGGGCTGACTGTTAAAATAAAATGCATAGCTAGTTAAGGCAACTAATCTAAACAAGATCAGCACGTGATTACTCCTTTTTTCCAACATATATGCATATATTAAAGGATTCCCAAATATGATTAATTATTGTTTAAGGTTTCATATACATGCCATTAATTTAAAGAATTATTTGAAATTGTGACATTCATAAATATTACTGAGAGAGGTAGATGAAAAATACTCTTAAAAATGATTATCATATAATAATATGTATGATACTGCATGGGTAGTTGTTTCCACCTTGTGCTTAATATCTTTTCTCTCAACAATAAAACGTTTCTATATAAATACACTCAAATCGTAAAAATTATAAAATTATGTTACATGTATCAACATGAGAGGAATAGCCATAATGTAGAAACTGTGAGTCGCGCTTGGGGCCATGCAGATTTGTGCTTCTTGAGGACATGTGCTCGCAAGACAAGTCAAGAGGAGAGAGGACGATGAAGGAAATGGGGCTCTTAAGGCTGAGGAGGGAAGGCAAGTGGGAGGAATAATGAGAGATTTTTATGAATTGGGGAAAACCAAAATGGTTTTCTATCATTAATCTCTGCTTAAAACTCACGTATGCTGACACAGTGGTTCAGAAACCATTCACACAATTTTCTTATCAAACTCTGAATGCCTTACAACGTCTGAATTGCTTCCTATTTATACTAGTTTAGGAAGGAGACATAATTATGAAAACAAACATAATGATAGGGAATAAAAACAACATGATGAAAGCCAGAGGAATAAAGGGAAAAGCATTATCCACCTAACTCTCCACTTCAACCACCGCCACCTCACTCTGTTTCTATCTGTTTCATCCTCCCGGGGTTGGACAGGACTCGTCCTCGAGTCAAAAAAAAAACAACATCATTATCAAGATACGGGGATAGATCAGGAGCCTTATGCTTGAGTAAAAACATCTTGGACTCATATTTGGCTTTGATGTTTTTATCGGGTGGCAAAGGTTCGAGCTGAATCTTCACATTATCCTTCTTAAAGGAATATGTGTTTGTATGACCGTCGTACAAAACGTGTCGATCATATTGCCAAGGTCTTCCTAGAAGAAGATGACAAGTGTCCATCGGAATAACATCACACCAAACTTCATCACGATACCTTTTACCGATAGAAAAAGTAATAAGGCATCGTTTTGACACTTTTACAGCACTCCCTTTGTTAAACCATTGGAGCTTGTATGGGTACGGATGGTTGTGGGTTGGTATTTGCAATTTTTCCACCATGTAGTTAGAGACTACATTTTCACAACTTTCGTTGTCAATAATGACGTCACAAACTCTACCTTGAGTAGTACAGCGAGTATGAAAAATGTTGCGACGTAGCCAAGGCTCTTCTTCTTCTATGGCTGTATGCAAGCTTCGTCTAATCACAAGTATTTCACCGTGATCAGGATGAATGACTTCTTCATCAAAAATTGTCTCTTCATCAAAGACCGGCTCTTTATCAGGAATAGAATCCTTTTCTTCTTCAAATATTGCAAAAGTTTCCCCTTCAATAATAGTAACAACTCTGCGGGTAGGACATTCTAAAGCGATATGACCGAACCCTTGGCATTTGAAGCACTTAGGTGCTTTAGAGCTAAATTCTTTGGCAACCTTAGGTAGAGGCTTACTTGAAGAGCTAGGTTGATATACTTGTGTGGGCTTGCTTGAGGAGCTATGCTGATGCATTTGGGTAGGTTGATGCACCTGTGCTTCATGTCCCTCAAAAGGAATTTCAGTTGAGGAAGATGATTGGTAGGGAGGTCTTCTGATCAACTGTTTCTCGATACGGATCGCTAAACGAATGACGTCGTCCAGAGTCCAGTATTGCTGGAGTTGTACTGGATGGGCGATGTTTGTATTTAATCCTCCGAGATATCGAGCTATTGTTTGCTCCTCCCTCTCTTGTATATCACATTTCATCATAAGCTTCTCAAATTCCCTGGTATATTCCTCTACAGACATAACCTTTTGGCGGAGATTATGTAATTGAAGGAAATTATCTTGATAATAATTGTCGGGAAGAAACTTACGTGAGAGCTCGCGTCGCATCTTGTCCCACATTCTTATCTTGCTCTTTCCTTCTCTTTCATTATCTTGCTCTTTCCTTCTCTTTCACGCCTTCTTTTGAGATTCTCCCACTATATGGAGGCATGTTTCTTTAGTTTGATAGCGACAATTTTAACTTTCTGCTCATCTGGAATCTCTTTATACTCAAAGACTCATTCAACAGTTTGTAGCCAGTCAATGAATTCGTCCGGTTGCAGTCTTCCCTCGAATTCAGGAATGTCTACCTTAATATCATTACAGCGGAATGGTTGTTGTTGAGGACGCTGACGGTAGTCAGGGGATGACGAACTGTGGCTATTCAAATCATCTTCTGAGTGGTCTCTACGAGTTTCGAGCAAGGCTTGCTGTTCTGTTATAGTGGTCTCTAGTTCTTGAATCCGGCGTCTCATTTCCTCCATCTCAATCTCCTGTCTATTCCGGCGTCTTGGAGGCATTTTGTAGTTGTTGGACAGGTTATGACTTAAGTACGCAGTTGTTAGGTACAAGGTAGAAGGGTAAGGGAAGTTCAGGGGGTCTGAAATGTAATTTTGGCAGAATTTGGGGGTCAAAATGTAATTTCAGAAAGTTCAGGGGTCTGAAATGCAATTTCGGCAGAATTTGGGGGTCAAAATGTAATTTCAAAAAGTTCAGGGGTCTGAAATGCAATTTTGACAAAATCTGGGGGTCAAAATGTAATTTCAGAAAGTTCAGGGGTCTGAAATGCAATTTTGGCAGATTCTAGGGGTCAAAATGAAATTACAGAAAGTCCAGGGGTCCTAACTGTAATTATCGCAGTATTTAGGGCACAAAACTGTAATTTTAACAAAATTCTGGCTGACCGTTATGTTGACGTGGCAGGGATGACACGTGGCAGTCACTGATTCGTTTGACCTGGCGTTGAATGCTGACGTGGTCGCTGACTGGACTGATGACGTGGCATACGCTGACGATGAGGCTGACGTGGCGACTTCGACACGTGGCATTATGTGATTGGATGACGTGGCGTTGACTGGTCAGACTCTGCTGACGTGGCCGATGACGCGGCACTGACATGGAGTCGTCTTCTGGGCATGTGGCCGGCGCGTGGAGCTCCGTTGACGGCTGTGGGTTTCAGAGGAGGCGCGTGAGAGCGCGTGACGGCAGTTCACTGCGGTTGCCGAAGCTTGTCCTGGGTTTTGGGACCTTCTGAAGACGATGGCGGGGTTAGATTTTTGAAAATCCGTCGGTAGAATGGAATTCGCACACCCTGTTTTTCCAACGTTTTTTTTTCTCTCAATCCTATTCCTCACTCTCTCGTTTTCTCTCCCTCTGGAACAAGGCTCTGATACCAAAATGGTTCAGAAACCATTCACACAATTTTCTTATCAAACTCTGAATGCCTTACAGTGTCTGAATTGCTTCCTATTTATGAAAACAAACATAATGATAGGGAGCAAAAACAACATGATGTTAAGCCAGAGGAATAAAGGGAAAAGCATTATCCACCTAACCCTCCACTTCAACCACCGCCACCTCACTCTGTTTCTATCTGTTTCACACAGTGGTCTTGATTTTTGTTTTGCTTAAATTTTCATGAGGCTTGTCCTTGGCATGTCTTTTCAAATACTATTATTTTTAACTGTGTCTAATATTCAAGGGTAACTTCATTTTTGATAGATACTTGATGCTATTTATTTTCAGGAAACATGCAATCAGAATTTCATTGAGCAGTGAAAAGGACTCAAGAATTTTAAATTCTCAAGTTGTCGCATTCATGAATGACTTAGTTGGGTAAAATTTGCTATCATACCTATTGTCATTATTTATGTATAGTCAGCATAAATTTGATTTGATATGTTTCTGTCTATATGACATTTGAATAGTGGAAAGACATGGAGGGCACAAGTAGCACATGATGACTGTGTTTGGATTAAGTAATTGGAAGAGTGAAATAGCTTAATTTTCCCCCTTGTACCTTCCATATTTCTACATCCTTTCTTTTTCTCTGTCCTTAAGAAATTATCAAAAACAGTTATAGATAAATCTTTTTTTTTTTTTTGTTTTAAGTTAAGGCAGCAAGTACTGAAGTTCCTTGAATGCTAATTTTCTGGGTAAATTTCAAAGTTTCTTTCTCTATTCCAACTTAGCGATACCTGAAGAACTGAAAGTATAGCTGTATAATTGACATGGATATGGTCAAAGATCAGACAGAATCAGATAACTTGAAGTTGGATGTTTTTTTGGCATGAATGAAGTTGTTTCTCTCTCAGTAATGGCAATGTTGACTTGATCTTTCATAGTTTTGTTGGTTTTTGTCAATGTACTTTGTATCTTGTAAGTTAAAAAGTATTTGTTGCTAGCTAATATTGACTGAGTACTAATAATTCTTCAATTGATGTGCGTTACATGGGATAATAGACCAATTTCTGCTTGATAGCACAGGCCCAGTTTTCAATATGAGTGTCAAATAATCAATATGAATTTTGTTTTCATGGTTTATACTAAAAATTCTGGTCCAGCAATGGAGTTTTGTTAATGCATCTCAAAGTGTTATTGCATTCTACTATAATTCTGTGTTACTTGACTTAAGACAACATATTAGGCTTGCTCATAGAAATATCCGATGTGACTTGTTTATTTTAGTCATTTACAACATTATTGTGAATTACTTGATTATTTTTCTTTTCTTTGCTGAATTGGCATGGAGTTCAAACAAAAACATAATTTACCTTTGTCATTCAGCTAGTGCGGCCTTTACTTCTTTAGAAACTATCTTTCAATGAATAATCTTTTCCCTGATACAGGAGTTATATGAGGCCCATTTCATGCATGCCTTTCCATGAAATTTCCTGTTTTAATGACGTTTTGACTGGTAAGGCCTCCAGAGATTTCTTATACCAATATATGAACGTTAATAATACTCCCTCCGGTCCTAATTATAAGACAAAGTTGACTTTTTTTGGAGAAATTAAGGAAGCCAATTAAATCACTTTAGAATATTTTTATTTTTATTTTTTTCTTTAAACTAATTAATTTGACTAATAAGCTGATATATAATCTAAGGATACTAAAAATATAAATACTCTAAAGTAATTTAATTGGCTTCCTTAATTTCTCCAAAAAAGTCAGCTTTATCTTATAATTAAGACCGGAGGGAATACTATTTAACACTTCCAGGATGCATGACTTTGACTATCATGTGAAATGGCTAGACTTTATGGCACTTCTGCGTCTAATTTATTTGTATCTGTTGAATGTCAATTATCATTTCTCAAATTATAATCATTCTTCAAAGTATAAATCACAATCAATGGACCCATTTATATTTCATTCAACGTGCCTCTGACATTTAAACTTCTCAATGTTACTTTTTAATATTATTCTTGATTGTCACAAGCTCTGACTGGAGATCCAAGAAGCAGAATTCAAGTTGATCTTTTGGACTCCCTTAAGATTTTACGATGCAGTTACTGCAAAAAGAGTAGAGGTGCACTATTGCCATCCATGCATGATTCCTCAATTATGCAAGTTTATCGGGCAAAGTTCTTTTTTATCAATTATTTATTGTTTGACATTATTTCTCTTTTCAAAGTTTCAGGGTTGTCTTGTCCTATTTCTTATCTTCTTTAAGATTTAGTTATTATCTTATCTTTTAGGGTTTATTAGATTAGATTATATTATTTTAAATAATTATAACCTAGGCCTCTATAAATAGTTCAAATGTTTTCTCAATTGTCACAATTTTCTGAATTAATTAAAATTGATAATTTTGTCTTCAACTTCTCCCTCAAGTCCTTTCCTCCCTGGATTTCTCTCTATTTTCTCCCTCATCTTTCTACTTCTACCTTCTCTTCTCTCCCCCGTTTCCCTTTCCTGTTTCACATCAGCAGGGTAATCCATTATTCAAGCCTCATTGGAATTCCTTAGCTTCATTCCCAGGCTTTGCCTGAAATTGTTCTTCCCTTCCTTATAATCCTCATTATTTAGTCTGTGCAGATGTCTATTTGTTGTTGGATGTAAATGCTTACATCTTGGATACATCCATGCGTACACACACACACATATACATATCTTTATACTGTGATGTCCTGGGAGCTGCGGAAAAGTTTTGTATTTAGCCTTGAATGTTCGGCTCGAAGGTTAAAACTGATGTTCATTGTTTTAAACAGGTATTCCCTGGCTGAGGAGCATGGTGATCTAATCAATCTTCACGACTGGTTCAAGCCCTTTAAAACAATTTTTCTTGACCACAAGAATAAGTGCAAACAAAAATTCAAGCAATCCCCACATAAAAGGAAGAGAAAAGATATAAATGAATCTAATGATCCAAGTGAAGCATCAATTCAGTATCCTTTAGATTTTTTCTTTTGCTGAAAAATTACGTTGTTCAAAAAATTATGTTAGCTTTCTATTATCCACCGACGGTTTCTAATCAATCTTTTATTAGCCAATCAATCCACTATTTACAGTAGTAAGACCTTTCCATTAGGTGTGCTCACTTTTTCTTCCCTGAAGTTGCATCAATATCGAAATTCAGAGACCTTGGTTGCATCTGCCTCTTCCAAAGCCAATATTTTTTCTAGAATTGTGCAACAATAACAACAACAAAGTCTTGCTCCATTAGATAGGGTCGGTTACATAGATCAAATGACACCATTAAACTCGGTCAAGAACCAAATCTTGTGATAAATTGTAGGATGAAATAATTCATGATTTCCCGTCTAAAGTTGCAGTGTTCATATCTTGTTCCCCAGTTAATACCTTTCTAGTGGCCACAAACAGACCAAAAAGTTATTATTTTATTGTTATACTGTCACGCTCTGTTATCTGACCTCCTGGCTTCAAGCCTTAGTATAAAACCAATATGCTTTGTTGCCGTCCTGCCCAATGGTGATTTAGTGGTTTATATTGACAATAATTCATCCATGATCTTCATTTTCAGATGACTAAGTTGCAGGTCAATTTCTCGATGCCTATTATATATGGTACATGCACATTTTGCTGCTTCCTCTTCCTGTTGCTGTATTTCCATTGCATTTCATTTAACATCCATTGAGATCTTTAATCTTGATTTTACCAGAGGAAGTTTTTGCAATGCAGTTACAGAATTGCAGATCATTGGCTTACTAAGAAAGCCTAGCAAGAGACGCCTGATTGTGTACAGAGAGTGGCCTTTGGATTTTGACTACAAGAGTGACTAATGCTTGCTCAAAACTCATCTCTTTGCATTCTTTTACTTCACAGTTATAATTCATTGAATTAAGGAGTTATATGATGTTTAGGTTTTTGGTATACCAAATCAAATGAACTTTATATAGGCAGAACAGCCGATGGGACTAAATATGTGTAATGAACTTTAAGGTGCTAGTGATCGCTGCCTGCAGCTAATCACTGGAGCTCTAGTGCCCTTACTGGTGATCGACCGCCATAGTTCCAAAGGTCTAAAATACTTTTTTTTTTAATGTCTCTAGAAAAAAAATCAATATGAAAACTTAAGTAGTTAATAACGAAACTAAAGTAGTAAACAGTGTACTTGAATATTTCTTAATAACTATTTTTGTTTTGCTATTAACTACTCATCCGATCCTTAATATAAGACATAGTTGATTTTTTTCAAAAAATTAAAGAAGTTAAATAAATTACTTTAGAGAATTGTTATTTATTTTTTTATACTAAATTAATTTGTCTAACTTATGGACTAATATATAATCAAATGATACATAGCATATACTATAAGGTTGTTAATATAGATATAAATATTGTTATTGACCCCTGAAACTTGTACCCTTAAAATAATTATCCCTGATTTTTGGGATATGAAGTTATCAAATATGAAAGTAAAGTCATTAATATAAAATTTGGTGTTGTTAATATAGATACAAATATTGTTATTGAACCCTAAAACTTATGCCCTCAATTCAGGGCATTTGTTTATTTGGTCAGAATTGGAAATCTCATATTCCTACTTCAGTTTTTATTTGGGATTTGATAAATTTGCAACACTAATTTATCTTTTCCCATTTTTAATTGTATTTGTCTGGAAATTTTTTCATTTTTTATACATTTAAAATGAAAAAAAAATGTTATGATTTAGGAAAAAAAATAAAACAAGGGTAAATCTTTTGATAAACAACTGAATATTTGCACCGATGATCTGAACAAATGATAATTAATACAATAATCCTAAAACTCTTTTTATGTGATCATAGGTCGGATTCTAAATCGTTGACTCTGTCAAAAAAAAAAAAATACTTATTATTTTTTATAAGAAAATACTTATTCATTTTAAGGTTATGATTTTAAACATTTTATTAACATATTGTTTAAAAGGAGAAAACTTAGATCCATTATTTGATATAATGAATATCTAATTCTCAATGAATTTTTGTCATTTGTATCTTAAAAATATATTATCGTTATATTTTAAATATATCATTATTAACAACGTAATCTACCATTTTTCTCTTTCCTCTTCAACATCTTCGTCTATACTCTAGACTATCTTTTATCCAATTGCCAGTCTGTAATTTCTATATATGATGCTGCTTAGCAACAAAATGTTGATTGTAGACCTCTCTTCTCTTCTCCTAAGTTGGTCTGTTTTGATCTCTTGGGTTGTTTCTCCTAAGTTGGTCTGTTTTGATCTCATGGGTTGTTCCTTTGAGTAGGCATGAAAGGCACGAGATGCTTGGATTAAGATTTGTAGAGCAAGTGAATAAAAGGTACAATCTGAAAGAAGATGTTGAAGAGGAAAGAAACAAAGGATAGGTTATGCAGTTAAGGATGATATATTTTAAATATTCATATGATAGTGATTCATTAGAAACTTATATTCATTATATCAAGTATAAGTATTGGATATAAGTTTTCTCCTTTTTAAAAACTATTTTTAGGATGAAAATTCAAATGCATTAAGATTTTTTAATTACAATTATTACTTTAATTATTACGTTATAATTCACATATATTTATTTATATATAGATCGATTTTTTATTACCTTCGCTATTACTTTATCAAGCGGGTTAATGATTGGGTGTGAGTGTGTTGTCCACGCAATTAACTCTTTAGTTAGAGACATCTAAGCCAAAGCCAAAAACTACTCATTTTCTCTTATATCTTATATTCATTCTCTTTTATACTCTTCATCTATTCTTTCTTTTATGTTTTTTTTCATAAATAGGGGCATATATAAAAATTTATGATATTTTTAACGCACTTATTATTTTTAACTATCAGTTCATTTTAAACAATAAAAAAAAATTATTTATAAATAAAATAAGAGGGAGTATATTATTAGCGTTTCTCTCTCTTATGATATCAGAGACATAGAAGAACCGCCGCTTCTTTGCTGATAGACTCTATAAAAAAAAATGGCAGCTTCAACGCAGTCTTTCCCTTCTGCCTTGGTTTTGTCTCCCAAAACCACTATTCCCTCTGTTCTAGCACTATTACAAATGAGAATTATACGGTGTGCTGGTTTGTGATAGTTTATTTTTTATTTATAAATGCTTATAATTCGTGATTTATAGTATATAAAGTAAGTATATGAAAGGAGTTTTATCTCGATTTACATAATAAATACTTATTTTCCAAAAAAATAAATTATTCCACACACTGTATAGAAAGCTCAAATGGAGCCTTACCACTATGGCCAAGAGCTTTTTTCTCATCTTACCAGCTCTACACCTCCACCACCCAAATATCTTGCCGATAACTCTCCAAACCTAGGTTATGAGGAATGGCACCAAAAAGATCAGTATATTCCCTCTGTCCTTATTTCTTCCCTTTTCTGATTGATCGGCCAAGTTGTTAAAAACAAAACCGCTCGATCCATATGGACTGCTCTTGAAAAGATGTTTACTCAGAAATCTCAAGCTCATTTTCTTCATCTTCACAATCAACTTGTCACACTCAAAAAAGGCTCAAAATCAATATAAGAATATTACTAGAGAGCTATTATGCTATCTGAGTCACTCAGTCTTGCTGGACAACCTATTGATGATCTTCATTTTATTACTTATTTGCTTAATGGCCTTGGTTCAGATTTTGAATCTATCATAGCTTCTTTGACTACTAAAACTGATGTGCTGTCTCCAGAAGATGTTCTTAGTTATTTGCTCATTCATGTAGCACCAATTGGTAGTCTCCACTCCTCTGAATCTGATATTTCAGCTAATGCCGTTACAAAGCAGCCTTCCTTTTCTCACTAGCACGCCTTTTCTCAACCCTCTCCATTTTATCGTGTCTCCTTTAAAGGCAGAGAAGGTGGTGCCAGACTCTTCAATTTTCGTGGTGGTAGCAGAGGACGTTTTTCTCAGTTTAACAACTTCTCCTCTACAAATCAAGATAATTATTTATCATCTATGCACTTGTGTTGGTCATAACGTTCGCACCTGTCCTCATCTGTTTGATCACTCCTATCAAGCACTTCTACCTGCTTCTCTTGTTGAAGCGAACAACATTGGACTTCACAATATTCCTGATAATGCGTGGTACTATGATACCTGAGCCACCCATCATATGACTTCTGATCTATCTCATCTCAACTTATACTCACAGCCATACAGAGGCAACGATCAGGTTCATCTGAGCGATGGTTCATCTGCAGCTATAGCCAATACTATAGCTGGCATCCTACCCCTTCCAAGTTCCAACCACACCTAATAGCCATGGCATCTACCTTCTCTCTGACTTATTGCATATTCCTTATCTCTCTAAAAATCTAATTGTTGTCTCTAAATTTTGTCTTGATAATTATGTCTATTTTGAAAATCACTCTTCTCATTTTGTTGTGAAGTATCTTCTCATCAAGCGAAATCTCTTCCAAGGCCAAACTAAAAACCTATTATATCCTTCCACTTCATCAACACCACAGGCATGTTTTAGGATCAAAACGTCTTCAGACAAATGGCACGCTCGACTTGGTCATCCAGCTTATAGACTAGTTCAGCATGTTATCTCCAAATATTGTCTACCTACCTCTTCTTTTTCTTCTTCCTGTTCTGCTTGTCGTCAATCAAAGAGTCATGTATTACCTCATCCTCCCTCTTCTCATCGTTCTCCTTATCCTTTGTTTCTTGTATTTAGTGATATTCGGGGCCCTGCTCCTCATTGGTCTTGTTCTGGATGCTTATCGAGTATTATGTATCGTTTGTTGATGATTATACAAAGTTCACTTGGTTTTATCCTTTGTGTTCCAAATCTGACGTTACTCAAGCCTTTCTTTCTTTTCAAAAACAAGTACAGAATTTATTTAATCCTAAAATAAAATTTCTACAATCTGATGATGGTGGTGGTGAATATAAAGCTTTGCATCATACATTGCAATCTCACAGCATCATACATCGAGTCACCTGTTCTTACTCACATGCACAAAATGGTTCAGTTGAATGAAAACGTCGTCATATTGTTGAAATTAGTTTAGCACTTCTTAATCATGCCTCTCTTCCTCCTACCTTTTGGGTCCATGCTTTTTCTACTGCAGTATATCCAATCAATAGCCCTGCCTGTGCTACACTTAATTATAAATCCCCTTATCAACTTTTTTTTGGATATAATCCAGATTATACTTTTCTTTGAATATTTGGGTGTGCATGCTGGCCTCACCTTCGTCCATATAATAAAAATAAGCTGGAGCTCAGGTCTCGATTGTGCATTTTTGTTGGTTATGCTCATGATTATCATGGGTATCTTTGTTTTGATCCACAAATAGAGCGCACTTACATCTCTTGTTATATTTGAAGTTCACTTTCCTGGCTTAAATCTTCAAGCCATGTCTTCTACTTCATTTATTCCTTCTTTTACCATGCTGCCAAATAATTTTTCTCATCAGCTCACTTCACCTCTCTCTCATTCTCGTCACTATCTACCTTCAGGCCCGCCTTCTCCTCTTAACCTGGCCGAACTTACTTTGTCTCCTACTCTACCCGAATCCCATACCCATTCCCCAACCCGATCACTGTCCTCCTCATCTGATTCTTCCTCTTCATCCTCTCCTCCTCCAATACCTTGATCTCATCCCATGGTTACTCGTACTCAAACTCACTCTCTTCACCCAAAGCAATTTCATGACGGAACCATTCCTTGGTCGGACCAAACCTCTCACCATACTTCCCTTTCCTAATCCTTTAATGATGTCTCTCCAGTTTTCACTGAATCATCCGCAGTGCCCCTGACTCTCACCTCTGCTATTTGCTCTCCTGAGTGGCGTTCTGCCATGGAAGATGAGCTTTAGGCTTTAATCTCCACCAATACTTGGTCTCTCATCCCTCCTCCGCGGCATAAGAATATAATTGGGTGCAAATGGGTCTTTCGCACAAAATATCACTCTGATGGTTCTCTTGACAAGCATAAAGCTCGTCTTGTAGCAAAGGGTTTTCACCAATCCCCTAGTATTAACTATAATGACACCTTCTCATCGGTTATTAAGCCTGTCACCATTCGGTTACTCCTCTCTCTGGCTGTTTTCAAAGGTTGGTCCATCAGGCAACTTGATATACACAATGCTTTTCTTTATGGGTCACTTACCGAAGAAGTGTATGTGTCTCAACCTCCTGGGTTCAAACATCCCAATTTTCCTAATCATGTCTGCAAGTTGCACAAGTTCATTAATGGTCTCAAACAAGGTCCCAGAGAATGGTTTTAAAAGCTCAGCTCATGCCTCCCACAACTTGGGTTTGTACCTTCAAAATCTGACACTTCCTTATTCTCCAAAATTTATGGTTCATCTGTTTTGCATATTCTGATTAAGTTGATGATATTTTAATTATTGGGTCTGATGATTTAGCTATCTCTCAACTTATTACCACTCTGGGTACTTAATTTCCTGTGAAAAACCTTGGCAAACTAGACTATTTCTTGGGTATTGAAGCTCATTTTGTCCCAAATGGTTTATTTTTATTTCAACGGAAATATATAGTTGATTTACTGAGGAAAACTAATATGCACAATTGCAAACCGGTGAGAGGATACTCTCAGAACTCTTATTCTTTTTTTTCTTTTCAGAATCTCATCTTCACCCTTAAATAAAAAAATAAAAAAATGAATGGTTCAGATTTAATATTTATTAAAGCTATGATTATAGTATTTTATAAATTAATTTTTTCATTACTTGTGTTTGTATTACAGTTATGAATTGAGTAGATCATGTTTTAACAATTTCAGTTTACTTATTTATGTTTAAAATAATAGTTTTATAAACTATTAAATTTAGACCATCTATTTTTTAAAATCTGATGATGGAGATGAGATTCTGAAAAGAAAAGAAAAAAAAAGATTATGAGAAAATCCAGACTTTTTTATACAGAAGCACTGTAGGTAGCCTCCAATAATACCTGTCTTTTACATGCCCAAATTTATCTTATCCTGTCAACAAAGTGTGTCAATTTTTACATGACCCTAAAGACACACATTAGAAGACTGTTAAACGTATTTTACATTACCTATGTGGCACTCTTGGTTTTGGTATACTCATTCAAAAATCCTTATCCCCTTCTTTAATTGCATTTGCTGATGCTGACTGGGCTAGGTGTCCCGATGATAGAAGATCCACAGCAGGCTTTTATGTGTTTTTTGGGTCTAATCTTATTTCCTGGAGCTTAATAAAACAACAATTTGTTGCCTGTTCATCCACTGAGGCAGAGTATAAATCACTCGCTTTAGCCACATGTGACATAATCTGGATCCAAACTCTTCTAAAAGAATTGGGTATTCCTCTCTATACTGCACCAACTCTTTGCTGTGATAACATTAGCGCCATATATCTAGCTGCAAATACTATCATGCACACTAGAACAAAGCATATTGAGCTTGACTACCACTTTGTTCGGGAAGAAGTTGCTGCCAAGACTTTGAATGTTACTTTTCTCTCATCTAAGGATCAACTTGCAGATGTGCTAACCAAACCCCTTGATGGGACACGGTTTGAATTACTTAGATCAAGCCTCACTGATGGTCCACTGCCGTTCAGCTTGAGGGAGGCTGTTAAAGCATAAAAATCAAGCCCCATATTCAAGGTCCTGGTCCAGCAATATTATTCTAGAATTATCTTCTAGGGCTACGTGTATACTCTCAATTCTCTGCCTCAGCAGATGTTGCACAGTACACACATACAATTCTTCTACCTATATATAGGTAGTTGTATCACACGTTAATTAAAGCAATGGATTTATTCATTATCTTATTAGGGTTTCTCTCTCTATTTTAATAATGACTGGTTTCATTGGTTAAACAAAAACAAGGGACTGGTTTGACTCTAATTGGACCACTAACCCTTGGATCATTGTTTTGACCTGTTCAATGATTAATTGGTCTGATTTTCAGTCCCTCAAGAGTAACACATGCAGCGTGGCGTGGATATGTCAAAATCCCTTATTTTGGCATGAGGCTATCAGTGACTTTCGCTCTTAGGACTTTAGGAGAGGTAGGACAGAGTCAGATATTGGAGGAAGGGAGAAGGTTATGAAACAATGCAAGTTTTGGTGGTATACAAGTATTTGAACAATGCATGAATAGGGCTTATTATAGACAATAAAAAAGTTGGTGTGTATATATGCATACATATAGAGAGAGAGAGAGAGGAATTAATTAATTGGTAGAAAGAAGATATATAGATATAGGAGGAGAAATTGTATGCTCTCCCAAGTACCCATCTCAATGCCAGAAGCCGGTTGCCAATCCTTACAACTGAGGCTATAATTCCGCTCTAGGATGTCGCACCGGTGGTAGAAAATAGTAATATCTTTACATGGTATTAAAACCTAATACGAATGTGTAGGTTAGAATTAGTGAATCGGCGAACCATCAGTTTCTTGACCAGTCCTGATCGAGACTTCCACATAGGTTGATTCGGTTGGATTTTATTTTATTTTTTTCTTCCCTTGCATACTAATAAGCTAGAAACTAACGATGTTGTTTTGAGTTCAGAAAAAGGGTTGTATGTTATATTTGTATTTTAGTAACTCTATTAATCTGTTGTATTATATGTGTATTTTGAATGTGAATGTTTGATTTACATCTAGATTTAATTTTTTTTTTTTGGTTTAAATATTGTTTCCTCAGTACTCGTTTAGTCCTTAATATAATATCTAATTGAAGAGTTAGTCTTAGTTTTAAATGAAAGTGTCTTGATTTTAAATGAAAGTCATATTTCTCATATTTATCATTTTTCTCATATTAACCCTATTGATATTCCTTTAACAATATATTAATCACTGTTGAGAAATTTAGTTTTAGCAAGGGTAGTTTAGGAAAAAAACATCATACTTGTTATAATAAACTAACTTAGCTACCTTTTTTAATCAATGGTTTTTCACCAAGAACAGGGAGAACAAGTGCATTCGACATTAAAAAAGAGATGGACATTCAAATCAATTTAACGGAATTGTTAAAATGGCTCCGTTGTAAAAAAATTGTGTAACTTTTATATCCTTCAAAACTTAATTGCATCTTAGCCCCTTTCTTATCCCCAGTTTTTCTTTGACAAACGAAGCAAACAATATAACCATAAGCTTTATATACAAAGACAAATTATAATTTAAATAAAATAAATCCTATATTTTCCCATATTCTTTTCTTCAACAAATTATCCGAACCCTAATCCCCATTCTTTCCCATCCGCCTTAGACTATTATGTTCAAGACATCCAGCACCACAAGGCTTGTTTATCTCCTTAGCATTTACTTTCAGCCACTCAACATCATCAGTAAGAGCAGTTAACACCCAAATTTCAGCATCTCCAAGGGAATTTTAAGACCAAACACTTGTCCAACGACGGAGAACCATGAAATCAGATAAAGTTCAATCGTGGAACCATTTGTAGTCAAAGACTTGTTAGTAGAAAAAAGCAGCTTCATCCACTCACTTGTCCCACATGGATGTAATTTGTACCATGGCCTGTTCAAATATGGATGCTCCTACAATATATAGCATTAAAACCATTAAGAGTATATTCCAGGGTTTATGAGCAAAACATGCAATTAAGCGTTAAGAAAAATTAATGTCCCATTTTAACATTGTTTTGAGCTAAAACTGGAAATGTCTAGCTAAATAACTTGCACCTATCTTAAGTGATTCCTTATGTTACTAGTATAAGCAGCAAGTTGGCTTGTAAAAGTATGAAGTATCGATATACATTTGTAGTTGTTTGTGATACATCCAGATAAATAGGGAAATATTATATCACGATGTAAGTGTGATGAGTCCATCAAAGTTACCATTAAAATAAAGGCTTAATATAACTTTTGGTCCCTGAAGTTTGATCCAATTTTTGTTTTGGTCTCTCAAGTTTGAAATTGGTGATTTAGGTCCCTAAAGTTTCACCCAATTTTGGTTTTAGTCTCTCAAGTTTGAAATTGGTGGTTTTGGTCCTTGAAGTTTCACCCGATTTTGGTTTTAATCCCTCAAGTTTGAAAAGGACTTGGCGACCCGTTTTTGAAACCCGACCCGACCCGGAAAAAACCAAGTCCTTTTCAAACTTGAGGGACCAAAACCAAAATCGGGTAAAACTTCAAGGACCAAAACCACCGATTTCAAACTTGAGGGACCAAAACCAAAATTGGGTGAAACTTCAGGGACCAAAACCAAAATTGGATCAAACTTCAGGGACCAAAAGTTATATTAACCCTAAAATAAAAAAGCCAAGAAAATAAGTTCACTTCAGCATATAAGATAGCATCATACATCGTACAACTTCAAAGAAATAGAATTTCTAAATTACAAATTCATAAAGCATACCATCATGTACATGTCACATAGCATAAGTGTCATATTCGGTATAAACAGCCTACATCTAAAATCTGGTAATAATACCAAAATAAATGCAATCAATGAGAACAGATTTGGCAAAGGATTGAATACAGCAAATGATAAAGAAAAGGTGAGTTTTGTGTGTGTTATATACTAATCACGTGAAACACTACCAACTTCTACCTAGCCACTTCAGATTTTATTGAATCACCATTTACCTGCTTCATAGAAATTACAAAACAGAACCATATGGCAATCTTTGTAATGCTACACAAATCCTCCATTTCAAGGCATATCTTAATAGCAATGAGAACAATTAAAAAAGATGAGACGTATACATGCTATTTACATTTACCTCTCGAGTTATGAACGTCCACTTTGATTCAGATAGCAACTTCACAGAGAGGCCAGGAAGGTCCTTTTCAATTTCACTGAACAGCAAAGGTTGTCCATATATGCAATCCATATATCGAACAGTATCACAAATTGTGAACAGCAAAGCAGGTATTTTGTTTCAATTGGTTCCAAAATTTGAAGTTTCAGTAAAAACGCAATTATGCATCTAATAGGATATTTATCACAAACAACATGCTTTCCAAGAGGATACCATAGTAAACATACCACTACGGTAAGCACGAAAATACAGCACCGGAACCTTGTATGAAGCACTGTAGACTACATGAAAATCATAATGGTTTATTTCATGATAATCACTCTCTGGACCCTGCAAAAGCAAATAGAACAACTCAATGAAGATTACAAAAACTGCCATCAACAATAACAGTAACCAAATTGAAGTAGCATGCAAATTAGTAAGCCACATAAAGAATACCAATTAGGCCATACATACTAATGTGGCACAATCAAATGGTTCTTCATTCTCCAACATATTGCTTTCTTCTTTCGATATCAGACTTCCTGCGTCCTGTTTTTCCTGCACATGACACTCAATCCAATGACCACCATCAACTCTCCTTTCAAAGGAAGTGTCAACTAAAACTCTGTCAGGCCATTCGGCAAAAGTTTTTTTTAGAGGGGTGTCCCATATGAATTTACAAAGGAATTGGAAAGCTCTGTCAAGCTAATGTTTGCTCCTTGGTTTTATTATCTTTATTAATGCATTATGAGGATTATACCTGCTGATTATTGCCTTCTTTTCTCATAAAAAATGAAATGTTTCTATAAAATACATGTTAAAGAAAAAAACAACAAACCTCGCTTGATTTTAAAAGGAACATTTTTTCCAGTGTCAAGTATCCTTCCACCTGATATTGAGAGACAAATGTAAAGATATAAAACCATGAGTAGTTGCAAAGCATGGATTCATGAGGTTGCAGATATGAAAAACAGAGGCCAACCTCATGAGAAGAAACCAAACGATGTTTTGGACGTAGAACCCACAACCATGGAGGCACTGAAGTATTGAACCTTCTCCACTTGTCAGAAAACATATGAGCAGCAAGAATGAAATCACTTAAAGTGAGAGTCCCATCCCAAGGGAATATGTTTCCCGCAGCTTCCTTTATGTCCATTACAACCTACATTAATGATGAGATGCATTTCAAATAATGAAAGAAATGAAGGAGAATCCACAGCTAAAAATAATTCAAATAAACAAAAAAAGAAAAATGAAACAGAATATCACAGTTAGGGAAAAAAAAACAGCTCCAAAAGTACAAGGTTGAACATGCAGACTGGCAAGTAAATCATAATATCCTATATTTCTAACATAAAAGGCCTAGTAGCAGAGGATGACTCAAGAACTTATTAAGTGGGTTAATGATGAGAATTCCATCAATGAACGGAAACCTTAGCACATGTTATAGGCTTAAGAACAATAATTTTCAGGACTTTCTTAGAAATTAATTATTGGCATTGTAATTCTAGTTAGTTTTATTTTCTGCGATAGTTCTAATATGCTGTCCATAGTTTTAAGCATATCTTTTGGCCTTGGTTATCTGTTGACCCCTATCCACTAGAAGCGAGGACTTCAGTTTTAATCATTGAATGAGTTATCATATTTTCTCTCATCAACTTATCCGTATCCTATTCTCTCTCTCTAATCCTGCAACAAGCGGTGTCAAAGCCAACTAAGACTGAACCATGCATGCATTGTTCTTAACTACAAAATAGGCACTTCTCAAAACAAATAAACCCAATGATGCCGAAGAACAGACAAGGCTACTAACATCAAACTTTGGCCACACAAAATGCCGAAGAAGAAGTTCGGATTAACTTTTGGAGAATAGCTTTTACGATTTACGAGGTAAGTATGTGAGAGGAGTTTTGTCTTAATTTGCGGAAAAGTACTTTTGAAAGCATGGTTTTAGAGATACACGAACACACACCAAGCAGAAGCCACAGTTGCTAGTCTATAGCCCAGGGAAGTGTTCCACTTGACAAACACCACAACATGCTGGACGCTAATTGCTGTGAGGATTGATATTAAATTGAGTGTACCCTAGCCTCAAGTAAACCAACTGTAATTGCCCTTCCCCCAAGATCAGCCCATCTCTGGAACTACAAGGCTTGGCCCTTTATGAATGGATTTCGCCTTCTTGGAAAGAATTCAAGATTCTAGTCCTAGACAAGATCGGAAAGCACCTACCATTGTCATTGAAAATACTCAGGAGCTCTAACATTCACTAATATACTGGAAAGTGGAAATAAGCCTGCTATTTATAGGCCCTTTACGATTATAGAATAGACCTACTCCCTCTGGTCCTAATTATAAGATAAAGTTGATTTTTTTGAAGAAATTAAGGAAGTCAATTAAATTACTTTAGAGTGTTTATATTTTTAGTATCCTTGGATTATATATTAGTTTATTAGTCAAATTAATTATTTTGGAGAAAAAAATAAAAATATAAATACTCTAAAGTAATTTAATTGATTTCCTTAATTTCTCCAAAAAAATCAACTTTATCTTATAATTAGGACCAGAGAGAGTATTAATCACTTTTGACTACTTTCGAATTTACAGGCGCCGTATACTTCATAAACTAGTAATTATATGAAGATCTTAATGTTACAAACTCATACCAGTGATCTCTCATATGGATGTCTAATCGCCGGCGAGGGAACAAAAAATTGAAGCCTTCCCGCGTCGTAGTGAGAGTATCCAGGATGGGAATAAAATAAGAAATTTAATATTTCACAAAAAAAAAAAAAAAGAAAATTTTAACTTTTTGGCAACAATTTCTGAATTCCTTGAGAGCCAACCTAAACCGAGATGCTTCAATGGCTTTCTTTCTCCTTAATCCAGTCAGCTTGCGGCCCGACGGTGGCTTACCCGCAATGCGTCCGCATTTCCGGCTCATCAAAGTGATGAGAAAAAATTTTCTCATAATCAAAACGACACAGTTTCGCTTAAGGCAGAGATCTGAACCGTTGATATAAAAATAATCAGGACCGTCTGTGACCTATCTAGTATCTTAAAATATTTTTTAAGTCTCTCTTCTCATCCTTAAATTATTTTAAAATATTTTAAGGGGTTAAACGTAGTAAAAATTATTTTAGGATGAGAAGAGAGACTTAAAAAATATTTTAAGATACTAGATAGGTCACAGACGGTCCTGATTATTTTTATATCTACGGTTCAGATCTCTGCCTTAGGCGAAACTGTGTCGTTTTGATGATGAGAAAATTTTTTCTCATCACACTGATGAGCCGGAAATGCGGACCCACCCATAATAGATGACCGATGGTTATAAATATAATTAAGGGTGAAAACAGGTCGGGCAACCTATGGTCCTGTGTCAGGCTAAAAGGCCAAACCAAAGTCATTTTAAAAGTCTGTTTTTGTTAAAAGATCAGGTCAAGGCTTATTGACAAGCCTGTTAGGCCTATCAAGCTAGTTTGAGCCTGTTAAGGTATTTAAAAAAAAAAAAAAAATCAGCAATGTAAAGAGGGTGAAAAGGTAATTAGCCATATGTCATTTCCATATTCCCTACCCCTAAATCTCTATGGGCCTGTTTGGTACGCTGGAATTGGGCCAGATGGATATGGAAATGGAATTTAATTCCATCATGAAACTTGTTTGGTACAAAAAATTAGACATGGAATTGAATTCCATGTGGAGGCCAATTCCATCAAAATTCATGGAATTGGCTTCCATCTCTTACCCCATGGAATTCCAAAAATTTCCATAGAATTCTTGTTTTACCCTCACCCTCCATCTACTTCAGACCTCCCCCTCACCTCTGAACTCCAACTACCCAAGACAGCGGTGGCGACCTACAGAGCTCGACACGACGGCGACCTCCAGTGGTCGACAACGGAAACCTCCAGCTGTCGACGATAGCGACCTCAACGATCAACGACAACGGCCTTCAGCGATCGACTACAAAGACTCATCCTCTTCACAGATCTTACGGCAATGGCAACAAGAACCACACATCCTCTTCCAGATCTAGATCGCTCCTTCGACTTCTCCACCGAGGACTACTGTAGCGATGCTCTGAAATCTGGCCTTCCACTCTCATTTTCACCTATGCTAGATCCATTTCTGGTTTTGTTCGCTAGTGTCTGGATTTGTTCTCAAGTCGGTAGTGGTTTAGGAGACGGTTCTGGATCTAGGATGATTTTTGCTCCGAGGCAGTGGTTTGCTAGATCTGAAATTTTGCTGAAAAAATGGAATGGTGAAAGTTTTCAGGAGGAGACGGTCTGGCGAGGAAGCTCTTTACTACTCAGCAAAAGGTGCAAGGTCAGCGTGCCATCTGAGGCCAAAAACAATCTTTCGGTGAATTACGTCCCATATATTGAAATAAATAAAATACTAAAAGAAATGATTTAAATATATTTGATGTTAAAAACAAAGCATGATAATAAATCTCTATGTCTGAATTATACAATTATCAACATTAATGAAGCCACTGTATAGAAACTCATAAAACTACGTATGTGACACAATAGTTTGTTAACAAGATCACTTTAAAAGTAGCAAATCTTAAATATTATTTTTTCATAGAATTTCAACAAAACAGATAACAAGCGTGGACACATAGTCCACGAGGGTAACTAACCAAGCATAACTTGAGGCTACAAAAACAAGCGTGGACACACAACTCACAAGGATAACTAATCAAACAAGCGCAGGTACAAGACCTATGAATAACAAGTGTGAGAACAAATCCCACGAATATCAAGTATGAGCATTATGCCCACGAATGTCAAACTAGCTCAAGATTAACCATGAAGCACCAAGGACTAACAATACTATTATTAGTAACTAGTATTCTATATTTAGTCCTCTCAAAACAATTTCAAGCATGTATGGGGTCAATTTACCAATAGTAATCAAATAGATTTTCCTCTAATGATACGAACTTGTAAAGAATATTTCGTAACAGAAGACCCTAGCATGAAAGCCTGCACAGTCTGAAAACATTTCCTTCTAATTCCATCAGTCAAAAATCTTTCCAAATAATAGTAACTCGCATGGGAGCATTTTAAATATAAGACCATCTCAATATAAAAGTTTACAAAGAATATCTCAGAAATTTTTTTAATCAATTCTATGCATAAAGATTTATGAACGATAAAATGATATGGAACTGTTAACATTGAATAAAATCATCATTTCATTTAAACATGTAAATAACAATAAGAAATGGATATAATTCCAACAAAACTACCTTGAAGAAATTGGTGCTTAAGAAAGTTGATAATTTAATAAAATTATAAAGATAAATATCATTATAAAAATTATGGGATGCTATTCACTTATCTGTAGTGCTTTTACCTATGTAACTCTTTCCTAACAATCAGCTTCCAACTTATTTAGTCCTTTCCAAAAGAAAATCCAACATTACTTCAATTGTAATTTCACAAAAATACTTAAATATCTCATTCAGCAAAATTCCTCATTTTTCTTCATGATAACCATTCTTAGTTTCCACCATCAAGATACTATAAAAACACATTGAAATACCCTATTTTCTTTCACATTTTATTAAACACCTTATGTGCATTCTTTACGTCATCCCATAAAACAATTTTTTTTCATCTTCATATTATACCCAAAAAAATTTAAACATTTATATTATATCACAAAGTCTCCAAAACTAAAATCAAAACTCTTTTTAACACATTCAACATAGAAATAAAATGAACCCATCCTCTTGTAACATTCAAGTTACATAAAAAGTACAAATTTGAATATGCATCCTTGCCAAATTCACTTCTTCACCAAATTTCATCATAGAAGAAATAATGTACCCTTGTAATTTCCTATGTATAAGAGCATATAACTCTTATTTCCTTCAAGCATCTCATGGGAACCCAAGCATAAACCATGACCAATCCAAAATAGTATTGAAATAAGCCCTTCAATAGCCTCGAGGTTATCAAGAATAAAACCAAATTAATGCAATATAGTGCATAATTTGGGTCATTTCACTTTGAAGAACCGATTACGAAACTAATTCCTAATAAACTAAATAATTACAAAGCAAAATTGATAAGGATAAAATATAACTAATTTTCAAAACTATGAATTAAATGCAATTAAAATAAATATTTCTGGGATTTTTCAAATAAGGAGGAATGGAAATGGATTAAGAATGCAAATGATGAAGATGCTCTTGAAAATGGTTTTCAATAGCTATCCTTGCTCAATTAAGATATTTGAGGAGTTAATACACTAAGCTTCTAATATACCAAACCTCATTAACCAATGAGTCTAGCATCACAAGAGAGGGACCTCTACTCTTGAAATGTTATTAACCCCTCTTAGTGTAATAAGTTTCTTTAAGTTTCCTAAAATACCAAACCTCAATTACCATTGAGTCTAATGCTTAAACTCATGAACCCATTTATTTAAGCATTATTAAAATCCCTTAGAGAGTGACTATGGAATAAGCAATGCATTTAAGTTTAATTATGATTCTATTTCATTCAAACCATCCAACAATACCATATTAAATAGATAAAAATCAATAGAATAATAGAGAAATATATATATATAACCATATATATTGATGAATACAAATCTTCATTACAAATTCCAAACCACAATAACTCAATCCACAGAATAAAACATAACTAAAATTATTGTCTCAATATATAAATGAATTCCTAAACCTAAGAAATCATAAATATAATGAGCTATAGATAAAATAAACTCCCCTTTGAAATACATGTGAGCTCAAGCCATCCCAAATTCATCTCCAAGAGCTAAGGAAATCAGTCACTCATGGCCATGGATTCAAGAAAGATATTCATTCTCGGACTCGGACATCCAGCCATATGAAACACTAATTAAATACATCAATTAGCATTAACTCAAGAAAGGTTGGTGGCGGAATTTGAACCAAAACAGAACAGAGGAAGCTGGTTGCAATGAATTCAGAATTAAAGGAAAATGCTAGCAGTGATGGACGACGATAATGGGAAGGTGGACGGAATGGAGAGGAAGGTGGTGAGGGGTGGAGATTGATGATTGGTGAATGAAGCTTGCCGCTACTCCCCCTGCAGATCCCAACTCTTAGCTCCTCGGGTTCTCTCCCAGCTCACCACTCGCGGCTCTGATCTCTGTCTTCCACCCAAGTCCACGGCCTATGGTGTTGGAGAAAGAAGCTCGCCGGCGGCCTGTGGGTAATACTCAAACCCTTTCATGAAGGCTTACCCAAACAACCAAAGTTGCACCAGCATAAGAAAAAATGAAACCCAGCTCCTCCCCAAGCTACCTAAACAGACCAACCAGAGAAAGAACAAAGAGGATTCAATGATCTAAGCACCCAACAACCACCAGCGTCGATTGAGAAGGGATAGGGGAAGAGTAGCGACTTAAAATATTGAGTAGAGGAGGGAGATGATGGCAGACGGAGTGACGACGGCATCAACACCGGCGATGGCAAGGAAGGGCGGAGGGATAGAGATGATCGAACGAGGCTGGGGTGGAGTTTCAGATCGCGAAGGTTCTCTCATTAGAAGGAGGAGATGAGCGTGAAAAAAAAGATATGTTCGTTGAATATTAATGATGTGAATCTCTATTATTATTGCTTAAAGAAAAGAAGACATGATATTAAAAAGAAAAAAACACAAAGTAAAAATAAAAGAAGATAAGGATATACAGAAGATATAAAGTAATTATAGTTTGTATAAAGTAACTATGGTCATGTAACCAGAGTTAGTTACCTGACTCTATATAAAGCCCTGATTGTTATATACAAGTGAATGAGAATTTCTCTCTAACTTTTCTCTAGAAATTTTCTCTTAGCTCTTACTCTCTTAACACATATAGTTTTATAACACGTTATCAGCACGAAACTCTAATGAAGGTATGATCATCTCATTGTTTCTTTGGAGATTTCATCTACCTTGTTTCACATTATTTTTATTTGATGGATCTGGGAAAATCTAAGCCACTATATAAAATTAGAGAAATACTTTTATCAATTGTTATATAACATCGGGTTTCATGGTTAATATTGAAGATCGTTATTGTTTTTATATCATGTATATATCATTTATAAGTTCTTTTATTATATTTATTATTGTTGTTGTTGTTGTTGTTGTTGCTGCTGCTAGAAGCCATACACATCTTATTCCTGAAATTATATGACCAGAAGTCATATTGTTTTAATTTCTTATAATATGATATGGCCAGAAGCCATATCCCTTTGATTTCCTATTATATGGCCAAAAGCCATATATATTTTTCATCTTTTATCTTATTATATGGTCAGAAGCCATATACAACTTTTATTTATCCTGAAAATAAATAGTTTAATATCTCATTTTGAGATTAATTGGCCTGAAGCCATGAGATTAAAACGCCCGAAGCTAGTTTTAATTTTCTTATTTTGCCTTATAAGTATTTAAGGCCGGGCTTTCGCCACGTCCCCTCACTGTATCTGTATTCGAGATCGGGCTTATGCCACATTCCCTTCACTGTATCTGTATTTGAGACCGGGCTTACGCCACGTTCCCTTACTGTATCTGTATTCGATGACTAATGCAAACAAACAATGCAATATACATGATATAGGATAAAGTGTTACTACCTTGGTCTTTCCGTTCTTGTTCAGGCACAGGCCTTCTCCATTCCAGGCAATTATCAAATCCTATATTCATAATTAAGGACGATACGTTATCACTTATTCCAATACTTAAACTACTACAAAACACTTAGATTTGGTTATCTTTTATATCCTTTATATGGCTACTAAAAGCCTAAACATATGCCTGAAAGGTTGGGAAACAACTATATCAAAAACCGTCTTTGGAAGTCCAAAATGTCATTTTTGGGGTTGGCCACGGCCCACAACAGGTCTGAGACATTTGGACCGCGGCCCAGAATCCTTCTGGCCGCGGTCAAGAAAAATCATGTTTCTTGACTAAACTTTCAAAAATCATAACTAATTCTAGAAAAATCGAAATGAGGTAATTCTAAAGCCAAATGAAAGATAATTAAGTCTTATTTATAGGAAAAATATGGCCCATTACTCAAAATCACCACACAAATACAAAATTCAAGAAATGTCCACACTATTATAGAATTGATCCCAGATTTAACATCGAACTTTGGGCAGTCATAACTCCTAGTTCACAAATCGAAATGACATGAAATATATATATGTCCATTTTGAAGCTTGAAAAGTTTCATAATTTTCCAACACTATTTGCTATTTTAAAACGTCCATGCAAGATTACTGCCAGAACAGAGTTTCTTACTAACCAAAACTTATCACTTTTAAAACTAAGTTCCCAATGGTTAAAAATTCACATTTAACACTTCTCCCACACAATTTTCCGCAAGGAACACAATGACAACCTCAAAACCATCAAATTCTCATTCCATTATTATGTTCTATTTTTGGCATATATTCAACAAAATCCCAAAATTGCCAAACTTGACATTTAAGCTTTAATCAAATTCTATCTATCCAAAAGATATCACAATATACCATTTCCATGAGCACAACATGCCAAACTTGCTAAGACCCTAATTTTCGAAAATAGGGCAGAAAATTCCAAAAAAATCAATGCTCAACCAACAACCACAATATATATATATATATATATCAAAAGGGAGCTAACACTCACCTCTTTCACTTTGCCAAAGAGATTTCTTGATTCACCAATTCTCAAAATTTTATGTGGCATAAACCAACACCAATGGGCACCCTATAAACATCAAAATGAAGCTCTCACTCCAATGATCAACATTAGAGAAAGGAGTTTGAGCAATAAAGATCATTTGCCTTACCTTTTCAAAGCTTTCCTTCCTTCCTTTGGGACAACAATGGGGATTTGGCTGCGGTCCGCTGCCTAGCGGTCCGCTGCCCATCCTTTTCTCCCAAACTACACCGTTTTGGTGTAGTTTGGGGTAAAGGGGTGAGTTTTTTTTTTTTAAAAAAAATAAGATATAATATTTTGAAATATTTTTTTGGAAGTATCTAGTATCTTAAAATATTTTTTAAGTAACATATAGTATCCTAAAATAATTTTTAGTATTTTAACCCCATAAAATATGTTTTCAGTTGTATCCAGTGTGTTAGCAGATTGATTGCAATTTAACCTTTAATGTATTTTTTAGTTCCAAAAATCACTTTAAAATATTTTTTTGGTGTTTTTAATCTTTTAAAATATTTTTTTGGTGCTTTGAACTCTTTAAAATATATTAAGAGTTAAATTGCAATCAATCTGCTAACACACTGGATATAACTGAAAACATATTTTAAGGGGTTAAAATACTAAAAATTATTTTAAGATACTATATATTACTTAAAAAATATTTTAAGATACTAGATATTTCCAAAAAAATATTTTAAAATATTATATCTTATTTTTTTTTAAAAAAAAAAACTCACCCCTTTACCCCCAAACTACACCAAAACGGTGTAGTTTGGGAAAAAAGGATAGGCAGCGGACCGCTAGGCAGCGGACCGCAGCCAAATCCCAACAATGGCGCCGGATTGAGAGAAGAGAAGAGAGAGATGGTGAGAGGTTGAGGATGATGACAAGAAATGATTATACTCCCCCCTAGCTTCTATGTCTGCGAAAAGAGAGGGAGAGGAAAGAGAAAAATATATTTTTCAAATGCATTTGACTTTTCCACTAGTCCCTTTACATGTGAGCTTGACACTTGTCATTTTCCTATTGGCTCTCACACAACAAATCACCCAATTAACTTCTCTAATCCTTCCATTAGCCATTTAATCTCACTTCTCATTTTTCCCTTAGTTAGTAATTAATTTCCCATTAATCACCAACTTAAAGCAAATAGTTCCATTCCTTTAATTTCTCCTTTAATTATGGCACATTAATTAAAATAGCCACATAACTCAATAATTCCAACTTTAATTCACTAATTACCCTCAATAATTATCATTAACATTAATCAAAATTTTGGGGCGTCACAAGAATCATCACGCCCACCATTATTCCATCCCTCTATATATAGCATCAAGCCATCAACCCATCAATCAAAAGCTTTTAAGTACTTATACAGACAATAATGTGGCCTAAAAAATGAAAATAAAATATCGTCTCCCTCCATTTCAATTTTCAACATACTCGTTAAACTTGTGGCAATTACTGTTCGTTAATGAAACTAGGGATTTTTCATGCTTAGAAGAAACATCAATGAGTTAGTTAGTTCAAAAAGCTCATGTTTCCAAACAAAGTTAAACCTGTAGTGTTCTATTTTTCAATAAGTCTACTTGGTCGCACACTCCCATTCGAAGTAATAGAGAATTGAAGGAATTTGCTGCTCTTGAAATATGAACTTGATCATGAACGTCAAATGATGATGCAGAACTTCCATGTATGAGAATTGTGATGTGCTTGGCGTGGATTCCAATTCCATGAAATTTGTCTCATACAAGCATCCAAAAGTCTTGCCATTTTCCCATTGAATTGACACTGTGGTCGACATTCCTCCCACATGCCTCGAAGCTTGGCAAGATCGCCCAGAAATTGAGATAGGCCATGAAAGCTACCATTCTTTACAACTGACAAAACTAGAGATGATGATATGCTCCAAAAAAAAAAAAAAAAAAAAGCTTCACTACAGGACTGGTGAATATTGGTGGGTGCCATCCAAGACTATATGAGAGAAGGAAATATATCTTGTGTTCTCCCTTCACAGTCAGGGAAAGATACATATTTATGCCTAAGCCCTTCCAATCTTGCTAATGACTTTGGTACTATTGTTATGGTTGTATTATCGGCCTTTAGTATTGTCATAGATTTCATCTGCTCTATGTCTACTTCTAAATGGTCAATTAATGAATAACCAGAAAGAATGAGAGTTTTTAATGATTTCAACTTGTAAGTGCTTCTAAGAAGAGCTCTCATACCAGAACAATTTTTTTAGATCTCCAATGCTTTGGTGAACTAACATGAAGCTTGGACAATCTTTCAGCACTAGCCTTCCAAGGTTTGGCAATTTTGTAAAATTAGGAGTACAAGTCAAGTAAGAAAAATGACTAAGATTGAGTGTCTTCAACATATCTAGCAACCGCATAAAAAAGAAATTTTCAAATAAAGAATTAGAAACTTCATAGTCTAAGAATTATATCATCAGCAATACATATTAACAATCTCATAATAAATAGTAACTACAAATATATATGCCTGGGGCTCTTTCCAAACTACTTTCAGGTTGTTATATTTGAGGTCAAGGGCAACTAATTTCTTTTGGTAAAAGTTGTTTGGAGTGTATTTTAATGGAAATCCATGCCAACAAAGCTACCTCAGCTTTTTAGAAAGATGCTTATAATCACCATTAAGATTTACATAATCTAGTCAGAGCAATATAAGTTTATTCATTTCCTTAAATGCCTGAGAATCAATGAGACACTCTATGGGTTACTGACACCTTCAGAGATATACCCTCAATTAAGAGTTGCATAGATTGCATAACAAAATGAATTCTCAGAAGAGTACAATACGTATAACCATTGAGTTATGAGAATAAAAATTCCTAAAAACTATTTATTAAAGAGGTTATGGAGTAGGATATGAAATAGTTGAGAGTCTATAGACATTCACGTCATCTAGTAATTTTACAAAACATGGAATTTTTTTTTTCATTTTCCCTTAATAATATATTTGAACCTGCTTTAAGTTTTAAATAAATTAGGTTCCTTTGTTTAAAATGGAACGAATGGCCAAATTATTATTCAAATCGAACAGCTGATCCTAAGACACATTTAAACAATACGTTGTCGTTCGGGCACGGGCGTCGGACCAAGAAACGAACCGGGGAGGCTTGCTCTGAATCCGAAGTCCGAACTCCAAACGCAAGAAGCGATTCTGACCATCGGCCATTCATCCCCCGGTCAGCCGCCGTCGAGCCGCGAGCTGACTGGGTGAAGGAGAAAGAAAGCCATTGAAGCATCTCAATTGAGGTTTGCTCTCGAGGAATTCAGAATTTGTTGAAAAAACCCTTAAGTTTCTTTTTTGTTTTGTGAAAATTAAATCTCTTATTTTATTCCCATCCTGGATGCTTTCTCTATGACGATGACTCGATGAGAACAACTTAGTGAAATTCGGGACTCCAATTTTTTGTTCTCGTTCCGGAGATTAGACTTCCATATGAGAGATGGCTGGTTTGAGTTGGTAATATGTATGATCTTAATATGATTAATAGTTTATGAAATATAAGGAGCCTGCAAATTCACAAGTCATCAAAAATAATGAATAGATTCATATTAGCGGCTGGTCTATTCTATCATAGCAGGCTTATTTCTACTTTTCAGTATATTCGTGAAGTTTTTTTGCTCCTGAGTATTTTCAATGACATTGGTGGTGCTTTACAATCTAGCCTAGGACCAGAATCTTGAACCCTGGAATTCTTTCCAAGGAGGAGGAATCCATTTGTAAAGGGCTAAGCTTTGTAGTTCCTAAGACGGGCTAATCTTGGGGGAAGGGCAATTACAGTTGGTTTATTTGAGGCTAGCTTACACTCAATTTAGGATCAATCCTCACAGCAATTAACGTCCAGCATGTTGTAGTGTTTGTCAAATGGAACACTTCCCTGGGCTATAAACTAGCAATAGTGGCGTCTGTTTGCTCTTCAGCATGTGCATTCATGTGACTAAGAATGATCTTGTGGCTAGGATTCAGATGTTGGTACCCTTGTCTGTTCTTCGGCATCATTGGGTTTATTTTTTTTGAGAAGTTCCTATTTTGTAGTTAAGAACAATGCATGCATAGTTCAGTCTTGGTAGGCTTTGACACTGCTTGATGCGGGATTTAAGGTTCAGATGTAAGTGTTTGAGAGATAATGTGACAACTCATTCAATGAGACTGAAGTTCTCGCTTCTACTGGATAGAGGTCAAAAGATAATCAAGGCCAGAAGATATTTTCAAAACTATGGATAGGATATTAGAACTGTAGCAGGAGATAAATTTAGATTGGATTATAAGGGCCAATAATTAATCTCCAAGAAAGTCCTAAAAATTAGCCTATAATATGTACTAAGGTTCCCGTTCATTAGTGGAATTCTCAACATTAACCCACTTAATAAATTCTTGAGTCATCCTCAGCTACCTGGCTTTTTATGTGAGAAATATAAAATATTAGGATGTTCTTGCTTGTCTGCATGTTTAACCTAGTACTTATGAAGCTATTCTGTTTTTTTAACCGTGATATTCTGTTTTACTTTTCTTTTTTGTTTATTTGAATTATTATTAGTTGTGGATTCTTCATCATTTCATTCCATATTTGAAAAGCGTCTCATCACTAATGTAGGTTGCAATGGACATAAAGGAAGCTGCAGGAAATGTATTCCCTTGGGATGGGACTCTAACTTTAAGTAATTTCTTTCTTGCTGCTCATAAGTTTTCTGACAAGTGGAGAAGGTTCAATACTTCAGTGCCTCCATGGTTGTGGGTTCCATGTCCAAAACGTTGTTTGGTTTCTTCTCATGAGGTTGGCCTCTGTTTTTCATATCTTCAACCTCATGGTTCCATGCTTTGCAACTACACATGGTTTTATATCTTTATATTTGTCTCTCAATCTCAGGTGGAAGGATATTTGTCACTGGAAAAAATGTCCCCTTTAAAATCGAGTGAGGTTTGTTGTTTCTTTCCTTTAAGATGTATTTTATAGAAAAATTTGTTTTTGATGAGAAAAGAAGGCAATAATCAGCAGGTATAATCCTCATAATGCATTAATAAAAATAATAAAACCACGAGTAAATATTAGCTTGACAGAGATTTCCATTTCCTTTGTAAATCCATAAGGGACACCCATCTAAAAAACTTTTGCTGAATGGCCTGACATGGTTTACAATTCCCTTGAGAGGAGAGTTGATGGTAGCCATTGGATTGTGAGTGTCATGTGCAGGAAAAACAGGACACAGGAAGTCTAATATCAAAAGAAGAAAGCAATATGTTGGAGAATGAAGAACCATTTGATTGTGCCACATTAGTATGTATGGCCTAATTGGTATTCTCTATGTGGCTTACTAATTTGATCTTCAATCTGGTTACTGTTATTGTTTGCAGTTTTTGTAATCTTCATTGAGTTGTTCTATTTGTTTCTGCAGGGTCCAGAGAGTGATTATCAAGAAATAAACCATTATGATTTTCATGTAGTCTACAGTGCTTCATACAAGGTTCCGATGCTGTATTTCCGTGCTTACCGTAGTGGTATGTTCACTATGCTATCATCTTGGAAAGCATGTTGTTTGTGATAAATATCCTATTAGATGCATAATTGCGTTTTTACTGAAACTTAAAATTTGGAACCAATTGAAACAAAATACCATCTTTGCTGTTCACAATTTGTGATACTGTTTGATATATGGATTGCACAGATGGACAACCTTTGCTGTTCAGTGAAATTGAAAAGGACCTTCCTGGCCTCTCTGTGAAGTTGCTATCTGAATCAAAGTGGACGTTCATGACTCAAGAGGTAAATGTAAATAGCATTTACATGTCTCATATCTTTTAATTTTTTTTATTGCTATTAAGATATGCCGTGAAATGGAGGATTTGTATAGCGTTACAAGATTGCCATATGGTTCTGTTTAGTAATTTCTATGAAGCAGGGACATGGTGATCCAATAAAATCTGAAGTGTCTAGGTAGAAGTTGGTAGTGTTGTCACGTCATGAGTATTTAACACACGCACACAACTTGCCTTTTCTTTATCATTTGCTGTCTTCAATCCTTTGCCAAATCAGTTCTCATTGACTGCGTATACTTTGGTACTATTACCAAATTTTACATATAGTCCGTTTGTACCGAATAACACACTTGTGCTATGTGACATGTACATTATGGGTATGCTTCATGAATTTATAATTTAGAAATTCTATTTCTTTGAAGTTGTGTGATGTCTGATGTTACCTATTATAATGGCGGTGTTTTTTATAGTCACTTTGATGGGCTCATCACATCCTGGTATAATCTTCCCTATTTATCTGGATGCATTGCAAATAACTAAAAATGTATATATATTTTTTTGTTTTTGCCAACAACTAAAAATGTATATTGATGGCATAATATTAGTACCCTTACAAGCTGACCGGCTGCTCATGAAAGTAACATGCAAGGAATTACTTCAGATAGGTGCAAATAAGCAAGACATTTCCAGTTTAGCTCAAAACAATGCTATAATCGGACAGTAATTTATCTTAATTGCATGTTTTGCTCATATGCCCTGGAAAATACTCTTATTGTTATTGGTTTTAAATGTTACATCTTGTAGGAGCATCCATATTTAAACAGGCCATGGTACAAATTACATCCATGTGGGACAAGTGAGTGGATGAAGCTGCTTTTTTCTACTGACAAGTCTTTGACTACAAATGGTTCCACGATTGAACATTATCTGATTTCATGGTTCTCCGTTGTTGGACAAGTGTTTGGTCTTAAAATTCCTTTGGAGATGCTGAACTTTGGGTGTTAACTGCTCTTAGCGAGGAAATTGAGTGGCTTAAAAGCAATGCTAAGGAGATAAACAAGCCTTCTGGTGCTGGTGCTTGATGCCTTGAACATAAAGTCTAAGGCACATGGGAAAGAATTGGGATTAGGGTTCGGGTAATTTGGCGAAGAATATGGGAAAATATAGGATTTAGTTTATTTTAATCGTGATTTATGTTTGTATAGTATTTAAATTTAAATAATTAAGTAAAGCTTATAGTTATATTTTTGCTACTTTGCTTCATTTGTCAAAGAAAAACTGGGCAAAGAAAAAGCTGCAGCTTGTCGAGGATTTTGAAAATTTAATGTTTTTGTTTTCGTTCATGGAATGGTATAAACAAATAGATTTACCGTCTGTTTTAGATAGCTTCAAGCTTCCAAGGCTATGCATAGAGTGAATTAAGATTTAAAAAGTTGATTTAAATCTATGTCTGCATACCAAATTACTGACTCGTCCAAAGCCATCTGTGACTTAAAACCTCTTCCTGCTTTGGGATTAAGGGTCTTCTCTGTCATTTCCAGTTATACGGAAAAAAAAAAAAAAAGACGGCCATTGCATAAGGTTCAAGTTCATATCAAGCGGTATTTGGGAATGAACAAATTTATACAACTATACTTTGACAAGCAGAGAAGTTGTTTTCATAATTTGAACATGTGACTCCGGGGTTACAAGGAAGCAACTTTATTATTATTTTGAGGCTCATCTTCTAGTTGTACAAAATAAAGCATTGAAATTTTCCAAGGAAAAAAATTGAAGCATTGGCAAATGAGAGGAAATTTCATTTTGTTTCACTTTGATGGGACCTTGTGATTATATACTGATAGTAAGAAATAAAGAATAGTACAATTTACAAACTTGTACAATACACAATAGAAATTAGGACATACGTTGCTTGCCCAGTACAGTACAATGCAACTCAAACTGCAGAATCTCCGTTTATTTCTCCTAGGCTGAACTCTGAAGTGTAAGCATTGATGGTAAATAATATTTAAAAAAAAAAACAAAAAGGGGCTTAAAATTTCACTGTAGTTAGTTCTGTTGTGTTGGTTTTTGAAAAGGGTCAGTCCAACACGAGTCTGCCATGACTGCCTTTTTCCATCTGTTCTTGAACCTCTCAAGTTCAGTATAGGATTGCTTTCTTACCTGCCAAAATAGATGCAATAAATGGTAAAACTGATATGTGCTCATAGGATATTTTATTTTAATGAAATATTATTCTGATCCTATTTATAAATTCAAATTAACTAACTCTCACATATAAAAAAGAGTTAGTTAACTCATTAATTATGGGCTAATTTTCAATTTTGCCCTTATTTATCATTAATTGCTCAAAGAATAGAATTGAGGGCTTACCTGAGATCTAGCATCAGTTTGATCAGATTGCGTTTTCTCCTGCAAAACCACATGTAATTAGCTACAGTTTGAACAAGCTAAGAATTTGAATAAAGAGAACTTGTGTTTTTGTTTATTACCATTTCTTTATTCAATATTGTTGTTTTTTCATCATCTTGACTGTGTGTTGTAGTAGATGTCTGCAATAATTAGTTACTTAAACCAACTGTTAATCATGTTAAGCAGGGTAACAGTGGAAACATAATGGGAGGAAGGGAGAGGCTTATGGAGTATAAATAAGTATGGGAAGGGTAGTTTTGTTTGTTATTCTCTTATAAGGCTACTAGCCGTTAGGGGTAAGTAGGATTAACATTTATAAGTTAGCCCCTTAATCTTTTGTGTTCATACTATTGAATAATCATTAGTAAAGGCATACTATTTGGATTCTCTCTTTTCTCTCTCAATTTCATTATGTTTCCTCTATTTCTCTCTTCTCTTCTCTTCTCTTCTCTCTCCTTTCCTTTTCTTCTTCAACTAGAATTACCTTCCCCACGCGTTGCTTGGGAGCTTAAACTTTGTATGTATTAAAATTTGAAATAATACATGGTAAGAATAAAACATTACATACCATCAAAAGAAACAAAGTTACACAACATCACTTAACAAAAAGTTAACTAAAAAGAAATCACCGAGTAAATGAAAAAGAACATTGCGCACTTTGAAAATACATCAGGGTTTGGCCTAGTGAAAGACTAGGCCCCAAGCCCCTTAGTTACCCAAAAGGCAAGGGATCGATTCTGGAGTCGACCTGATGGGGAGGGGAGAAACCATATTCAGCTCTAATCCCCCAGAGTGGTATGCCCACTTGTTCACCATTTTAGTATTAAAAAAAATACAAATCTATCAAATCATATGAATAGTATATCGCTAATAAATAGTAAAAAGCATAAACATAAAACAATCAAATTGAATGAACAGTAAAAAGTTTGTGAACAGTTATTAGTGGAATAGAGTTTAGGGAGAATTACATTTAGGTCCCAAGGAAGAAAATAAATGAAAAAATAGTCCCTAGAGATTACAAAATGAAAAAATGGCCCTATTAACAACTCTAGAAGCCAAAATTGACAACTCGTTAACAACTCCAGGAGACGTATTGACAACTCCATGGGACCATTTTTTCATTTCTCTTCTTCCTTGGAACCTAAATGTAATTCTCCCTAGAGTTTATAAATTTATAAATGTAGATGTAGATTATCATAACAAGTGGCATTAGAACCAAATTTTGATCCGGTGACTTGTGGGTTGTGGTATCAAAGACACATGGTTATTAAGATAAGATAATGTCAATTTGTTACTCTCCCCGTGAGGACTTCCAACATGTTTCATAAAATAACATGTTTTATCTAAAGCATTAATTTTTTCCACCTAGTGTCTAACGCTAATTAACCAAATTCCCCTAACTTATGACTTTTATTGAGGGTAATTTTGATATTTTACAAGAAATAACTAATTTCACTAATTTATGTAAAGTTGTTATTAGGTGCTTATAATAAGGACTAGGGAGTAAAAAAAGTATATGGTCAGTCCTTAAGATCCCTGATTGGAATAACTAGAACAAAATACTTGGATGGTCCAAGTTTCTAACCTTATGTGCAGCAGAGCCTCCAAGTGTAGGTATACCATAGTGAACTAGATATTCAGAATCAACTATGCCAATGTTTTTAGTCCTATCACCCTGCCATATCAATAAGAGCAAGGTAAATAGGAATACGTAAAAACAAAAAACAAAAAAAAAAAATTATCTGGTTTACATGAAAAATTACCTGTGAACAATAACCTAGCTGAAAGTCCAAGCCCCATGCATGAACTAGATCATTCTGTCAAAATGTGCAGAGAAGAATGATGCTTGTTACTTAACTTAAAGACAAAACATTGTGACGCCTGAATTTACTACTCCCTCCGGTCCTAAATATAGGACATAGTTTGTAGTGCAAATTGCACTACAAACTATGTCCTTTGTAGTGCAAATTGCACTACAAACTATGTCCTTTGTAGTGCAAATTGCACTACAAACTATGTCCTATATTTAGGACCGGAGGTAGTATTTATTATATGTCGATGTTTAAATTGGAATTAGTAGTAAGATAAGGAACTTGTTCACTTAACAAGCTCATTTTGGGATAATGTTATGATAGTAACGTAAGTCAACTTGTTAGCCATTGGTTTACTTGGTGTTAAAATCATGAGTGAGGAAATTTCTAAGAAACTGTCAATTTTACATGTTTATTGGTTGAGTTATTTTTAGGTAGCCCTGTGCATAAGCTCCCAAGAGGTGAGGTATGAGAAAAGATAGACATACCTAACCTTATTCCCGCAAGTGGAGAGGCTGTTTCTAAAATTTGGACTGTAATTTCGAGGTTATAATTAGTTAAATTACATTTTTGGATGACAAACCTGAATCATATGCCATACACAGCGCCAAGATGCCTTTGAGAACACAGGAGCCATCATCTCCACAAATCTGGAATTCATATAATTTCAGTCTCATTTCATCAAATACTGAAAAAACTGGAACTCAATTGAGAAGATACTGCTCATTGGTTCTGTACTATGTGTCATATAAAAGGAGAATCAAAATTTGTGGCAATATGTTGCAGTTTATGCAGTCACTTAAAATAATTTGATTAGAGAGGAATTTTTACTCATTCCTAATAAAAACATAGTTTTGAAACCACAAATACACAAACATCTGAATTAAATGCAGAAAATTTACCCTGTGCATGGGGGACCTGTGCTGTTTTCGTCACATTTCCTTCCACCTTTTAGAGTCTTGTGGATTTTCCTGTTAATATGACTCAATGTCAATTAAAATATATATATATATATATATATATATATTACTTTGCAGAGATTTGAGTGGAAGCTGAACTAAAATTAATAGAATCATAATAGAATTATTCTTCAACTTGCTTAACTGAGACTCTATGATCATAGGTTTATCATTTGTCTACGTTCTAAGTCCAATAATGAGTTTTCATTGTAGTTGCATTAGACATTATAATGAAATGATTCATTCATATATTACCGTGTTTTCCTCATAAAGATGTGGTAGCAATCTCTTTAAGACTATCTTTAATGGAGAAAATGGAAAAGACCTGTGAACTTTTAACTTGCTGTCTCTTGCTGTGAGATCATGGTGCACCTCTGAGACCTCAGGATCCAGTGCTGGCTGTGATATCTCAAGCCCTTCTTCTTTAATTATGGATAAATATCTGCATCCACAAATTATTATAAATTATATAACAAATAATATTCATATACAAATTATGTACAGTGTGATTCGTTCATCAAACTTTGCATAATGCATGAGAAAAAACACATATATAAAAGAAAAATATAATACAAACACACCTACTTTTGGGTATCAAAGTGTTCAACTCCAAGGTCTTCGTCCCACAAGAAGATGTATGAATACTCAAATATGATATCTGGGTGTAAGAATCGCTTGGCGAACCACCTAACTCGTTTGAATATTCTGTGTTAATAACTAATTGGTAAACAAAATTTCAATTTAATTTCCTGTTTATTAAACAAAGTTTAATGTTATCTTTTTTATCCTATCTCTCTGTCCATGGGTTAATGTTAGCCTAATAAAATATAGGCTTATAATTGGTCCATACTCAATACTTTGTCCATATTTAATAAAAATGATTAATTACAGACATTAACTTCATGAAATTCAGGAGCTTCCTACTTCAAAAGTTCACTCACCAACTTCTTGTTTCTGTTAGTTTAAATAAACAAAATTAATTGTCATCTTTTATTAGAATTGAAAACAAAAAGTTGAGATAGAAAATTTCATTTGAATCCCCCAACTTTGGATGGAGTTTGTTGAATAAGAAAAATAGAGGAAAAAACAAAATATGAGGCCAAGTATAAAATTAGGGTCCACATAAACCTGGTGATCTATGTAGTTAAAAAGAAATAAACACAATGATGGATTCCACTTATCAAGTGAGACCTACCACTATATCTATCTCTCTTCAACTATATGGATCATCTGATTGAGAAATTTCAAATTCGTCAAGTAAAATCTTTTTATTTAAGTCCCATGTTGTTTCTTTTTGACCAAAAGTTGATTAATCTAGAAAGGAAAAAGAGAAGCAAGTTCACCATTTAGTTTGTTTAACAGCAGAAACATGAATGGCAAGATCACACCAGTCCAAATCCTTCCATTGATCAACAATCCCATCATAGTGGAAAAGCATCACCACAAAGTTATTGCTTCTTATAAACTGATCATAAACAAAAAAAAAGTAAGAAATTTTAAGTGCCAGAGAAGGGGGAAAAAATCGTAAAAAATATGACAAACTGAATATTCTCACCTTCTGTACAATATTATGAACGTTTTGTTTCTGCTTTATACCAACTGCCATGGCCAGTAAATTTGTCACTGACTGTGAACTCTGAAAGCATCCAACAGTTTCATTAATTACTCCAAATAATTCATAAACAAATCCTTAATAGAGTGTTAATTATTAACAGATATATCATTAATTCTTATTAATTTTGAAAACGAGACACCTTGCTTTTTGGGGGACCCCACAATGGTCGCATTTCCAAGTCAGAAGTGATAGCAGCTATTCCTTTTGGTAATGACTCTGCTCCATGGGGTCTGCTATCACCCTGAAAAACCACACAAAACATAATATTATCAATTATTTCCTATTAGTTAAATCAATCCAAAACTCATCTGAAATACATCAAAATTTGATCTTTTTGTTTCACATTAAAAAGCACTGTTCATTGGTGTTACCTTGCACACTGCAGATTTTGTATCAAGCAAAATATCCACAAATTGCCATTTTGGAAACCACTGCATAAAAACAAAATGCAATTTCTCTATATGTTTGTTCATCTGTAACGTGCTTCATAGCATAACTATGTGAACAATCACAGAAGAATATAAAACTAATATATATATATATATATATAGTATGTATTGTTGAAGGGACCATTTGGGTACCTCTTTATGATCTGTCACTACAAATGCACTTCCAATCGAGAAAGCAGCAGAAATCAAGAAAACTGTAGAGATTAAATAGCGACCAAACGTTCTTTTCCTTTTAGGTTCCACCACAAGAGATGCCTGAAAAGTGACATATATGTATAGTTATCTATCTGTTAGGTTTTTCAAGTCCTACACTAAATGAAGAATGGAGGAAGCATGATATATTGGTGTGTTTTTGTTTTGTTGGCAGTGTGAATTCTAAAGGAGCAGCAGCAAAAACAATATCAACAACCAAATCTTTATATAGATTGTTAATTAAAATTGTTAACCAAAAGGTTTCTGGGTTTTTTAGCAGAAGCGTATGTTTTTGAAGCTACTTTACAACGTAAAACCAAATATACAACTTCAATCCCACATCCAACAGGAGTTTAAGAGAAAGGATAAGAGTTTTGTAGAAACAAGGGCGATGTTCACTTATATGTGTGGGTCCCACCTCTCATTCTATCTCTCTCCTCACTCATTTCTCTTCTAATCAACCAAAAGAAGAAGATTAGTACGTGCCTAAGTGAGGTGCATTCACTAGAGACTGTTATTGACCACACAAACAGATTCAATGAGTGGAGGAGAAATTCTCTCTCTAGTTGCGAGGAGCTATCTTTTCTTTTGCCCTCCATGTTGTTAAAGATCTCTGATATCTCGCTATTGGTCTCTTTTGAGGGGACAAGTTCAATAGTTCAACAGTATCAAAATCTGTTTCCCCTCCATGTCCAATCCACTACATGCATGTTTTCAGATGGTCCTAAGTTATTAATAACAAGATTTACTAGTCGACCAAATTCTGCTTCAAAGGAAGTCCATATATCTCATATGATCCTATATGTGTTCGTATAATTTTTCTCAGAATGCAGTGTCCATTGGAAATGGTAAAAGCCCATATCACCATAAAAAGTTTGAAACTTCAACTTCTTCTTCAATTCTGCCAGCCTATACTCTGTTTTCCACTATGAAAGCAGGGGACATCAGCTCATTATCTCAATCATATTTGATCAATGTATATGGTGCTACACACACTATTATTAAAAGTATGTTAAGTATTATATACATTTTATAGCAAAACTATCCATAAAAATTATGAGAGCAATATATATATGATGCTAGACACACTTTTAATAAAAATTCATGAACATTTTTCTCCTTAACTCTTAATTAAATTATAAACCGTAATAAAGGAAGTTTCAATAATAATTAAGCAGCATGTAATAATAAATTTCAAAGAAAGAAATGCTAATATCTACTTATAATTTAATTAGGTCTCTTTCTTAAGATATCATACTATATCCCTCAAAATATAATTTCAAGCCAAATCTTACCTACTAAACTAATTTTTGTGGGCATTTCTCTATGATTTTAAACCGATAAAACTTTAACAAGTCAAATACTGTGGTCTCCTTAGTTCTAGTGTCAGATAAAAGTAACCAATGATATGAATAGGATGGACTACAAATTAAGGCTGGAAACATACATATATGGGCTCCTCGCATTTGGTGTTGGGTTATGCATCTGCTCTGTTATTTGAGATGTTAAAATAAAGGGCTAATATAATTTTTGGTCTTTGAAGTTAAGTTTGATCCAATTTTGGTTTTGGTCCCTCAAGTTTGAAATCTATGGTTTTGGCCCCTGAAGTTTCACCTGATTTTGGTTTTGGTCCCTGAAATTTGAAATCGATGGTTTTGATCCCTGAAGTTTCACCCGATTTTGGTTTTGGTCTCTTAAGTTTGAAAAGGACTGGGCGACCCAATTAAAAAACCTGACCCGACCCAGAAAAAAAAACCAAGTCCTTTTCAAATTTGAGGGACCAAAACAAAAATTAGGTGAAACTTTAGGGACCAAAACCACCGATTTCAAACTTCAGGGACCAAAACTAAAATCGGGTGAAACTTCAGGGACCAAAACCACCGATTTTAAACTTGAGGAACTAAAACCAAAATTGGATCAAACTTTAATGACCAAAAATTATATTAACCCTAAAATAAATTAAGGCTGGAAACATAAATGATGGTACTCCCATCATTAAAAAAACTTATCAGATCTTACATTTTGGGCCAAACCCATTTTGCAGAAAAGAAAAAAAACAGTGGTCCAAGAAGCAGGCCAACCAGGCTTTATGGGCCAGAAGAGCAGCGGCCTGTTATCCCTCCACTGTGGAGAGCCAGAGGTTTTCGCTGTTCTGTGAAACCAGCCTCACGCATTGCCCTCTGGTCCAGGAGCCAAGAAACCCAAGCCTTCGCCCAAGTCCCATGACTCAACTCTCCACTTGGAGCGGGCAGGCCAGCAAATCGCAACAACAAGCCCAGCCTGGATGAACCAATACCATGTTCCACTGATTTAATGCCCCCACTTGGGTTACAAGCTGGCGCAACTCAGCTCGGCGATAGCAAGGGTATGGTGAGAGCCTTATATAAAAGAATTTTCTTGTGAAACTAGACGGTGTGGGACGCTTTGGATATGTCTTGCTCGCTCTGAAACATCTTGTTCTGCAGATGATATTTTGACCCCCCACGGAATAGAACATGATCTTACTTTTTTGTAGTCATAAATTCAGAGTGGAAGCTTGCGATGTTATAGAAAAGAGGAATCTGTTTCTCCATCGAGTTTCGTTGTAGGAATAAATGTTAGTGCCACTTAGAGTTTTTTTTTTTAAATAGCATACATACTATACACATTGCAAAATACTAAATTCTGAGGAAACGGCCTATATAGATTCAAGTACTTTTCCCAACAAGATAAGTTACATTAACTAGCGTCATATCTAGTTTCTTTTGAAGCTATACTACAAGCAGAGACAAAATTCTTGCGAAGAATGAAGGTTAATTGCTTCACTACCAGTTTCCATTTTGCAGAAACTATCAATAATCAAAGGAGCAGTACCAAAATGAACCAGACTAGGTTTTTTCTTCAATAACCTGTCAATCATAACGCCTTCCTAACCAGGCTTTAACTAGCATCTTAGAATAACTCTTTCATCCTATTCCTACACAAGCAAATTGTTCAAATTTTCGGTACACTATAGCAGCTAAAAGGGTTTTCTTTCTGTGATAATTCTTGGGGTGTTTCTACTGCTCGAAATGGTCTAGTTGAAGTTTCTAAGAATCATTTCTAAAATTTACTATAGAATCAGAGTCCAATGTCCACTACTAAGAATCCTGAAATGAATTCAAAGAGAAATATAAATGGCATATAGAGATGAGAGTGAGAGAGAGAGAGAGACATACCTGAGAACTAATGCAGGTCTTCATCGTTCTTCTGGTATATATATATCACGAAGATTCAAGTACCTACCAACAAGAGAAGTATGTGACAATAGTGCATCAATCAAAGACCATATATGTATGTTGATGGTTTTCTGTTCTTTGCGTTAGAAGGAAGTTCAAGGCCCAGAAAACAGGGCTTTAATAAGAAATGAAGTAGAAGAAACCACACTTACGTTACTCGTCATCTAACTCTGTAACGTGCAACTACCAAAGGTTTGTTCCATGTGCAGCTGCATTTCCCATCGCAGAGATCTGAGTTACTGGTCATCTTTAACTCTGTAACGTGCAACTGCAAAAAGTTTCTTCCATGTGTATTGCCAAGATCTACTTGTTCCTTTACATATACGTAATCCCTTTCACAAAATATGCGGATCCGTGAGGGGAAAAAAAACGTGCTTTCCTCCAATAATAATGTATTCCGCAAGTCAAAATTTTATTTATCGGTTCCAACAAAATCTGTTAGTGCGCTAAAGCACGAAAAGGTTTGTCAAAAAATTACAAACTCTTCATTTGATCTTAAATATAAGATAGAGTTAATTTTTTTGAACATATTAAAAAAACTAACTAAATTACTTTAAAGTATTTATATTTATCATTTTTTCTCTAAAATATTTTGTCAAACTTATTAACTGATATATAATTCAATGATACACAATATATAATATGATTAAATAATTTATTTAGCTTCCTCAATCTTTTCAAAAAAAATCAATTATATCCTATATTCAGAACAGAAACATGAGGAGTAATTAATTTTGGGTCATTCTGAATGTATTCTCACCTTGAAGGGGGAAGCAAACTTTAAACTATTCCAAGTTCCTATGTATTGATTGCTCAATAGCTTGGACATGGAGGGGTACCATTCACTGGGGATCAAAGAGTAGAGTTTACTTAGTAGATGTTTGGATTAGCTTAATTTAATTGATTTTGCGCGCTTTATCTCGTAAAGCGGAAATTCTTAATTGCTAACAGCAAGAGAGAGGAAAATCAAACTAATTCAAGTGACACAACCATGTCTGAGTTATATACATGACAGAATCAAAATTGTATTACAGCATTCAGAGTTGGATTACTAGCTATATACAAACCATTTTTGAATTCATTCAAATATTTTTAGTGCCATTGCAAGGCTTTGTTCTTCCCTGACTTCTATGGTTACAAGGTTATAAACATAATTACACCACTGATACAGGGTAAAATCCAGACCTAATGCACTGTATAGCAGGAAGCCATAGCTGCCGAAATATTCGGATTTCTAAGCTTCAATCACCAACTTCAATGGCCATCACATTTTTACAACAAAAGGTTGCAAGCTTTATGTTCAACCATGTCATAACAGTGCTCACTGATACCAGAGACCTAAGGCATGACAGATTTCTGTTTTTCAATCCAAGGAAAACTTGCCTTTCCGAAAATCTGCCAGAATTCAGAATGATGCCTGATGAACATCGCCGTTAAATTCACTAAGTGCAAGATCTTGTACAAACCTGTAATTCATCGAAGACATGATACTGAATTAGTAGAAATTATTTAAAGAAGAAGATGCAATCAAAAAAATTTCAAATACTAATGCCATGTCTGACGCAGCAAGAGCTATTCCAACATACACTTTACCAGAGAGACCATATACGTCAATCCTGTACCGTTTACGAAGAGAATCATAAAGGAGAGTGAAATGCTGAAGTTTGAAGACCACAAATCTTGATTAGTTCGTATATTATTTTGAAGTGACATGAAAGACCAGAAAAATAGAACAGAATGGCAAAATGACATGACGTGTAGAGAAACACATAAAGATAGGAAGCTCAGTGGCGTCCATTAACAACAAGGAAGAAAAGAATGCATAATTGGAATTTATGGTATCTGGTATTTCCGTAGTCGCAAGGTGCATGAAGGGTTAGAAGGAAATCCACAGCAGGTCCTTGGATATGTGAATTGATTGATCCCTCATGGTGGTTGTATGTCATCTGGTACTCGTGCTTCTTGTATGTTAATGTATTGTAAATTTAATCCAAAATAAATAAATAACAGCAGCCCAAAAATGCCCTATATTAAGGACCATCTAAGGGAATTTTTCTCTATGCTTTTTACAAGGGAAAGCTTAAGTGAGTTGGGTTCTATGAACCTACTAAAGTCAGGGCACACCACTAAGAAGGATTTACCAAATCGAGTATCAATAGAATCCTTACATTTGGCAACGTGATTCTCCTGCAAAGTCAATTATCTTTCCATAGTTCTTGACTTCTTGTGATAGATGGAGGTGACGTGGACCGGATAGAGCACATATTTAGGTTGGAAAGGTAAAAATGGGCTCCTCGCAATTTTTGTCTGTCTTCCCAGATTTTTAGTTTTGGGCCAAACCCAATTTGCAGCCAAAAGGGCAAAAAACAGTGGTTCAAGCAGCTAGGCCAACCAGGCATTGTGGGCTAGATGAGCAGCAGCCTGTTGTCCCTCCACTGTGGAGAGCCAGAGGTATTCGCTGTTCTGTGAAACCAGCCTCACGCATTGCCCTCTCGCCTAGGAGCCAGGAGACCCAAGCCTTCGCTCAAGCCCCATGGCCCAACTCTCCACTTGGAGCGGGCAGGCCAGCAGATTGCAACAACCAACCCAGCCCAACTGAGCCAGAGCTGTGTCCCACTGAATTATTGCCCCCACTTGGGTTACAAGCTGACGCAACCCAGCTCGGCGAACGACAGCCTTCGGTCAGAGACATATATAAAAAAATTTTCTTGCTACACTAAACGATGTGGGACTCTGATCTTTCCTGCTCATTCAAGAATATCTTGTTCTGCGGGTGTTCTATTTGACCCCCACCGAATTAGAACGTGATCTTACTGTGTTATAATCATGAATTTGGAGAATCATAAATCCAGAATGGAAGCTATTCTATAGAAAGAGGAATCTGTGGCTTTTTCTCTCCATCGAGGTTCGTCGTAGGAATGAATGTCAGCCGAACCGGGAGTTTTTCTTTAACGCCCGCGATGCTCTTGGCTGTGAGATTTTCTACCACAACAGACTAAAGATCACCTGATCCATAAATCTATTAAGTAGCCTACGTACTACTCATTGCTAAATTCTAAATTCTAAGGAAACATCCTATATAGATTCAAGTACTTTGCCCAACAGGATGAGCTATATTAACTAGCGCCATATCTATTATCTAGTTTCTTTTGAAGCTATACTACAACCAGAGACAAAGCTCTTGCGAAGAACGAAGATTAATTGCTTCACTACCATTTTCCTTTTAGCGTACAATATCAATGATCAATGGAGCAGTACCAAGATGAATCAGCCTAGCTTTTTTCTTCAATAACCAGTTAATCATACGTCATAAAGCCTTCCTAACCAGGCTTTAGGCTTTAGCTAGCATCTTAGAATAACTCTTTCATTCTATTCCTCTGCAAGCAAATTGTTCAAATTTTCCATACACAATTGGAGGTAAGAGGTTTTTCCTTCTCTGTGATGATTCTTGGGGTGTTTCCAATGGGCGAAACAGTCTAGTTGAAACGCAACAATTCCTCTATAGTTTCTAACATTCATTTCTATAATTTTTCTAAGAATCGGAGTCCAATATTCACTACTAAAAAAGGGGTATATCAAAAGTTTGATACTGATACTGACACTGAAATGGATTCAAAGCAGAAGATAAATGGCAAGTAGAGATACGAGAGAAACATACCGGACAACTATCCCAGGTGCTCATCGTTCTTCTGGTATATATATCATGAAGATTCCAGTACGTACCCACAAGAGAAGTATTTGAGAATATTGCATCAATCAATCAAAGAATCAAAGACCATATATATATGTTGATAGTTTTCTGTTCTTTGTTAGAAGGAAGTTCAACACCCAGAAAACAGGGCTTTTAATTAAAGATGAAGTAGAAGAAACCACATTTACGTTACTCATCATCTGCCTCTGTAACGTGGAACTACCGAAGGTTTCTTCCATGTGCAGCTGTATTGCCAGGGTCTACTTGTTCCTTTACAGATACGTAAATCCCTTTGACAAAATATGCGTATCCGTGAGAAAAGCGTACTTTCCTCCAGTAATGATGCATTTGATAAGTCAAAATTTTTTTTTGTCGGTCCCAAAAAATCTTCTTGTACCAGGAAGCTGAAGCAGAAAAAGGTTTTGTAGGAAAATTTTGTCAAAAAAATTACAAAATGGTTGTTTCAACTTTCAAGGAGATATTTAATTGGGAAAATTACAATAAGGTCCCAAAGAATGGTAATAACCAACTTGTCTTGAGTTATACATGGACTATTTTAGTCTAATAATAACCAACAAGGACTATTTTAGTCTGATAAATACTCCATTGTCCCAGACAGAATCAAAATTGTATTGTAGCATTAAGAATTGGATTGCATGCTATATACAAACCATTAGTGATTTCATAAAATTATTTTTAGTACCCTTGTGGTTCTGTTCTTCCCTGACTTCTATGGTTACAAGGTTATAAACATAATTACAAAATTGATACAAGGTGAAATCAAGAGCAAATGCATCTTATAGCAGGAAGCCGTAGCTGCCGAGTCTTCATTTTTCTGAGCCTCAATCTCCAACTTCCATGGCCATTCCATTTTTACAGCAAAAGGTTGCAAGCTTTATGTTCAACCATGTCATTCAATACTCACTGATATCTCAGTGATTGAATGAGATCTGGTGCGAGAGACCTCAGGCATCACAAATTTCTGGTTTTTAATTGAAGGAAAACAACACCCACCAATAATCACCTTGGCGGTCTCTCCAGTGCGGTCCAACCAAACTTGCCTTTACGAAAATCTGCCAGAATGCGGAATGCTGCCTGATGACCATCGCCGTTAAATACACTAAGTGCAAGCTTTTCTACAAACCTGTAATTCATTGAAGCCATGATACTGAATTAGTAGACAATATTTAAGGATGGGTTAAAAAATTCATATACTAATGCAGTGTCTAATGCAGCAAGAACTATTCCAACATACATGTTACCAGAGAGACCATCTGCGTCAATCCTGTACCGTTTACAAAGAGCATCTGCACCTGCATTGTTCAAAGAACTGAGAATTAGAAGTTTTTATTATGAAAGAGGGTGAAATGCTTAAGTTTGAAGACCCCGAATCTTGATTAGTTCATATATTAATTTGAAGCATGAATGTTGTAAAGATACAATGGAAATACAAAATGATAGGGATGATTATTGTTTGGCCAAATTAAATGATACATACCAACCAGAGGGAGCCTAGTAAGCATCTGTACAAGAATTGCAGCGACATCAGCAACATCATAGGATCTCTCCCCAATGTCATCACATATGGCGAGTTTTATTGCAGCTGACTGATCACTGAGTCGCATTGGAAGTATCCCGGGAGAGTCCAATAACTCAAGATCTTTCCCAAAACGTACCCACCTTTTACATTAAAAAAGATGTGCAATAATACCATGCAGTACTAAGCATGTGCAATGAAACATCCACAAAAACTTTCTTGTTTTCTTGTCTCAGACTAATAGTTAGCACTTAAAATTTGTGACATAAGATCTTCCTGAAAAGTGAATTGGTTTTTGACACTTCTAGCACCTTCCTTGGTTGGGAGGAAAGAATAACGAACAAACTGTACTTCCTTCATCATTGGAACAAAAATCTGAGTTCCATGATGTAAATAAGAATTCTGTTTGCACTCATTAAGTTTTTCTTCAGATTATCATCCTTATTGTTCTGGGATGGATATATTTTATGGCCTTCTCAGGCTTTGAGATTTTAATGGGGAAAAAATAAGGGCACACGCATTTAAATCTTCATTAAATCTGTTCCAAATTTTTCGATGCTTGCAACTTCTGGATAAAAATTGATGGAATCATTTTATTTTTTGTTGGGGAGAAGGAGAAAGAGGGAGAATGTTACCTCAATTCTCTAGTGACACCTGGTCTAGGAGCTGCGGGACACATTTTTCGCTTTAACAAACGGTTAATTAGAGATGACTTTCCAACATTAGGATAACCAACTATTCCAGCTCGCACCTGTTAATTTCACAAGCAAGAATGTCAAATCAGAATGAATTATCTATTAAAAAACACATCCGTGACTGCAAAATACACTAGTGAAATACAATTTGCACTAATAGTTAGTAAAATAAAAATTGGGCTACAAAAATGAACAGAATGACAAAGTAACATGAAGTGTAAAGAAACATATAAAGACCAGGGAAGCTCAGTGGCATCCATTGACAAGGAAGAAAATAATGAACAGCTTATAAATCAGCAGCATGTGTGTAAGACAAGAAACAGAACACTATGCATCTAGATGAAGCTGCTCAAAATCCATCAGAGAATATGAATTTTGTGAAATCATATAATGAACCATCCTATTTGACCAACATACACTCTTCGTATCAGATGATATGAATAAAGTGATCAGACCAGTCTCTCAAGAAAATTAAATAAGATAAACAGAATTGAGATTGGTTTTCAATTGGTAGGAACAACACACCGGTCGAGCAAGCAGTCCTTTGGCTCTACGTTTGACATTTACATCAACAGCCAATGTCTTTGCTAGCCTGCCTAGCTTCATTGTTCCCTGTAATTGTAACATTGTGCTAAACAAACCATACCAGAAGCTTTTAAACCATGGAAAGATGGGGGGAAATGTTTATATACCATTCCAAGTTGGCCATTGGAGAAAACAACCTTTATGCCTTGCCTAGCATAATATGCTGCCCAAGCATTGCGGTCTGCAGTTGATATCATATCTTCTCTATTTAAAACCAAAATTCTCTTTTTATTACCAAGCCATAAATCCATCTGCTAAGACCAAGTTAGGGAAAATGAAGTTTCAATAATAATTTGGGAAAATGAAGTTTCAAAAATAATTAATGATACTAAACAACAATCAATAAAGAAGCCAAGAGTAAGAATGGAGAATTGAAATGGAAGCATGAATATCTTTAACCAAGCCACATGATGAAAAATTTAGCTTATAAGGCCTCAAATGAGCGAGGACAGCAGGGAAAGAAAGAAAAAAAGGCTTAACCAATAACAAATTTAACCAAAACAGCAAGTTAAACGTAAAATAGAAAAGCTAAATAATACTTGCCTGGGGATGACTTGTGGACATAGGAATTCGAGCATCCCGCACTTCTATCACAACATCAATCAATTTGAGTTGCTCTTTAAGTTCTTTTTCAGCTTTTGCAATATGACCAGGAAACCACTGCCAATAACCAAGAAGAAGAATCAGCATACTGAGTTAAGTACAATCTCACCATGTTGGCACATAACCACAAACATACCTGCACTGGCCGTATTGCCTTTGTCCAGTGATAAAGATCAGTGTCAAGATCCGCCCAAGTGCTCTCCCCTTGGTCACCATGGAATGTGTTGGAATTGGCATATTCATTTTCTTGCCAACTAGGACTTTTCACGCCAACTATCTACAATGTTCCAAGCCACTATAAACATTCAATAACAAGCTTGAATTCGTGAAGTTAGAGTAATTCAATGGTTCAAGTCATATTTCTGTACACCGAGTAAATTTTGGGTGAGTCTAACACTACTTAATAAGTGAGTGTAATTTTCAGAAGCTACGTCTAATCGATTTTCACCTTTCCTTGGAAATATTAGGAAACGTTCAACATGCTTTCGCAGTACTGAAAATGATTAACATTGTCATTTATATGTGGACAAATAAGCAATGATTGTCTAAATTTAGGAACCATCTCAACCATAACTTGAAAATAAATCCCAAATGTATGGCTTTGCTCCATAAAGAAACAGATTACACGGTAATATATAAATGGCTGTTGGTCCTTTTGTCCTGTGCAATGAGAGTACCGAAAGTTTTTATCCAATACACACCCATAACAAAAAAGAATAATTCCCTTAGTTTTCAATTTCAAAACAAGAACTGCAAGAAATATCCAAGATTCACTAAATAATCAGGGATCAACGACACTCTTCGGCAACTTTCCCACCAGTTTTACATTAAAAAGAAAAATACTTCTTGAGGCAGCATGTTGAGCTTTCTTGGAAACCAAATTGAGGGTGAACGAGTAATGGTGAAATAACTTGAACCAACTCCCATAAGAAAACAATAACAAGAAATTTAGGAATGGTGAGGGGATTGAAGCGTACATGTATGGTGGGAGATTGAGACGAGAGGGTTGCAGAGGTTGTAAGAGTCGTTGGGCATATTCTGGCTCCGCTTGGTACAAATCTCTCAGGCACCGTCGGAGCCTTGGACAGCCACGACACTGATAGCGGAGCAGTCATCACGGTGTTGCTCCGTCGATTCTTGTTTCTTGCTCCTCCTCTGGCTTCTATCCTTTGCTCACTCGCCGCGGGGTGGATTTTCGTTGTGATAATTCTTTAATGCTGTTCAGTCCAATAAAAAAATTAAAAAAATTCTTTAATGCTGTGTTTGGTTGCGGATTTATGGGTAAGAACGGGGAAGGGAAGATTTTAATAATCTAAATTTTTAAAAACTTGAAGAAGAAGAAAAACGGGATTAAGAATTTTTTTATTAATTTTCTTCACTTAAGCCTTAAATGGATCTAAACAAGTGTTGTTTTATTTCACCTGAATAAGCTAGGGTTGTTTTTTTTTAGAGAATTCCTTTTAAATCCATTTGAAATGCCTAAATTCAGAATCAGGCCTATGCTTTTAACATATCCCTAATAAGGCTTACATGTCTAATTAAGAATTTATGAATGTTGTTAAAAGACCATAATAACCCTTTTGTAATTAAAAAAATTGAAGATTTTTAATGGGAAAGTCTCATTTAAATCCGTTTGAAATACTAAAATCCAGGGTCAAGCCTGCATTTTTAACAAATTTGTAATGTCACACAATTCACAATTTTACATAGAATGTATATGGGATGATTGAAAGAATAAACACCTATTATGTGCTTTCACAACTATAGATTCGTTAAAAAAAATTATCTTTCATTTACCTAGAAATAAAATCAATTCAAATTTCAAAGAAATTATAAATTATCTTCAATCAAAAAACTATTTTCGTGGTCATGTGTGATTAGAGAGAGACTCAAAGAAGAAACTAAGACCTAAATAGCATGTCAAATGGTGAATCAACCATCTTAGGAAGGGAAGAGGAGAATAGAAGAATAGGAGAATAGACGGAATTGAGATGGAGTTTTTTTTTTAAAAAAAAAAGAATGAGACAAAAAGAAAATAGTAAAAGGACATATTGGTAAAATCAACAAATTCATAAATCTCTAATCAAGCATATAGGCCTTACTAGAAATTTGTTAAAATTGCATGGCTAACTCTGAATTTTGGTATTTCAAATAGATTTAAATGAGATTTTCTCTTTTTTTTCCTCCCCTTAATTTATGTTTGAACAATTTTTATTAAAAAAAAATTCAATTTGATCTAAAGTTATTTAGAAGATATATTGAAAATTTAATTTTATAATATTTAAATCTAAAATCAAAAGCCCAAAGCAAGAAATTAGAAAACGTGGATTCAATTTTAAAGTAGTTTTTCAGCAATAATAAGTCAGTTGCTCCAAACTAACTTTTGTTGCCGCTATTACATACAGCTTTAAAATAATGAAAATAATATTTATGAGATTTATTTCAGATAATAATAATTCAAGTTATAAGAGCATTATTTAAGATAACATGTCAAACAATAATTGATGCACAATCGTCTTCATAACTCTTTTTATCCCTAACCAATTGATTAGAATATTATACGCCAACATTCATTCATGTAACTTGTTACTCATTATGCACTAAGTAGTGACATATCACATGGCATCTAATTTCTCAGCATACACTGTCATGGTTTGTTTTGTTCAGCGTTTTCTTAAAAAATAAGTCCTTATTACGCAAGTCGAGATAAAACTCTTCTCACATACTTATCTCGTATGCCGTAAATCACGATTTATAAACGCTTGTTACCCAAAAATAAGCTATTTTAAACGAGCACATCACCTCCAATCCAACGACATCAACACGTTTTGCATCTTAAATGCATATATACCTCAAGGATATATGCATATAATTCTAAACGTTAGAGAATGATCCCAATACAAGTTTCTCAAAAAGAATAATTCCATAAATCATAAAATAGGTCACAAAAATTATACACTTTGGAACCATCGCATCCATACAAAATATATTTTGCAAACTTATCAACTATTAGCTCCCACACGTAGTTAATAATAAATACTAGTAATATATTCCAATATCATAAAATTTTGGTTCAAGTATAAATTTGGTCCTCTATATTTATATCAAATTTGAATTTAGTCCCTTAATCTTAACATTATTATTCTTAATATTTGACATATGATGCTTAATGAGAAAATTTAAAAGATGAGAATAAAAATGTCTCGTGAGTATGTAATTATTGAACCACTATTTAAATTTGCTAAATCAATATTTATTGTTGAATCATGAGATTAAATGTTAAAGTTAAATGACTAAAATAAGCTTTATAAAATTAATTAGTTGAAATTGAAATTTGATATAAATTTAAATGACTGAACGTATACTTTAACCTTAATTTTTTTCTGTGAATAACTAATTTAATCTAAAATCATATAATAATTGGTTCCAACGCAAAATTCACCATAAGGTTTATTAGTTCAATAAGTATTCCAAAATTATCAATAATAATCAACGACACAAAATAATATCATCAATTTACAGAAGAAACCTAAAATAATATAGTTTGTGTTTTGAAATAGCTAATGGCTCTTTCACAAGATATGCCATATGTTGAAGGTATAAACAACAATTAATAGAAATACATGCAAATCACTCAGAGATTGATTAGATGTGTGATTAATTGTGTGTTTGGATTAACTTTTTTTAATAGCTTTTATAACTTACGAGATAAGTGTGTGAGAGGAGTTTTATCTCGGATTACACAAACTATAATTTGAAACCATGGTTTGGGATGTTGTCAAACACACGCTAATAGAGAGTCATTTGATTGCAAAGTTGGAGGTCATGACTTAATATCAACCACTTAATAAGTGTAACAATATAGAAGGAAATGAAACGAAATATTATCTTTAACAAGATAGATATAAATCAGGTCCAAAAAAAAAACAAGATAGATATTAAAAAAGAGAGAGAGAATGATACTTTATTTATGCATTTGATTGGACATTAATGCAAAAATAGAATATGAAAAAAAAATGGCAAAGACAACTATACTTGAGAAATGATAAAAAGCATCACATGAATTCTACCTACACTAGAAAATAATGTTTTCTTCATTTCTACAAAAAGAGTGTTTGGATGTTATGGTCAGAATAGCTTTTTTCATGGTCAAATTACTAAAAAGGACATTAATTTTTTGAATAATTACATGTAAGGGATAAATTTATATTATATGCATTATTAAACATTTAATGTTTAATAAATTCAAAAAAATTTGAAATAAATTTTAAAAAAATTATAATAATAAAATTAGTCAAATATACAATATCAAAAAATATATAAAATTGTGAATTAAACTGAAATTTGATGTAAATTTAAATGATTAAATATATACTTTAATCTATAAAAAATTATGAATTTAAAAATAAATATTATATTTTTATAAATGGAGGGAAATGAATTTAGTCCGTGATATGAAGCATTAACAAGGACCCAACAATTGGCAGGAAAAAAAAAAGGGGCCAACGGATTCCTGACGTTGATAATTGTGAAGAGTGATGATGCTTTTATTAGTGATAGAGAAAAAGAGAAAGAGAGAAAGATAAAACTCAAAAAAATAGATTCTTCCCAAACCAAGGTTTGGGCCTCCAAACCATGGTTTCACATGCAAAATGGATTCTGAAAAAATTGTGAGTGTTTGGATGAATTTTTTCCAAACCATGGTTTGGCCTCAAAAGCAATTTTTTTAATTGCATATGGCTACCAAACGTGCTTTTTTTTTTTTGGGACAAAACCAAACGTGCTTATTTAATGAACACCATGTGCACAAAAGCCAAAGAAATCTCGGACCGAGTTAGTCAATTTATTTTTTTTAATTTTATAAGAACAGATCTAACATCATGAAATTAATAATATCCACACTCCTAAAATAATGGAATTTGTTTTGCGAGAGTCATTTCCATTTGTCCTCTCCCAAAAATAATACTAAAAACGATATAGCTATAAATATATGAACCATCCTTCAATGTACCCAGTCAATTATTTATTTCCAACTGATACCACAGTTTTTTGTATAATAATTATATTTAAATTAAATTTACTATTACTATTATTATTATTAACTACTACTCCCTCCGGTCCTAAATATAAGATATAGTTGACTTTTTTGAAAAAATTAGGAAAACTAAAAAAATTACTTAATCATATCATATATTATGTCTTAGATTATATATCAGTTTAATAGTCAAACTAACTAATTTGAAGGAAAAAATAAAAATATAAATAATATAAAATAATTTCTTTAATTTCTTTAATTTTTTTAAAAATTAACTTTATCTTATATTTAAGATGAATTATACTTATCCAATTTATTTTTCTTCTTCTTCTTGCAAAAAGTCAACGATATATTGAGTGATTTTTGGTTGTTCATCCTTGTCTGGTCCCAAAAGGCCGCTGGAGACCCAGTAAAAACACCTTCTCTTTTTATTTTGGGTTAATATAACTTTTAGTCCATGAAGTTTAATCCAATTTTGGTTTTGGTCCCTCAAATTTGAAATCAGTGGTTTAGGTCCCTGAAGTTTCACCCAATTTTGGTTTTAATCCCTCAAGTTTGAAATCGGTGATTTTGGTCCCTAAAGTTTCACCCGATTTTGGTTTTAGTCCCTCAAATTTGAAAAGGACTTGGCGACCCGTTTTTGAAGCCCGACCCGACTCGGGAAAAAAACCAAGTCCTTTTTAAACTTGAGGGACCAAAACCAAAATCGGGTGAAACTTCAGGGACCAAAACAAAAATTGGGTGAAACTTCAGGGACCAAAACCAAAATTGAATCAAACTTCAGGGACCAAAAGTTATATTAACCCTTTTGTTTTTGTTCAAAGTAAAAACACCTTCTCACTCATCTTAAAATAGGAATTTGGGAGGGAAAATTTGTCCTTTATTATTTCTCCCCCGTTTTTATTTTTGATATTAAATTTTACTTTCTAAACTTATTTTATTCTCATTGGATTTGAGTTTTATAATTAATTTAATTTATTAAAAAATAAAATTAGTAAATATAAATCAAGGTCAATCATTATATTAAATAAAAAAGTAATCAACAAAAAACTGGCATATGATATAAAACTCACACATCAAATTAAACTTAAGTAAAACAATTAAAAAATAAAATAAAATAATTGATAAAACTGATTAATAAAAATATGTTCTGACGCTTTAAATTAAAGATTCAAAAGACCCGTCTTCAAGATTTTTTTTCCCTTTTGCCAACAGTTTCCAAGATTTAGATCTTATGTTGAGTCTTTACCAATATTCAACATGACACATGCTGATGGTGACCCGTTTAATATATATATATATATATATAAACATACATATATAATATTTATTGATATTAATTTACTTATGTATCGTCCAAGAAAATTACTAATGTGACCTTTATTTCTTTATATTTATTTCATATGCAAATATGCTCGAAATTACTGTATTTGTTATATTGGCAAAAAAAAAAAACCATGCCATTTTTTATCATGTCATTATTTATTTATTTATATATTTTTGAACGGATCCAAATCCAACTGAGGAAGGCGCTGACGTCGTTTAGCAATTAGCACCGCCGTTACCTCGACCCAAACCATCATCGCCCTTGAGCGGCTTTCAAGTTTCACCGATCCAAGTAACCGGGACCTCTTCGCGCGCTCTCCTCCACTCGGGCCCGGATCCGCCGCGTTTCTCACCGGAAGGGAAACGCCGGCGTTTATGTCCTCTCACCAAGGTGCTCATTTCTCACTTTCTCTTTCAGTTTCACGTATTTCCTCTTCTCATTTCTTTCCCTTCAATCTTTCATCTACTCTTGAGTCATGAATGTTAGAAGAGAACTGGAACAAAGGTGAAGATTAAAGAATAATGTCCCAATCCATCTTCATTTGTTTTCTTCTTTGTGAAATCAGTTAATGTAACTAACTGTGCACTGTAGGCTCCAATTTGTATCTGGTATAAAGATTTGTTCCCGTGTTTTTGGCCCCTTTCTTGTTAGCTCTTTGAAGCGATAGCTCATGTTCTTGCTAAATTTAATTATCGAGTAATATTGTGTGATCTCCAGGTTCTATGGACAATTTGAAGTTTTCTTGGCCTTGAGCTTGCTTCTATCTTTTGAACCTCCCATTATTAGTCAGAGCAAGCTGTAGGGCTCTTGATTTGGAAAGAATAAACTAGGTAAATGCTTGGGCCTAGAAGTGCGAGTGAAGAATGTGAAAGATGACGACGAGGTTCCCCAAGCGTTACTTGATTGTTATCTTGACGTTTATCTGCACATCTGTTTGTTATATAGAACGGGTTGGCTTTTCGATTGCATACACTATAGCTGCTGATGCTGCTAAAGTGAATCAATCTAGCAAAGGGGCAATACTTTCTACATTCTATTATGGATATGCCTGTTCACAAGTTCCAGGAGGATGGGCAGCTCAGAAATTTGGGGGTTGGAAGATCCTGCTGTTTTCATTTGTGCTGTGGTCGGCAACTTGTGCATTAGTTCCACTGGATCCTAATAGAGTTTTAGTATTGGTTATAGCAAGATTGCTTGTTGGTGTGGCACAAGGGTTCATATTTCCCTCTATACACACAGTTCTTGCTCAGTGGGTTCCTCCTTATGAAAGATCTCGGTCTGTTTCTCTGACAACATCTGGCATGTACTTTGGTGCCGCACTAGGAATGCTTTTTCTTCCTAGTTTGGTGAAGTTTAAAGGTCCTCAATCTGTATTTGTGGCTGAGGCAATACTGGGTGCTTTATGGTCGCTACTTTGGTTCAAATATGCCCAACTTGAGCTTCCAAAAGCAACTGGGGAATCCTTGTTGCCTATTAAAGGAAGCCAGAGGAATAAAGTTGAACATGGAAGAGTTTCAGCTAAAACAACAAAAATCCCTTGGATTAAAATTCTAACCAGCTTGCCAGTCTGGGCAATTGTTGTTAACAATTTTACTTTTCATTATGGTTTGTATGTGCTGATGAATTGGCTGCCAACATACTTTGAGTTGGGCCTCCAACTTAGCCTTCAAGATATGGGTTCTTCTAAAATGATGCCCTATCTGAACATGTTCCTATTCTCAAACATTGGTGGGGTTGTAGCTGACTATTTGATCACCAAGAAAATAATGTCTGTGACTAAAACCCGGAAATTCTTGAACACCATAGGATTTCTTATTGCTGCTATTGCTTTAATGGTAATCCCCATTTTCAGAACTTCAGGTGGTGCTGTCTTCTGTTCTTCTGTTGCTCTTGGCTTCTTGGCACTAGGCAGAGCTGGGTTTGCTGTGAACCACATGGATATTGCTCCAAGATATGCTGGAATAGTGATGGGAGTTTCTAACACTGCAGGTACATTAGCCGGCATAGTCGGAGTTGACTTCACGGGCAAGCTTCTTGAAGCTGCTAAAACTGCTAATTCAGATCTTACTAGTCCTGAAAGCTGGAGAGCAGTGTTCTTCATTCCAGGCATACTCTGCATTTTTAGCTCTTTTATATTCTTACAATTTTCCACTGGAGAGAGAATTTTTGACTGAGGCAGGCATGCCAATTGATGGAAGCATGGCCCATTGGCTATGCTATTTTTCTGGAGGTTTCATTGTTCTATTTCTCCAAATTATACCATACTTGGACAGGAGAGATCGTTAGCATACGAAGTTTCGTAGCTTTAGCCCCCAAGCAAGATGATTTTTTTTTGTTTTTCTTATTCCAACTTGTAGTACCATTCGTGGATATGGTAAATGAATAATCGTATTGGAAATCCAGGAATCTCAATTCCATAGTCATAGCTATCAAGAAATAATTAGGGGGCAGAGCTTGTGATTGGCTATAGCTAGTTTTGTGATCATTCTTCAGAATATACTGTTACCTGATTTAGATGCTTGTGAAATGCCATGCAACTTTTTTCTGAGAAATTGTGCTCATTATCATTCTTGCTTTCCGGCCATTTAGAATATCCTTGCTGAGTTAATATTCAGAATTTCTGAAACTTGTTAGTTGTTATTAGGTTCTAAGATAAGTATGGTCCACCTGGAAGAAAATGAAAATCTTATCGAATTTTTTAATATTTTTAAATCAATATATTTTGTAAACTTACACAAAGCCGTTTATTATTTTACGAGCTTCGGCATGATAATCTACATTTTTTTTGGATGGCGATAATCTGTTTGAATATTTTAAAATAAAAAATAAAAATGTAAATAATTTGTTTTTTCTTTTGATAATTTGATCATATGATTAGTTTTTTTTTTCAGTAAAAAAGAGAGTAAAAAATATTTTAAAATATAATTTTCTTCCTATAAAATATTGTAGTTATGTTGAAAAAAATATTGTGGTTATGTATATAAACAGTTCAGTTAACAAGAGTCTATCACTGTAGACCAAAAAACAAAAAACCAAGAGTCTATCACTTGCCTTCAGTTGTTGGAGGAGCCTAACCTTCTTTGCTCATGAGTCTAAAAAAAACCAAGTGTGTGTTCGGCCATCAATCAACTATCAACTATCAACTATCAACTATATCCTTCTAAACCTTGTAGTTGATCATTCATTGGTCCCGCTAAGCATCTGACTTGGACAAATAAACTAATATCATTGATTCATACATGGAACGTCTCCAAATATGTCATTTCATCAATCCAAGTCACCTTACACTGATGTAAGGATATAAAAAGTCTTCTATATTTGTCATCTCATTGGTCTATTAATTTCGTAACACCAAGTTGTAATTAATGGTTATTAATTCATGCTACCTCATCAATTTCCCATATCTGCTCTCCCCAATCCAGTAATAGATAATTTAAATCACTAACCCCTATTGGTTGTTGCAGTTGCATGAGTACATGTGTCACCATCGAGGAGGTTTTGATGGTAGCCTCCTTCCATCACTATTCCATTATAAAGTCACAAACAACCTACGTAAAGATTCATACCATTCCTTTAATCATTAATATTCTTCACACATACCTCAAATACAGTTATGTGGTGTGCTTGTCCCTGGATTCACCTTCGTCCTTAGGAAGTTCACAGTCGAGGTCGGACCTAACATCATCAACCCAGACCTCAAGATAGTTATTGAACCATTTTCTGAATTGGAGTTGTTGAGGAATGTTATTAAAACACCTTCCATTGTTTTCTAGCCTCTTATGACTTTGGCAACTACTTCTTACGCTGAGCCTACACTTATTAGTAAAAAAATTTTGCTTTATACTCTCATTTTTCCATTTCTTACCAACTACATTGTAATAGATCTTTAAATCAAACTTTTGTTTATCTTGCATTCCAGATGTCGTTGGCCTTGTGTCTGGTGTGTTTGAAGTAAGTGATGTTCATATTGATGGAGAGACTATTAACCATTTCAACTTTGAAATCATGGATGAATGATGTGATCCTTTACACTTCCAACAACTATATAACTTTGTCATGTTAAGTTACGTAAATTTAGGTTTTCCATATATGTATTTAATCACGGGTTTTTCATTTTGTCTCAGTGGGAACCAATTCCACTGTTGTTTCAGAGGTACTTCAGCCTATTGGGCTTCTATCAACTATGCTTTTGTGGTGGACAAGGATGATGTTGTTGTTGCATTGGTTTGGGTTAAGCTCAAACGTCTGAGAGGTCTCAAATTTGCACATAATTTCATTCCTAATAATTTTTTTACTAATTTCTACCCAAATAACTGGAATTACGAACAACTAATATTCATATTACATCCAGGTCCTAAAAATCTATTTATGAGTCACTGTGATATTTCCGAGGCTATCTTCAATTACAAACACCATGCTGTGGACAAGTTCCGTGCTAAGCTCAATCACCTCTGTATTGAAGATGGTGTTGCCTACAATGGTTTTACATCTGATTAACAAATTGGAAGAGCTTCTGTGTTGTCAGTCTTAGTCTATGTGTCTTTTGATCAATAATCATCACAATGTCATTTTCAAACTCTTTGAAGTATTAGTCTTTATGTTACTAGTCGCTAAATTTTCATTGTGTCGTATGTTGCTTATTTTAGTGAATTTTAATCTATTTACTACTGGTCTAGTTTTCAAACCTTTTTTTTATCATGATTACTGTCACAAAATCATGCTACTCTTAGTGGAATGCAATCATTTGACCTTTTTATGTTACTGGTTTGGTTTTACATTCATCGTTATTGATAAAAGAATAACAACTCATGTAATTTAAATTATGACCAAAGTTGCTAAGTTTTATGTTCAAATCATTTCACAATGCTTGGCCTTATGATTTACAACTTTTGTCAGGCACAATTAAATGCCAACTACCAAAATTTAATAAGTATGGTATTAAATTTTTAAACCTTCGTTAAAATGTCATCTACTCCCAATAAGCTATAATCTTCAAACTTGCTGGCACCTATTTCAATGAGTTAGTTTAGCTTCCACAACTACTGTTTCGAGCATTCATTCATTTGTTTATAATCAAGCGACGTTTTCACTTAATCCAACTTCCAATATGCATCTTCCATATCTCAATAACATTAATATTATAGTCGTCGGAAAAATGAGCATCAACGTCCTATTGATTCCCCACCTGCTATTGTCTTTTAAAGTTCACCTTTAATGTATTATCATTCACTGATTAAAATTCACTCAAGAATGAACCATCATTTGCCTTCCTTTTTTTAACATATATTTAAAGATACGACGTCCGTCAAGGTTCATAATTTGCAGGATTTTTCATTACAAACACATGTCTCCATCAATCCCCTCTTTCCAAAATGGCCTTCAAACAAATATTTCCTATTTCCGATTTATCCATTGGTCCATCTAACAGAATTATCCATTTCAGTGTCGATAGCATTATCAAGAGGTTTGCTTAGCGATATTGCAACAGTCACGAACAAACTGTGCTGGAGCTTGAATATGTCCATGTTGTTGTTTTTGACAACTCTGTAAGCATTACTTATACCATTACATCTCATATAATAAATTTAATATCTGAATGAATGTGCACATAATTTTACTATATACTTGCATTTTCACTCTTTTGCATTCATGTTTCATACTCATTAAATATGAGTTACGTGGATTTATTTAAGTCAATCAGACCATCATTGTCATGTAACTTTTGTAATCACATTTGCTAATTATCTGTGACACCCTGTTGTTATAGGTATTTGGCCAAGAATTATAACCAGATATGTCACATTATTACTATGTGAGTTTCCATGTTAAACAATTTTTCAAATATTACTCAATCCATGTGCAGTCAATCCACATTCATGAGCAATGTTCAGTTCAAATAACACGAGGCTAGATGTGACACTAGTCCTGCATGCGTTTTCACAAAATTGCAACGAATTCAATGTTCATTTCAATTGACTTTCTACTAGATAAATATTCTCTCAACTTTCTTTCCTTACTGGCCATTAGGCGAATTTACAGGATGTGCGTGATTACAAGGCATTATATTAGGCTCTGTCAGATGTTGATTTTTATATTCGGTAGGTCTATCAATTTCAATTGATAGAGCAAATATTATGGCTGTAAATAATAAGGGAATCTAATTATGACAGTTTTCAGGGAACAAAAAAATATGAATACTTCTTTCCGTTCGCATTTGTGGAGCTTTGATATACATCCTTATTATTGGTTAAACTGCGAGGTTGCTGCACGCTACTAATCATATTATGTTCACACACAACCGTGATTCAAGAATTATACATGTTGTTTCAGTCTTCAGGTTAATTTCCAATCGTTGAACGATAACACATGATAGAGATAATAATTAATAATTAATTATAATCCTTCGTAATTTAAGCGGCTACTATATACTTATAAATAAAAAATGTTAATAACCATGACTAATGCATACTTACAAAATGTAAAATGAAAACCGTTTTACCCACCGACGTCAGCTTTTTATTTTATGGGGGTTTAGTATTTACTAAGGCAGTTGCAAGAAACCTATCCATTGTTTCCTGACAAGATACGTCTATTTAATACCGTCTTCTTCCTATGATTTCTGCATTATAACCTGTGCAACCATCTAATCTCCCTCTCCTACAACAATCAATCCTCTAGGCAGTCTAACTTGGGGATATCTTACACACTAAAAGTGAAAAAAGACAGTAAGAACATTTGACCTCTTTTATATTCTGTTGCATCTAATCTTTACTACTTCGGATCTGACCTAAGTATTGCTCTTACCATTTGATATGTCTAGCTTTCTAAAGATGATAATGAAGGTCATGCTTAGCCAAGTCAACGACAGCAAGGACACATGGTCAATTCATGCAAAGGTTCTGAGGAAGTGGGTTGTGAGAAGGAAGATGGCTCCTTATGCTATATGGAAGTTTGGTATGATTTTAGTTGATGAAGAGGTCAGCAGAGTACACATTAGTGTTTCTCTTGAACCATCTATCTTTACAGTACAATTTGTTGTTCATACTTCTTAATCAACTACTGATCTAAATCTTTGACTTTTCACCTATTTCAATATTTTCTTCCGCAATTGACTAGGATTGAGGTTAACGCAACTCACAACAACTTTCTAGAATGTTATTCTGACGAACCTGTGGAAGGGGTTGTGTACAAATTTGAGCATTTTGAAGTTGTTGAAAATGACGATAAGTATAGGGTTACCGCAAATCCTTGGCGGTTAAACTCTCATCCCCATACTTATGTTGAAGAATCAGATATCAACATTCTAGATGAGGCATACAATTTTGTAACAGTCTTAGATATACTATATGAAACTCATACAGATGATGGCTTGATTGGTTTGTGTTTTACTGAATAATATTCTGCTTGATAAAAAATTTAAACTTCAATGGCATTATGCAGTTGCGCATTTATCTATTTCAGACATGATTCTTAAAGAATTTGATTTCAGAATCTTTATCATGTTGCTGGTTTTGCTGACTCATTAGTTAATGCAATTTTTTATAAAGTAACACAACAGTAAATCCTACTTCATCAAGGAATTTATACATCACAAATTAGGCTTTGATCCAAATTTTAATGTCCAATCGTCCATTGAAACATGCAAAACTTAATGCAGATTCATTAAAACTTCATGCAAACTAAGACAGTGAGTGATAGTCCTGGTAACTGTTATCATTTGAGGAACTAAAAGAAAGTTTTTATCTATTACTAATGGCGTGATAACTTCATTTTGGTAATAGATAATGAAATAAGGCTTATTCACTTTGTGCCTACATGATGATTGCAATCCACTTCATGCAATTGTTGAATCTACCTATCCAAACTTGAAAGAACGTATCTCCTATGGAAATTACCTCAACAACAGGGCGATACTGACACCCACAATAGATAATGTAGACAAGTTGAATGACTACATTTGTTCTTTATTGCCAGATGAGGCGATTGAGTACTTTAGTTCAGACTCCATAAGTCAAATTGATAATGCACATGGTAGCTTCGAAGATTTGTATGATACAGAATATCTCAATGGCATTAGGTGCTCCGGGATTCCTCACCATAAATTGGTTTTGAAAGTAGGTGTACCATTTATGTTAATAAGGAACATTGATCAGGCAGCCGGTTTGTGCAATGAGACAAGCTTACAAATTTCACATTTAGGAAAGAATGTTATAAGAGCAAAAGCTTTGAATGAAATTAACATTGGTGAGGAGATTTTGATACACCGAATGGACACGAATCCATCTAAGGCAAAACTACCTTTCCAGATGACAAGGTGCCAATTTCCTATCATCATTTCTTTTGCCATGACAATCAACAAAAGTCAAGGACAATCAATGACAAATGTTGAGATTTAGCTACCAAGCCCCGTTTTCTCGCATGATCAATTGTATGTTGCACTATCTAGGGTTAGGAGTTTCAATGGACTGAAAGTACTTATTATAAGTGAACGTAATTTATGTATGAACACCACTCTAAATATGGTGTACAGAGAAGTTTTTCAAAATATCAATTAAAAGGTAAATGTGACTTAACTGTGAAGTTTTGATATATAGTTGTAGTTAATGTTGCGTAACAAGGTTGATTTCCCTTTCCATAATACGTTAGTCATTTCGAATTAATTGTAGTAGAAAACACTTATCCGTGCAACGCATAGGTTGTAATTCTTGTTTTATCAAAACCTTGAATCAAAATCTAGGTTTTGAATTAAAATCATGGTTTTGTTACCGAACACTCAAAAAATTTTCAAGCCATTGTTTTGATATCAAAATCTAGGTTTTGAGAAAATTCATTTTTTTGCTTTTTTTCTTGTATGGGTCCCACCCTCTCTCTCATTAGTCCTTTTTCCTTATGTTGGCTCCAATCTTTCTCTTTTATTGGTCCTTTCTCATTATGTGGGTCTTACACCATGAAAAAAAGCTATTCTGAATATAATACCTAAACGCTCTCATTTATCAAAATCAATTTTTTCTTATAATCTATTTTTCAGAAGCTATTCTCCACGTTTTCTCCAGAAGCTATTTTCTAAAAACTAATCCGAACACACCTGTTACTTGCCTTCATTTTCTATTTATCACTTCCCTTCATTTTCTTTTTTCTTAAAAATGAGAAGATTTCGAAATAATAAATATTCTTCCTGTTATGAATAATGTATTTATAAGGATGTTCATATCCCTATTGTTTCCTATTTATCCCTCTATTAATTTCTATGATTATTGAATCACATTAATTAGATTACAGAGTAGTATCTATAAATAAAAGACATATGTTATGTATTTAACACACTTTTGAATATTGAATAAGATTGCTCTCTCTTGCTCTAACTTTCTCTTCTCATATTTTTCCTTATTTTATAACACTTCCTAAATTGTCCACCAATTTTTTTCTCACTCATTTTCCATTTTTCCTTGTCTGTCTCCCATCCCAGCTCATTTTGATTCATGATTTCATGTTTTGTATTGTATCTTTTCTCGCTTAATTTAGAATTATTTTCTTAAAAATTTTTGTATAGAATTCAGCTAAGAAAAAATAGGATAAAATAATTATACACTAATATTAGAATTAAATTTATATTTTGATGTAATTTAATAATATTTTATAAAAATTATATAAATAATATGGAAGAATAATACATTTTCTTATTTATAAATATTTTCCTAACCATAATAAGGTTGTTATAATCCATACTCCGTACTTTTTTCCCTTCTATATTTTCTCCAGCTCAGCCAAGCATGAGAAAAGAAAATTATTTTTCTCAACATAGGGTAGTATTTTAGATTTAGATTTTAACATTCTTAAAAAAGAAATTAAAAAAAGCATCACAGATATGTGCCGTGCCCGTGTTTTGTGAGTTGTAACTTATAAATAAAACAAAGGTTTAAGTAGTAAAACTATCTTTAAATTTTTTTTAAAAGTGGATCCACCACCATAATTTTTTTTTTTGGTGTAAAAGTAATCTTGAATTTTTAAAAAAGGGGCAAAAGTGATACCACAATTAACGGTCGTTTATTCAAAAGTTTTTAGGGGGCGAAAATACCCATAAATTTTTTTTAAGAGTGCACTCACCATTATAAACTTTTTTTGGTGTAAAAGTAGCCATAAACTTTCAAAAATGGGGCAAAAGTGACGGTTATCTTACTGGGTTCAAATGTAATCTTTTGATTGTTCTAAATTCAGGAAAAAAACACATCGACTTGTCTACCATGATTTTTCCAAGCCAAAAATTGAAAAACCCATCTTCAATGAAGATGACATCACTATCTTGCTTTCACCGTCATGCAGTAAATGGAATTGTTGAGATAATTTCCTATCAACAATTTTGGCAACTGCGTTTACGACACCATTGATATCAACAATTCTATTTATGGCATGTCGGTGAGAGCAGGATGACGACATCATTTTCATTGAAGATCAATTTTTCAATTTTCGGTTTGAAAAAATCATGGTGGATAAGTTGATGTGCTATTTTCCTGGACTTAGAACAATCAAAGGATGACATTTGAACACAGTAAGAAAACCGTCACTTTTGCCCAATTTTTAAAAGTTTATGGTTGCTTTTACACTAAAAAAAAGTTTATGGTGATGAGTGCATTTTTAAGAAAAGTTTATGGGTATTTTTACCCCTTAAAAACTTTTGAGTAAACGGCCGTTAATAATAATGTTACTTTTATCCCTTTTTTAAAAATTTATGGTTACTTTTACATCATTTTTAAAAATTCATGATTACTTTTATATTAAAAAAAATTATGATAGTAGATGCACAGTAACAAAAATTGAAGGTTAATTTTGCCCCTTAACCTAAAACAAAATACGAGTACTAAAAAGTGGGGAAAAGAAGGTTTAAACGCGGGAAGTTCCAGCGTTTAGCTCGGTTCCCCTCAAGCTTCGAGCCCATATTGCGTCTTCGGACTTCAAAGTGCAGAGGGTAGGGCTGGCGAGAGAAGGAAGGTCTGGTTGGTGAACTGGTAGCGAGAGACCACTTCTTCAGGCAGGTCGCAGTTCGAACAGACGGCGAGATTGTGATAGAGCCAAAAAGGAAGGTCCTTTATTAGTAAAGCTTATATAGGCCTCTTTTTCGAATTTTTTTATTCGGTCGCAACTCTTGCATTTGGAAAGCGGGAAGGATCTCTTTCCTGTTGACTTGCAGTGAGTGGAGGAAGAGGAAGCTTCATCGATTCTTAGAGGTAACCTTGCAATATTTTCTGTAACCCCCATATGTTCTAAGCGTTATTTGATTTTGTGGGTTCCTTACCTTGTTGAGTGATTGCAATTTTTTAGTTTCTTGTAGAAGCTCCCTGTTTTATCTCTCTCTTTTGCACGTTCAGTGTGTGGAAGATACTCCAGGTTGATTATTAGTAGACTGTCCTGTCAAAGAATGTCTCATGCTTGCAATTTAAATATTGGGTTAACATAAAGATGTTACATGAATCTCGTGTTTTGGATGGTCCATTATCAAGTTTTAATTTTTAAAGGCGAGGGATCATTTATGTATGTTTTAGGGGGTTATTCTCATATGATGCAAAGTTTAGGGAGGTTTTGCACATTCTAACCAAATTTTTCATAGATTTATTTGCTTCTGTTATGTTGATTATTTGCCATTAAGGTTTTTTTTATACTGTTTCTCTATCTCTATCTTGGGTACCTGACCTTTATGACCCACTCTGATCTTCTGAGTTTTTTTCCGTTTGTTATTGGGGTTCAGTGGCCTGCTAACGTAACTGCTGGAGTTCTTGCCGCTGCTTGAGTTGTCGCTTTTCTCTCTTTATTTTGATTCTGAGGCAATCTGATTGAAATCTGATCAAACAATCATGGGTTATGCTCAGCTTGTCATAGGTCCAGCGGGTAGTGGCAAGGTAATTTACATTATTCATTTCCTCTGTCCTGTTATTTGTTAAACTGGATAAGCCCTGTTCTCTATATGCTATGTTTGAGGGTGTGCTTAGATCCTGATTGTTGTGTGCTTTTTATGTTGTGTATTAGTCCACATATTGCTCGAGTTTGTATCAACATTGTGAAGCTTCACGCCGAACAATGCATGTAGTGAACTTGGACCCTGCTGCTGAAAATTTTGACTATCCTGTGGCAATGGGTAAATACAATGTGGAATGTGATTATTTCTTTTGTGAGTTAACAATTACGGTTGCTTGAGTTTAACTTCTTTACATTGGAATATTTGCAGATATAAGGGAACTCATATCTTTGGATGATGTTATGGAGGAGCTTGGGTTAGGGCCCAATGGGGGTCTTATGTACTGCATGGAGTATCCTTTTATGTGTCTATTAGCAAAATCCATTGTTTCTTATTTCTTTCTGTTATCTTGCTTGGTTCATTTTCTAATTTTTCATTTGGCAAAGTTCTTTACAATCTTGTCTGAAGCAGGATTCTGCATAAATTTTACGACAGGTGGTTACTGAGCCAAAGAATGTGATTATGAATGATCTCTTTATGGTTATCTATTTGTTTCTTTAGCCCTTTTTATGTACTTGTTAACTATTTAATGTTATACTTGACAGTTTTGTTCCCTTAATAATCATATTTAGACACCTTGAAGAAAATCTGGACGATTGGTTCACAGAAGAACTGGACAATTACTTAGATGATGATTACTTGGTTTTTGACTGCCCTGGTATTTATGCCATTGTCATCAAACTTTTCATTTAATTATATGTGTACATTTAACAGATTATCATGATGAGGTAGTTCACTAATTAAGGTTAATATATTGTAATAATTTCAACAGAGTGAAATCAGAATAGGTAATATACCGCATCTAATGCACATATCAGAATCAGCTTTTTCTAGAACCAGTTATGTGTTGGGTGCAATGGCAAAACTAATGCATGTCCGCTTTGTTCTTTTCTATGTTAAATTGCTTATAAAAATTTCAGGTTAAAATGGCCAGAAAAATGGGTTACTTTAACATATGGTTGTAATTGTAATGTTTTTCAGGTCAGATTGAGCTTTATTCACACGTGCCAGTGCTTCGAAATTTTGTTGAACATTTGAAACGAAAAAATTTCAATGTTTGTGCGGTGTACTTGCTTGACTCACAGGTGTTATATTTTGGCCCCTTTTTTTATACATACTGTATGCTTCCTTTAATGATTTTCATTTTGTGTTTGCCTAACTTTGTAATTTTCTATCTGTTAGTTCATGACAGACGTCACCAAATTTATAAGTGGATGCATGGCTTGCCTTTCTGCAATGGTTCAATTGGAATTACCCCATGTTAATATTCTCTCTAAAATGGACCTCGTGACTAACAAAAAGGATCTAGAAGAGTGAGTTTTGTTATTTAGATTTTGTTTATCAAATCTGTTGAGATCATCCTTATACATTTAAACCCTAATATATTCTGTATCCGTGTTACTTTCAGATTTTTGGATCCAGAGCCCCGCTTTTTGTTGTCTGAATTGAATCAACGGATGGCTCCTCAGTTTGCAAAGTTGAATAAAGCTTTGATTGAATTGGTGCGTGAATTATGTTCTCCAGCAAATATACCATTTTTCCCAATTATTAAATCTTATGTCCTCATGCTAAATATGCTCAGTGTGGTTGTCAACTGTCCATTATTCTTAGCCTAACAATTTCTACTTTGTTTGTTCTTGTAAAAATTGTTCATAAATCCTGTTATAATGGATAATTTCAGTTTATATTTGAATGGCTTTTGATTAAGTTTACTATGCGTGTTGTTCAATGGACAAATTTGCTGCCTATTTTGTTTAATAGTGAGATTGGAATGATGATTTGATTCCTAACAAATTTTAAACCTTAGCTAGGAGGCAAGATTTCGTTGAATTCATTCAATTGCCTTCCCATTTTGTGACTACCATTCCTGAACATACCGTCAAAGTTTAGGGTTACTTTGATTTTTTATTTGAACTCTACAATGCTTCTTATTATCTTTTTCCATCATATTTATTTTTGTTTTTTTTACAGGTGAATGACTATAGCATGGTGACTTTCATTCCACTGGACTTGAGGAAGGAGAGCAGGTTTGCTCCGTGTCTCTCAGACTGCTCTTAACTTGAATAATAATCTGTTTTTCCCTTGTCTCTTTGCGGCATACGTTCGTGTTGGTTAATAAATGACATTAAACATCATGGCCACAATTTAAATGACAGAAATGATACTGAATCTTTAGATTGGTTGTTTAATAGTCTGATAGAATTGCAGACTGCTGAATATGGCTCTTGTAGCTTTTGCTTTCCCTTGATGATAGTCATGTAAAGTTGTGGCTATCAGATTTTTCTTGGTCACATGATGTGGTTAAAAGTAAAATCCACTTGGATTTGCTCACATAACAAACTGGCTTTCAATTGATTAGCATGTTACTGCAGAAAACATAAATTTTTTATGATTATATATACTGGGGGATATAGCCAACTCCGTCTAGTGGGATAAGATTTGTTATCCTGTTGTTGTATCCTAGGGGAAGAATTTGTCCAATAACTTGAGAATGTTGTAGCAGTATTACTTCTCTTAGGTGTTTTATCTTGGGCTTTTTTAAAGGGAGTGTCTCTCTTACATAATCTTATGTTTTGCTGCTTGTTCATTATTCTTTCATTATCTTGTTGCCGTTTGTTTTCCAACCTTCGGAGGATTCCATACATTTTTACATTTTTCTTAATGTAATTTCTTGTTCTGATACGAAATACAATACAAAATATGGCTTATTTTATTATTTTCATGACCACACTGAATCTTCTTGTACATAAACATGAACTGTGATTCATGCTTATCCTGAAACTCCTGTTGTGAAATTGAATTTAAAAACAGAATGGTAGTCTTAATGGTGGCTTTGTTTCCATTTGCAGCATACAGTATGTATTGGCTCAGATTGATAATTGTATTCAGTACGGAGAAGATGCAGATGTAAAGGTGAAAGATTTTGACCCACCAGAGGATGACGAGTAGCTTTTTCTCATCTTCTGATCATTTCAAAAGCTCAAATTCATAATGACAAAACATTCTATCGAGGTAGTGGCATTGTTAATATATATTAGGATCTCTATTTGATGTTCAGTGATGAATTCTCTAAACTAGCCAAAGATGGAGACGAAGATTTTTGTTTATAAGAACGAGTGGACCTTGAATGAGAGAGAAATTGCAATGTTGGGTGTGTTTGGTTGAAGTCTCTTCCTTCAAATATTTTGGAAAAACTTGTAATGTAGAAAGCACTTGAACAAACCAGGGGCATGGGGTGGAGCGGTAGGGGTTCCTCCTCCCTTAACCATCGGTTGAGGGTTCGATCCTCGTCATGGGTATGGAAAAATGTTAAATCTCCTGGCCAGCTATTCCACCCATCGAGGTGCCAACAATTGGCGGTTCGGATTAGTCTGGGGCTGTCGGCCCTGGGATACCGAATGATGAAAAAAAAAAAAAAAAGAAAGCACTTGAACAAGAAATGCATCCGTATGGTAAACTTTTAATCCAAACTTAATTTTCTATTGATGGTTTGACAAGAATATTTTATATTTCTTAAGCTTAATTCTGTCTCTAAGGCATCTCTTTTGAGATTTGAAACCTCCTAATTATTAAATTCTTCAAGCGATAACATGAGAGAGGGGTAAGTACGCCCTCTTGGATCCCATTTTTATTTCTATAGGTTTGTTTGGATTAATATTTACAAAAGTGGCTCATCCTATCTGTATTTTGCAAATTGAAGTTGGGGACTTGGAGTAAAAGTTAATTAGTGTAATGTGATCCAGGTCCAAAAAAAAAAAAAATTAGTGTAATGTGATTTATTTTTGATATGTTTAATCAATTTGAATGCCTACTTGACTTTTATAACCCAAGTACTAAAATATGGCTTTAAGTCTCATTGGACTTCAATGCCATCCAAACTTTAAGACTTTTAGACTAGTGTTTGGGTTGAAAAAGTCCATCCTAAGTTCCTAACAAGCTTTTATTAACATTTAGTATAAATAGTTGGGCATGAACTCAAAATTTTTTTTTCCCCTGTGCGTCGAACACTTTTTTTTCAGATGTGCAAAGCTATTAAGGAACTTTGAAAATGAGAGTAAAAATGCTAGCATTGTTAAAATAACTTAAAGCCACTTTTTTATTTATAACACTAGTGTGGGCTCACAAATAAAAGTAACCGTCATTAGGTTATTTTTATATTTATGACAATTTTATTCTTATTTGCAAAATTTATCAATAGGTTTATACCACTAAAAAGCCTATATAGTATTTGACACACTATATATAAGTTTATTGGTGTTTGTGCGCCTTTAACCTTTGGGTTCTATAACCCAAAAGTGTTAAAATATAGTTTAAGTGTGTGTTTGCTATTCCGTTTTGAATGGAAAAAAGCCCGAATGAGTTTGATTTTTTTTTTTTTTTATGTTTGGTTCAGCTTGTTACAATTACATTACGGGTAGAATAAGCTACTTGTTAAATAAGCCCATCACTACAGCTTTTCTATTAAGTCACTTATTACGTAAGTCGAGATAAAATTTCTCTCACATACTTACTTCGTATACTGTAAATCACAATTCATAAGCATTTATTGTTCAAAAATAAGCTATCCCAAATCACTCATCCAAACATAAATCACATTACAAAAACTGACTTTTCTATTAAGTCATTTTTAATAAGTCAGAATTATAATAAGTCATTTTTCCTGCCGCTATCCCAAACACACACGAAAATTTTGCTCTTAGGAAAAAATAATTTAGACATAATTTTTGGCCTTAAATTGACTTTTAAACTAGTTTTTAGGTTACCAAAGTCAATCCAAATATGTTATGTTAGATAACACTCCAATATAAATAATTTAGAAGGAGGAGTATTTTAAGAAAATCAGTATATATTTTATACAAATAATTAACTCACCCTAATTATATATTAGATAACATGTATGGTGGCAATAGATCGTAATAAGAACTAGCTCTTGGACTTGAGCTTATTCAAAAGCAAACTTTCGATGTAGGACGGGGAATGGGAAAGGGGAAGAGAGAGGAGAGAAAGAGAAGAGCGGAGGGAGGACAGTAAGAAAGGAGGAGGAAATCGGATGAGAAGAGAGAAACCTCAGTACTCAATTCTTAATAAAATGTATGCAAAACAAATGAGTTAAAGTGTCATTTATAGCCGGTATGGTTTGATTCCATCGGTAAGGATTACACGTAACCCTGAAGCAATAAATCGATTATAGCATTTGGTTGATCTTATGTAATATAAAAATGATTATATTTTGTAATTTTAATTACATCATTTGATGTAATCAGGATTACACTGCTAGGATTAACAAATGAGGATTCAGGTATCTTTTAATCAAGTGAAAAAGACACTATTGCCATTATAATTTTTTAATTTGACCAAAATGCCCACCATAAATGCTATTAAACATTAAATAATTACCACCATTAAATATTTAAAAAAATTAATTAATTATATAAAAATTTAAAAAATATTCGCCACTAAAAAATTTAAAAAATTATATTCCACCATTAAAAATATTAAAATATCTCATTAAATAATATTCCCATTATTAAATATTAAAAAATTATCATGAACCCCTTCATAATATTTGCACCATTAAATATTAAAAAATTATTATGAACCTAACGTATACACTACACAAATTGAAAAAAAAAAAATTTCTTTGAATCCAACGTCTACATTATATATATGTGTGTGGATGAGGTAATTTTGTTTCTTACTATATTATTCTCATATATTCTCATTTTTTATATAATCCAACCAAATGTTTTTATGCATATGCAACATCTTTCCTTAATGGCGAACTAAATAAATTTGTGTAATCATTATTACATTACATTTCATTATGTTACTTCTGATTCTGTGAATTAAACGGGAACTTATAAATCTTAATCTAACCTTAGAAATTAATGACAGAGTATTCTAGAAATGCAAATTTAAATGCAACTGACAATTAATATTGATAAAAGATTACAATCAAATTAAGATAAAATCCGACGATTTCCTAATAATGCTAAATATCTGAAATATATGAAAATCCTAATAAACCATTATTCCATATCTCATCACCATTTCTTTGGGTTATTAGGGAATATGGCAAAGGTAAAGGCACAAAAGTCCTAATGATAGATGAGGACTGGGCAGTATAAATCCATTGTCATTTCTTGCACTGGATTAAACTGGTAATTGCATACTCAATTGTATCGAACTTGTAAACTTTTCATCTAGGTTTAGGTCTGGATCTGGATTTAATTTAAAAATTATTTAACAACCTACTAACAAAAATGGTTTTGAAATGATTTAATGTAAATAACTTTTAGAATTTTTTTTTAACGATGGTGATGGAAAAACTATAGTTAAATTGCACTCCCTTCCTTTCTCTGTATCAGAGACAAATAAATATTTCATCAATACCAAAGAATGTTATTAAAATTAATTCATGTATTAATAAGTACTATTAGTATTTAATAAGAAGGATCATAAATCTGCTCAAGCGTTATTATATGTCAGCCCGTAAATGTTTAATTATTAGTAAGAGGAAATTAGATCCAATCCAACAAAAGTAAGAGGAAATTATATAAATAAAAGAATATAAGAAACAATTAAGATAGATAAGATTGGAAGATTTTTTTTTTTTTGGAGGACGGGTGGTGTTTCGAAAATGTGGTTTGTTATATTCCAATCGTCGATTAACTCTAATGTTGGGCTAAAAAAGAGAAAAAAAAGGTCAATAGCTGGGTATATTCAATGTTATAGTAATTGGTTAGGGTGTGATGCCTAGATTACTGTACCTTTGTTTTAAAAATATGTGTATGCTTAGATTACTGTAAAGAGTAATATCATTCATGTAACCAAATTCAGAGTATATAAAATTGTGATTTAATAAGGGGTCATAAACTAACCTTTATATATTAGCCTTTGAATGTTCAGTCCTCCTACATATGTTTGATTGTGTAGAGAGAGAGAGAGAGAGAGAGAGAGAGAGAGAGAGATGGAGAGAGAAGCTTTGCAGAAAGAAATAGAGTCTTACAAGAACAAGCTGATTGAAAGAGACAATATGTTGAGTGAGAAGGTAAGTGAGGTTACAAATTGTAAGAATAAGTTGTTTGAGACGGAGAAGAGGTTGGAGGAGACGGAGAAGAGGTTGAAGGAGAAGGAAAATGCTTTTAATATGTACCAGCATCGAATGACCAAAGAAGTGATTGAACTCAGTACTGAGGTTCGGGTTCTGCGAAGTTTTGTCAACAAATGATAGACGACTTCAGTGAGAAATTAGTGCGTACGTAACATGGTCAACTGAATATTATGTTTTTGTGAAGCTTATGTTGTCTTCTCTTTTAAATTAAGCGGTGGTTGTGATATTTTCTTTTGTCGCTGTTGGTTCTGTGGTTTTCCCTGTGACTGCTAATTGCATGTTTAATAAATGTAATCAATATTTTGAATTTTATATCGTCCTCAGTTCCGTCGTGTGTGTATTGATGTATAATTTCTAATTTAGAGATGTAGATATTAAAGTTGATTTAATTTTTATATGCATTAATATGATTTTAACACTAGTAACCAGTGGTTAAAGATTTGCGAATATCTCGGGAAACGCACTTGTTAGGAGAGACAAAAACCTTTTGCGCTCTAAATCTTAAGAAGGGAAACCCTTTATCGAATAAAAAAAAAAAAAAAAAGGACTGTGAACAGAATGTGAAATATATCTTAAAATCACGATATCTCAAATCTCGTATTTAATCTAAGGATAAGATGTAGGGGATGTTAACATGAAATTTAAAAGAATAGGGGCTGTTTGGTATGAGGGGAGAGGAGACAATTTTTCAAGGTCGAATTAAAAAAGGAATATAGGGTTAACTTTTCTCGCTTTTTTATCTTATATCTTCTCTTTATTAAAATTTTATAACCCTAATTATCCTTTTTTTTTTTTTAAATTCGACACGAAGAAATTTTCCTTCCCTCTCTAAGTCTCTCTCGTACGAAACAGGCCATTAAGAAACTTACACACACATATATTGTTGATTCAAATATTCCACGGCAATGCACCTCTACTGAAGTTCCTATCCTTGGTATTCTGAGGTACAATATCATTTTTATTCTGTCTGATTCAAAGTCTCCAAATCATAAATTATACATGCAAGCATATCATATATATATATATATAGATATTATTTAAACATCCCATTGTTTAATCCATTTCACAAACTTTGTGAAATTCTCAAAAGAGACACCGCCTTCTGATACGTTGGCCATGATAATGTTCTTCAGCTTCAAGGATCTTTCCCTTATACCTTCATCTCCAAGCAACATGTCCACTTTTCTCTTAATTTCATGGCGAGAGACCAGTCCTTGATCATCAAAATCAAATCCCAGTCCAACCTTCCAAGCATCACAAATATAAGTCTTGTCAAAGAAATGGTCTGCAAAATATGGCCAACACAAAAAAGGAATCCCATTACTCAAACCTTCCAAAATTTAGGCATCCTAAAAACATTTGGGACGTCTAAAGTATGGGTTTAGACGTTCTAAAATTATTTTGGGACGTCTAAACCAGCTCTTGGCGCTAAAAAGAATTTGCCAAAATTTATATTGCACGCGGGAAGAACTTTAGGGGTCCCAAATTTAAATTTGGGACGTCTAAAGGTTTTCCTACATACATTTAATTATGAAATTGCCACCGCCTGCCTTTTTAACCACCCAATTTAAATTTGGGACGTCCTTTGAGGTGGTTATATCCTAATTCTGTAGTAGTGACAGAATTCCAACCACAATGGCTAACAAAGCAAGCTATTGCATGGTGGCTCAACACTTTTTGCTGAGGTGCCCAGTTCACAATTTTCCCATTTGTGCCTTCAAAAAACTCATCTGGGTATCTCATTTTTTCGCCTTTACCTCTGTCATTTTCCCTAACAACCCAAAGAAAAGGTCTTTGAGTAAGCTCAAGTCCAAGAGCTATCTCTTGAAACTGTGTTGCATCAAACTCAGTGAAGCTACCAAAGGCAAGGTATATGACAGAACAAGGTGGTTGTTGGTCTAGCCATTTCAAGCAAGACATGTCCTCTTCCCAGAATTGTCCAAGTGACTGATCATGATGATGAGTACTTGATGAGCTCTCGTTGCTCTTCATTAATGGCCCAATGGGGAGGATTTTGGGGTATAAAGAGAAAGTTCCAGGCTCAAGTTCAAAAACGGTATTGCAAAGCCACCAGTCTGTTAAGTGTGAGGCTCTTACCATTCTTGCATTGTTTTCAAATATGATCTTTTGAGATCCCATACAACACCACGGAATGTGGGCTGTGTTCATCTTAGGAATCACTGGGGATAGCTCCAATTCTCCTTTTACAATTGGGGTTCCTACAATGCCAGGAGACATATCAAGATATATAGGTCAATACATATCCCAACAATTAATATAAATAAAGGGGCAGCCCAATGTATAAGACTCCCACCACATGGGGTCTGACTAGGTGGGGTTTGGGGAGAAGATGTAGGCAGCCTTACCCCACAATCGGAGATGCTATTTTCAGAATTTAAACCTGTGACCTCCACAATAATTAATATACTCATTACTAAATTCTAAAGCACTCCCTTCTTCTTGTACTTAATATATAAGAGCTAGTTGGGAAATTAATTTTGGTCTCAATCTACTTTGTCTCTTATATTTATTATTTGTCTTTAAACTAATTTACCTAATTTATAAATTGATATACTCCTTCCGGTCTTCTATATATATATATATATTGATCAAGTCACGTAAATCAAATTGTTGCTTAAAATTAGTTAAATACAATAAATATTAAATAAATTTATTTTCCCCCCAAATATATCCTTATTTATGATGATTAGGAGTGAGAGAGAAATGAGTGGGAAGAAAATATGAGAGAGAATGAGTGGGAAAAAGACATCAAATAGACATGTAATTAATTAGGGGTAAAAATATAAAAAATTAAACCGGCATTAAATTTTTAAACAAACATACAAATTGTTACTTATATATAGGACCAACCTTAAGTTGGGAGAATGTTATTTAATTATACTATAGGAGTGGAGGAAGTAATCTCTCTGGTCCTTAATATAAAACATATTTGAGGAGTTGAACTTGGTCCTAAATATATGACATTGTTTTCATATGGGTTAAGACACAAATCCGCCTCATAAGTATTTACGAAATCTCAATGTAACCCTGAAAGTGTTTTTTAGTCTCAATATCACTCTGGAAGTCCAAAAATATGGCAATCTCGCCCCTCTTTTAACTGTCATTCATTTTGATAAAACTTCTCTCACATACTTACTTCGTATACCGTAAATCACGATTTATAAGCACTTATTGTCCAAAAATAAGCTATCCCAAATCATTCATCCAAACATAAATCACATTACAAAAACTGACTTTTCTATTAAGTCATTTTTAATAAGTCAGAATCATAATAAGTCATTTTTCCTGCCGCTATCCCAAACACACACTAAAATTTTGCTCTTAGGAAAAAATAATTTAGATATAATTTTTAGCCTTAAATTGACTTTTAAACTAGTTTTTAGGTTACAAAAGTCAATCCAAATATGCTATGTTAGATAACACTCCAATATAAATAATTTAGAAGGAGGAGTCACTACTACAGAATTATGATATAACCACTCTAATAGACGTCCCAATTTTAAAATTGGGTGGTTAAAAAGGAAGGCGGTGGCATTTTCATAATTATGTATATATAGGAAAACCCTTAGACATCCCAAATTTAAATTTGGGACGCCTAAAGTTGAGTTTATACGTCCCAAATTTTATTTGGGACGCCTAAAGATTTCCACTGGCGCCAAAAAAGTAAATTAAAAAAATTTAACTTACTTTAGGCGTCCCAAATGGGATTTGGGACGCCTAAAGTAGAGACTTTAGACCTCCCAAATGGGATTTGGGACGCCTAAAGTCACACTTTAGGAGTCCCAAAAAAATTTGGGACTCCTAAAGTCATGTCAGAAATTCTGACATGCGTGAGACTTTTTTTTCCTTTTCTTCATTCCCATGTCAGAAACCCATACCTCTTTTTCCATCTTTCCCATCCCCATGACTTCTCTTCCATTTTTTCTTTCATTCCCGTGACTTCGTCTTCCTCAATCTTCTTCCTCTCTTCCTTTTCTTCATTCCCTTTTCTTCCACCTCCTTCCATTCTCATAACACCTTCTTTGCTCTCACCCTCCGGCGTACACCTCCTCCACCTTTTTTGCCCCCTCCACCCTCCGGCGTACACCTCCCACTCTCTTTGTTGCTTTCAGCCTCCGGCGTACCTCTCCTCTCCACTGTGTATACACAACTCCTCCAATGTCTTCTCTCCACCTTGGAAGCACATAGACATCGTTGGCTGCCCTCTCCTCTGGTTTCATCAGGTTTGTTTTTTTTTAAATATAAATTTACATGAAGAATTAAGTTAAACTTGCAATATGGAATTATTATAATGCTTTCAATTTATTTACATGATTCTAGTTATTGGAGTGTTTTTCCCTTGATTGTTTTTTTTTGTTGCCAGAATCATAAACTAGTTGTTAGTAGTTATGCAATACTAATAATGTTTTTGTTTTATACATTTGGAGCTTGGAAATCGAGGAAAATACATATGTATATTTATTTTGATGAAATGAACAACAATTAGTTTGTAGTTGTGTGGTGACAAATATTTTGACACTTTCTAGTTGTTGTTATACATATATGATATTAGGTCGTATGAGTTGTTGTTATTATACATATATATATATATATAGTAAAAAGATTGCAGTGCTAGAAGTCCTTACCATTTCGTAAGGGACATTTTGTGGTTTATGAATCCATCTTCAATTCTGTTTCTGCAATTTTAATTTGCTGGGTAATGAAGAATATAAATAATTATTTTAAAAAAAAAATAAAACTTTTTAATGTCCCAAATTAAGAATTGGGATGTCTAAAGTCCCCCTATGGAGGACTTTAGACGTCCCAATTCTCAATTTGGGACGTCTAAAGTCTCACTTTAGACGTCCCAACTTTTTTGGGACGTCTTTTCTTAAAACATACTATGCCCTCTACATAGACGTCCCTTAATTTTTGGACGTTAAAAGTGCCAAAATAGGGACGTTAAAACCCCTTTTTGTAGTAGTGAGTATTTTAAGATAATCAGTATATATTTTATACAAATAATTAACTCACCCTAATTATATATTAGATAACATGTATATTCCACCATTAAAAATATTAAAATATCTCATTAAATAATATTCCCATCATTAAATATTAAAAAATTACCATGAACCCCTTCATAATATTTGCACCATTAAATATTAAAAAATTATTATGAACCCAACGTATACACTACACAAATTGAAAAAAAAAAAAAAAAATTCTTTGAATCCAAGGTGTACATTATATATATGTGTGTGGATGAGGTAATTTTGTTTGTTGCTATATTATTCTCATATATTCTCATTTTTTATATAATCCAACCAAATGTCTTTATGCATATGCATTATCTTTCCTTAATGGCGAACCAAATAAATTTGTGTAATCATCATTATATTACATTTCATTATGTTAATTACTTCCGATTCTGTGAACCAAACGGGCACTTATAAATCTTAATCTAACCTTAGAAATTAATGACAGAGTATTCTAGAAATGTAAATTTAAATGCAACTGACAATTAATATTGATAAAAGATTACAATCAACTTAAGATAAAATCCGACGATTTCCTAATAATGCTAAATATCTGAAATACATGAAAATCCTAATAAACCATTATTCCATATCTCATCACCATTTCTTTGGGTTATTGGGGAATATGGCAAAGGTAAAGGCACAAAAGTCCTAATGATAGATGAGCACTGGGCAGTGTAAATCCATTGTCATTTCTTGTACTGGATTAAACTCGTAATTGCATACCCAATTGTATCGAACTTGTAAACTTTTCATCTAGGTTTAGGTCTGGATCTGGATTTAATTTAAAAATTATTTAACAACCTACTAACAAAAATGGTTTTGAAATGATTTAATGTAAATAATTTTTAGAATTTTTTTTTTAACAATGGTGATGGAAAAACTAATAGTTAAATTGCACTCCCTTCCTTTCTCTGTATCAGAGACAAATAACTAATTCATCAATACCAAAGAATGTTATTAAAATTAATTCATGTATTAATAAGTACTATTAGTATTTAATAAGAAGGATCATAAATCAGTTCAAGCGTTATTATATGTCAGCCCGTAAATGTTTAATTATTAGTAAGAGGAAATTAGCTAGATCCAATCCAACAAAAGTAAGAGGAAATTATATAAACAAAAGAATATAAGAAACAATTAAGATAGATAAGATTGGAAGATTTTTTTTTTTGGAGGAGGGGTGGTGTTTCGAAACTGTGGTTTGTTATATTCCAATCGTCGATTAACTCTAATGTTGGGCTAAAAAAGAGAGAAAAAAAGGTCAATAGCTGGGTATATTCAATGTTATAGTAATTGGTTAGGGTATGATGCCTAGATTACTGTACCTTTGTTTTAAAAATATGTGTATGCTTAGATTACTGTAAAGAGTAATATCATTCATGTAACCAAATTCAGAGTATATAAAATTGTGATTTAATAAGGGGTCATAAACTAACCTTTATATATTAGCCTTTGAATGTTCAGTCCTCCTACATATGTTTGATTGTGTGTAGAGAGAGAGAGAGAGAGAGAGAGAGATGGAGAGAGAAGCTTTGCAGAAAGAAATAGAGTCTTACAAGAACAAGCTGATTGAAAGAGACAATATGTTGAGAGAGAAGGTAAGTGAGGTTACAAATTGTAAGAATAAGTTGTTTGAGACGGAGAAGAGGTTGGAGGAGACGGAGAAGAGGTTGAAGGAGAAGGAGAATGCTTTTAATATGTACCAGCATCGAATGACCAATGAAGTGATTGAACTCAGTACTGAGGTTCGGGTTCTGCGAAGTTTTGTCAAAAAATGATAGACGACTTCAGTGAGAAATTAGCGCGTACGTAACATGGTCAACTGAATATTATGTTTTTGTGAAACTTATGTTGTCTTCTCTTTTAAATTAAGCGGTGGTTGTGATATTTTCTTTTGTCGCTGTTGGTTCTGTGGTTTTCCCTGTGACTGCTAATTGCATGTTTAAGAAATGTAATAAATATTTTGAATTTTATATCGTCCTCAGTTCCGTCGTGTGTGTATTGATGTATAATTTCTAATTTAGAGATGTAGATATTAAAGTTGATTTAATTTTTATATGCATTAATATGATTTTAACACTAGTAACCAGTGGTTAAAGATTTGCGAACATCTCGGGAAGCGCATTTATTAAGAGAGACAAAAATCCTTTGCGCTCTAAATCTTATGAAGGGAAACTCTTCATCGAATAAAAAAAAAAAAAGACTATGAACAGAATGTGAAATATAACTTGAAATCACGATATCTCAAATCTCGTATTTAATCTAAGGATAAGATGTAGGGGATGTTAACATGAAATTTAAAAGAATAGGGGCTGTTTGGTATGAGTATGAGGTGAGAGGAGAAAATTTTTCAAGGTCGAATTAAAAAAGGAATATAGGGTTAACTTTTCTCGCTTTTTTATCTTATATCTTCTCTTTATTAAAATTTTATAACCCTAATTGTCTAATTTTTTTTTTTAAATTGGACACGAAGAAATTTTCCTTCCCTCTCTAAGTCTCTCGTACGAAACAGGCCATTAAGAAACTTACACACACATATATTGTTGATTCAAATATTCCACGGCAATGCATCTCTACAGAAGTTCCTATCCTTGGTATTCTGAGGTACAATATCATTTTTATTCTGTCTGATTCAAAGTCTCCAAATCATAAATTATACATGCAAGCATATCATATATATATATATATAGATATTATTTAAACATCTCATTGTTTAATCCATTTCACAAACTTTGTGAAATTCTCAAAAGAGACACCGCCTTCTGATACGTTGGCCATGATAATGTTCTTCAGCTTCAAGGATCTTTCCCTTATACCTTCATCTCCAAGCAACATGTCCACTTTTCTCTTAATTTCATGGCGAGAGACCAGTCCTTGATCATCAAAATCAAATCCCAGTCCAACCTTCCAAGCATCACAAATATAAGTCTTGTCCAAGAAATGGTCTGCAAAATATGACCAACACAAAAAAGGAACCCCATTGCTCAAACCTTCCAACACAGAATTCCAACCACAATGGCTAACAAAGCAAGCTATTGCCTGGTGGCTCAACACTTTTTGCTGAGGTGCCCAGTTCACAATTTTCCCATTTTTGCCTTCAAAAAACTCATCTGGGTATCTCATTTTTTTGCCTTTACCTTTGTCATTTTCCCTAACAACCCAAAGAAAAGGCCTTTGAGTAAGCTCAAGTCCAAGAGCTATCTCTTGAAACTGTGTTGCATCAAACTCAGTGAAGCTACCAAAGGCAAGGTATATGACAGAACAAGGTGGTTGTTGGTCTAGCCATCTCAAGCAAGACATGTCCTCTTCCCAGAATTGTCCAAGTGACTGATGATGATCATGATGATGAGCACTTGATGAGCTCTTGTTGCTCTTCATTAATGGCCCAATGGGGAGGATTTTGGGGTATAAAGAGAAAGTTCCAGGCTCAAGTTCAAAAATGGTATTGCAAAGCCACCAGTCTGTTAAGTGTGAAGCTCTTACCATTCTTGCATTGTTTTCAAATATGATCTTTTGAGATCCCATACAACACCACGGAATGTGGGCTGTGTTCATCTTAGGAATATCTGGGGATAGCTCGAATTCTCCTTTTACAATTGGGGTTCCTACAATGCCAGGAGACATATCATGATATATAGATCAATACATATCCCAACAATTAATATAAATAAAGGGGCGGCTTAGTGCATAAGACTCTCATTATGTGGGGTCTGACCAGGTGGGGTCTAAGGAGAAGATGTACGCAGCCTTACCTCCATTATTTCTAAGATTTGAACATGTAACCCCCACAACAATTAATATACTCACCACTAAATTCTAAAGCACTCCCTTCTTCCTGTACTTAATATATAAGAGTTAGTTGGAAAATTAATTTTGGCCTCCATATACTTTATCCCTTATATTTATCATTTTATGTAAGAGCTAGTTGGGAAATTAATTTTGGTCTCAATCTACTTTGTCCCTTATATTTATCATTTTTCTTTAAACTAATTTACTTAGTTTATAAACTGATATACTCCTTCCGGTCTTCTATATATGTAAGTGATTAAGCCACGTAAATCAAAATGTTGCTTAAAATTAGTGAAATGCAATAAATATGAAATAAATTTATTTTTTTTAAATATATCCTTATTTATGAAAACGATTAGGAGTGACAAAGAACATGAGTGGAAAGAAAATATGAGAGAGAATGAGTGGGAAAAAGACATCAAATAGACATGTAATTATTTAGGGGGTAAAAATATAGAAAATTAAACGTGCATTAAATTTTTAAACAAACATACAAATTGTGACTTATATACAGGATCAACCTTATGTCAGAGAATGTTAACTATACTATAGGAGTAGAGAAAGTACTCTCTCTGGTACTTAATATAAACCATATTTAGAGAGTTGAACTTGCTCATAAATATATAACATAATTTTTTATGGTTTAAGGTGTGCCAATCCGTCCCGAAAATATTTGTGAAATCTCAATGTAATATTGGAAGTTTTTTATCTCAATATCACCTGGAAGTCCAAAAATGTGTATTATATGATTTTTCCACCTCATCTTTTCTCTCCCCTTTCTCTCTCCTCTTTCAATCTTTCTGAAGAAAAAAAATTTCATCCCCCATCTTCTTCGATCCTACACACTCCCCCCTCTCCCTCTTTACACATAGAGGTTTTTTTTCTTTCAGAAAGATTGAAAGAGGAGAGAGAAAGGGGAGAGAAAAGATGAGGTGTGATGATAAGGTGGAAAAATCATAATACATGTGGTTGCCTGTAAGCAATTATAATCAGCATTAATAGTCAAAATAAACGGTGATTAAAAGAGGGGTGAGATTGCTACGTTTTTAGACTTTTAAGTGACATTGAGACTAAAAAGACTACTAGGGCTACATTGAGATTTCACAAATACTTCTGGAGCAGATTTGCAATTTAACTTTTTCATATTTGTTAATCTTTTTCTAATTATGCATATTAATGCTCCCTCAAAAATAATCAAAGAGGAGATGCAATAAGGAAATTAAGGAACATGACTATAGTGTTTTAAAAAATACATGTCATATTAACTAACTCAACTAACGTCTTTAATTTAATCAAAATTAGATAAATATATCTTATATTAAGGATCGATGAGAGTATAATATGATGTTACATAAGGTTATTTTAGGAAGATTAGATCACATTTATTTTAGGGAAAATTCCAAAACAATACAATTGAAATTAGGAAAAGACAAAAAGGTGTGGTGAAATTGTGAAATCCCAAATCAGTATGGTAGTAGGAATATGAAATATAAAATGTTGATACAATGACTTAAATGCCCTTGTTAGTAATATGCAGAAGGAAAAAAGAGCGAGAAGAGGGAAGTTCAATTTTGAAAAGGCTGGAACTTTGAGATGCAAAACCTAGGGATCGACGAGCAGATGAGCGGAACGATGGTGTGTTGAAGGTGGTGGGCGGCGATTTGGGGTGTCTTGGAAGGAGATTAATAGCAAAAGAACAGACATAGGAGGTGGGCGGCGTTGTGTGGTTGAGCGTTCAGTAGTTTGAGGTCTGTTGAGGGGCAAGGTGTTGTTAATCATAAATTTACACAAGTGAGTCTGTGAAATGCGTTTCCAAACAAAGTTGCAAAACGCAAACTATGAAGTCATTAATAAAGAAGATTGTGTTGTTCATAAAGGGCAAGGTGCTGTTAATAATAAGTTTACACCAGTGAGTGAGTCTGTGAACTGCACCACCGACCTCCGTCAACTTAAGCCGGTCAACACCGCCCACCTCCTATGTTTATTTTTCGCTCTTAATCTCCTTCCAAGACATACCACATATCGTCGCCCACCATCGTCGGCGCACCATCATTCCGCTCATCTATCCGTCGACCCCTAGGTTTCACGTCTCAGTGTTCCAGCCTTTTCAAAATCGGACTTCCCTCTTCTCGCTCTTTTTTCCTTCTGCCTATCACTAGCGAGGGCATTTAAGTCATTGTATCAACATTTCATATTCCAGTTTCCTACTGCTGTACTGATTTGGGATTTCACAATGTCACTACACCTTTTTGTCATTTCCTAATTTCAACTGTATTTTTTTTTTTTGAAATTTTCCCTTTCTAAATAAACTAATAACTCATTCATCTCATCATTTTTTCAATCTAGGGCTTATATTGAATATGAGAAGGAGTAATAAAGATATGCAAGTCAATAAATATATATAGCGTCAATGAAGAAAAAACAGAAAGGGAAGAAAAAAGTTAAAATCATATAAATTACCATGAGGATCTAGGATTCCATCTTGAATGAGCTTTGGCGCATGAAGTTTCAAAGCAAAAAGAGCAGCAGAAGCAGGACAGACGACAGCAGCTTTAATACCAAGCTTATGTGTAACTTCTAAAGCCCAAGCCATAGCCACATCTGCGACTACACAAGTGATTCTATCGTCACCACCTTGGACAATGTTTTCTTCCAGAAGCTTCTCGAACTCATGGCACATGGTGCCCAACATGGCCAGACATAACTTGGCAATGTCGTTTCTGTCATCTTCAGGTCCCATACCATCTGGGATTGACACTAACTTGAAAGGAAACCTCTCCTTAATCTCATTGTCGTCCTCCTCGTCGTTCATTATTGCCTTCATCATTCTCTTGTGGTTGTAATCTGAGTTCAAGAAGGTGATTTTGAGGCCATTTTGGGCTAATTTATGAGAGAAGTTCATGAGACAATTGACATGTCCTTGAGCAGGAAAGGGTAAAACCAGAACATTATTAGGGGGTCTCCTCATTGTTCTCTGTGTGTTTATTGTGAAGAAGTACTATATTCTGGTTTATTTTATAGACACGGTGGAGAGGCATCATAAATATGAGGAAATTTTATTTCCCTTTTGAGTTAGCTAAGAAGAGTAAGTGAATAACTGACTGAGATTAAGTGTGTGTTTGGTTGGGCTTATATTTGGATAATAAGTCTTTATTACGCAAGCCGAGATAAAACTCCTCTCACATACTACTTACCTTGTATATCGTGAATCACGATTTATAAGCACTTATTGGGCTTGTTTGTTTAAGCGTTTTGTACAGGAAAAACGCACTTATTACGCAAGCCGAGAAAAAACTCCTCTCACATACTTACCTCGTATACCGTGAATCACGAATTATAAACACATTTTGGACAAAAATAAGCCATTCCAAACGCACACATTGCCCAAAAATACTATTCCAAATGAACACTAGATTTTCTTGCTTTGGCCAAAAAAGATTAGATTCTATACATGGTTTTTCGTAAAAGAAGCATTTGTTTTATTATATTCAATTCATATAAACATTGTTATCAAGCTCATGAGTTTAAAACTAACAAGGATTATATTCTTTTTCTCTTTTGGCCAACATAAATATGCATGAGTTTTGGTAAAGGAAGCATTTATTTTATTAGATTCAATGCATATCAGCATTAAGAGCAATAGGAATAAATGTGAGGTACAATAATCTAGGCCTAGATTACCGTACCTTTGTTTTAAAAAATGTGATTTAACAAGTGGTCATGAATTACTGAACCTCACATTTATCACATGCCTGCCCACACTTGTTTCAGTTGTTTGTTTGCACTAGGATTCTCTCTTTTATCTTTTTTTTATTTATGATTAAAGTATATGTTTAATCTTTTATATTTGCACAAGATATCATTTTGATTCTTTAAGTTTATAAAGTATATTTTTGATCCTACAGTTTTAACACCGTTAACTTTATTAATAGAAAATGCTGACTCAGCGACATTAAGTGAGGATTATGCAACTAACAAAACAAATTTTAGTTTTAATATTTTCTTAAAAAATAAACCTTATAATTTGAAAAAGCAAAAACACTTGTAAAAAAATTCCGAAAGGGGCAGAAAAGTGTGCCCTAACGTCTTCAAACTTGGACTTGTGCGAGGATGGTTCGTATTCACCGTTGGTATTTGTTTATCTTCCCTAACATTTGAACTCTTATTGAAGGCAAGTCCTTAAAGATCCATTAAAGGGAAAGATGAAGATGCGTTGGAATGGAGTCGGGGAAAGTAAATAGGGAGATGAAAGGAAGGCTACCATTACTGCTGAGACTTATCTAATGGACATGGATTCTGTATATTTTTAATCGACTCAAGAATCTAATTAGGAAGCATCTTAGCATTGTTTTTGAATGGGTCCAAATCCAGTTTTTGCAAAATTTCTAATTTTAAATCTGCAACAACAATTAGGTTAGATTCTTGGGGTTTTCTTTATCCTTTTTACCCATCTCCAAGTTTTCCCTTTTCTTTTAGTCAAATTTCTGATTGAAATTGTGAGCTTCTTGTGCGTTTTTGTGATCTAGGTTTTGAAGGAAGCCATTAATGGAGCAGAAACATGAGCTTCTTCAGAAGCTGCATGATGGGATATGGAGATCTTTGAGAGAGAAACTTTGAAGAAGTTTGGGGTGTTATCAATGATAAAATATTTGCTACTGTAGGTGAAGGATGGAAGAATGAGGTGAATGGTGGTAATTGCAGCAGCAGCAGGTAGGAGATAGAAGCAGAGATGTCATGGGCAAAGTATAGGAATAGCATGGGGAAAACAATTTTTTTGTCGCGATTTGTCCTGAAGGTTTATTTTAGCCTTAAAATCTACTTTGTTTTTTTTTTAACTGCACAATTATCCTTCAAGATTGTTGAGTCAACATTTTCTGTTATTAAAATTAACGGTGTTAAAATTATAGAATCAAAAATATACTTTATAAGCATAAAGGGCTAACATGATATCTCATATAAACTTAAAAGACTAAAAATATAATTTAACCTTCATTTATTCATATCATTTACCCTAAAACTATATAGTTTTGGAGGTAAAAACAAATGGGAGAAATGTTTTGTTTTTTAGGAAAAAAGTCAATTATCACTATTAAAATATTTTTTGTCAGTAACATCCAGTATCCCAAATTAATTTTAATACACTTAACACACTAAAATATGTTTTTTGTGAAACCCAATATCTAGCACATATCACTTAGAAGTATTTTCTTAGTAGCATTTGGAAAGCGGGCAGGATCTCTTTCCTGTTGACTTGCTGTGAGTGGAGGAAGAGGAAGCTTCATCGATTCTTAGAGGTAACCTTGCAATATTTTCTGTAACCCCCATATGATCTAAGCGTTATTTGATTTTGTGGGTTCCTTACCTTGTTGAGTGATTGCAATTTTTTTAGTTTCTTGTAGAAGCTCCCTGTTTTATCTCTCTCTTTTGCACGTTCAGTGTGTGGAAGATACTCCAGGTTGATTATTAGTAGACTGTGCTGTCAAAGAATGTCTCATGCTTGCAATTTAAATATTGGGTTAACATCAAGATGTTACATGAATCTCTTGTTTTGGATGGTCCATTATCAAGTTTTAATTTTTAAAGGCGAGGGATCATTTATGTATGTTTTAGGGGGTTATTCTCATATGATGCAAAGTTTAGGGAGGTTTTGCACATTCTAACCAAATTTTTCATAGATTTATTTGCTTCTGTTATGTTGATTATTTGCCATTAAGGTTTTTTTATACTGTTTCTCTATCTCTATCTTGGGTACCTGACCTTTATGACCCACTCTGATCTTCTGAGTTTTTTTCCGTTTGTTATTGGGGTTCAGTGGCCTGCTAACGTAACTGCTGGAGTTCTTGCCGCTGCTTGAGCTGTCGCTTTTCTCTCTTTATTTTGATTCTGAGGCAATCTGATCAAACAATCATGGGTTATGCTCAGCTTGTCATAGGTCCAGCGGGTAGTGGCAAGGTAATTTACATTATTCATTTCCTCTGTCCTGTTATTTGTTAAACTGGATAAGCCCTTTTCTCTATATGCTATGTTTGAGGGTGTGCTTAGATCCTGATTGTTGTGTGCTTTTTATGTTGTGTATTAGTCCACATATTGCTCGAGTTTGTATCAACATTGTGAAGCTTCACGTCGAACAATGCATGTAGTGAACTTGGACCCTGCTGCTGAAAATTTTGACTATCCTGTGGCAATGGGTAAATACAATGTGGAATGTGATTATTTCTTTTGTGAGTTAACAATTACGGTTGCTTGAGTTTAACTTCTTTACATTGGAATATTTGCAGATATAAGGGAACTCATATCTTTGGATGATGTTATGGAGGAGCTTGGGTTAGGGCCCAATGGGGGTCTTATGTACTGCATGGAGTATCCTTTTATGTGTCTATTAGCAAAATCCATTGTTTCTTATTTCTTTCTTTTATCTTGCTTGGTTCATTTTCTAATTTTTCATTTGGCAAAGTTCTTTACAATCTTGTCTGAAGCAGGATTCTGCGTAAATTTTACGACAGGTGGTTACTGAGCCAAAGAATGTGATTATGAATGATCTCTTTATGGTTATCTATTTGTTTCTTTAGCCCTTTTTATGTACTTGTTAACTATTTAATGTTATACTTGACAGTTTTGTTCCCTTAATAATCATATTTAGACACCTTGAAGAAAATCTGGACGATTGGTTCACAGAAGAACTGGACAATTACTTAGATGATGATTACTTGGTTTTTGACTGCCCTGGTATTTATGCCATTGTCATCAAACTTTTCATTTAATTATATGTGTACATTTAACAGATTATCATGATGAGGTAGTTCACTAATTAAGGTTAATATATTGTAATAATTTCAACAGAGTGAAATCAGAATAGGTAATATACCGCATCTGATGCACATATCAGAATCAGCTTTTTCTAGAACCAGTTATGTGTTGGGTGCAATGGCAAAACTAATGCATGTCCGCTTTGTTCCTTTCTATTTTAAATTGCTTATAAAAATTTCAGGTTAAAATGGCCAGAAAAATGGGTTACTTTAACATATGGTTGTAATTGTAATGTTTTTCAGGTCAGATTGAGCTTTATTCACACGTGCCAGTGCTTCGAAATTTTGTTGAACATTTGAAACGAAAAAATTTCAATGTTTGTGCGGTGTACTTGCTTGACTCACAGGTGTTATATTTTGGCCCCTTTTTTTATACATACTGTATGCTTCCTTTAATGATTTTCATTTTGTGTTTGCCTAACTTTGTAATTTTCTATCTGTTAGTTCATGACAGACGTCACCAAATTTATAAGTGGATGCATGGCTTGCCTTTCTGCAATGGTTCAATTGGAATTACCCCATGTTAATATTCTCTCTAAAATGGACCTCGTGACTAACAAAAAGGATCTAGAAGAGTGAGTTTTGTTATTTAGATTTTGTTTATCAAATCTGTTGAGATCATCCTTATACATTTAAACCCTAATATATTCTGTATCCGTGTTACTTTCAGATTTTTGGATCCAGAGCCCCGCTTTTTGTTGTCTGAATTGAATCAACGGATGGCTCCTCAGTTTGCAAAGTTGAATAAAGCTTTGATTGAATTGGTGCGTGAATTATGTTCTCCAGCAAATATACCATTTTTCCCAATTATTAAATCTTATGTCCTCATGCTAAATATGCTCAGTGTGGTTGTCAACTGTCCATTATTCTTAGCCTAACAATTTCTACTTTGTTTGTCCTTGTAAAAATTGTTCATAAATCCTGTTATAATGGATAATTTCAGTTTATATTTGAATGGCTTTTGATTAAGTTTACTATGCGTGTTGTTCAATGGACAAATTTGCTGCCTATTTTGTTTAATAGTGAGATTGGAATGATGATTTGATTCCTAACAAATTTTAAACCTTAGCAAGGAGGCAAGATTTCGTTGAATTCATTCAATTGCCTTCCCATTTTGTGACTACCATTCCTGAACATACCCTCAAAGTTTAGGGTTACTTTGATTTTTTATTTGAACTCTACAATGCTTCTTATTATCTTTTTCCATCATATTTATTTTTGTTTTTCTTACAGGTGAATGACTATAGCATGGTGACTTTCATTCCACTGGACTTGAGGAAGGAGAGCAGGTTTGCTCCGTGTCTCTCAGACTGCTCTTAACTTGAATAATAATCTGTTTTTCCCTTGTCTCTTTGCGGCATACGTTCGTGTTGGTTAATAAATGACATTAAACATCATGGCCACAATTTAAATGACAGAAATGATGCTGAATCTTTAAATTGGTTGTTTAATAGTCTGATAGAATTGCAGACTGCTGAATATGGCTCTTGTAGCTTTTGCTTTCCCTTGATGATAGTCATATAAAGTTGTGGCTATCAGATTTTTCTTGGTCACATGATGTGGTTAAAAGTAAATTTCACTTGGATTTGCTCATAAGAAACTGGCTTTCAATTGATTAGCATGTTGCTGCAGAAAACATCAATTTTTTATGATTATATATACTGGGGGATGTAGCCAACTCTGCCTAGGGGGATAAGGTTTGTTGTATCCTAGGGGAAGAATTTGTCCAATAACTTGAGAATGTTGTAGCAGTATTACTTCTCTTAGGTGTTTTATCTTGGGCTTTTTTAAAGGGAGTGTCTCTCTTACATAATCATATGTTTTGCTGCTTGTTCATTATTCTTTCATTATCTTGTTGCCGTTTGTTTTCCAACCTTCGGAGGATTCCATACATTTTTACATTTTTCTTAATGTAATTTCTTGTTCTGATACGAAACACAATACAAAATATGGCTTATTTTATTATTTTCATGACCATACTGAATCTTCTTGTACATAAACATGAGCTGTGATTCATGCTTATCCTGTAACTCCTGTTGTGAAATTGAATTTAAAAACAGAATGGTAGTCTTAATGATGGCTTTGTTTCCATTTGCAGCATACAGTATGTATTGGCTCAGATTGATAATTGTATTCAGTATGGAGAAGATGCAGATGTAAAGGTGAAAGATTTTGACCCACCAGAGGATGACGAGTAGCTTTTTCTCATCTTCTGATCATTTCAAAAGCTCAAATTCATAATGACAAAACATTCTATCGAGGTAGTGGCATTGTTAATATATATTAGGATCTCTGTTTGATGTTCAGTGATGAATTCTCTAAACTAGCCAAAGATGGAGACCAAGATTTTTGTTTATAAGAACGAGTGGACCTTGAATGCGAGAGAAATTGCAATGTTGGGTGTGTTTGGTTGAAGCTTCTTCCTTCAAATGTTTTGGAAAAACTAGTAATGTAGAAAGCACTTGAACAAGAAATGCATCCGTATGGTAAACTTTTAATCCAAACTTAATTTTCTATTGATAGTTTGTCAAGAATATTTTATATTTCTTAAGCTTAATTCTGTCTCTAAGGCATCTCTTTTGAGATTTGAAACCTCCTAATTATTAAATTCTTCAAGAGATAACAAGAGAGAGGGGTAGGTACGCCCTCATGGATCCCATTTTTATTTCTATAGGTTTGTTTGGATTAATATTTACAAAAATGACTCATCCTATCTGTATTTTGCAAATTAAAGTTGGGGACCTAGAGTAAAAGTTAATTAGTGTAATGTGATTTATGTTTAATCAATTTGAATGCCTACTTGACTTTTATAACCCAAGTACTAAAATATGGCTTTAAGTCTAATTGGACTTCAATGCCAACCAAACATAACTTTTGGGTTTAAGACTTTTAGACTAGTGTTTGGGTTGAAAAAGTCCATCCTAACAAGCTTTTATTAACATTTAGTATAAATAGTTGGGCATGAACTCAAAATTTTCCCCCCCTGTGCGTCGAACACTTTTTTTTCAGATGTGCAAAGCTATTAAGGAACTTTGAAAATGAGAGTAAAAATGCTACCATTGTTAAAATAACTTAAAGCCACTTTTTTTATTTATAACAATAGTGTGGGCTCACAAATTAAAGTAACCGTCATTAGGTTATTTTTATATTTATGACAATTTTATTCTTATTTGCAAAATTTATCAATAGGTTCATACCACTAAAAACCTATATAGTATTTGACACACTTTATATATAAGTTTATTGGTGTTTGTGCGCCTTTAACCTTTGGGTTCTATAACCCAAAAGTGTTAAAATGTAGTTTGAGCGTGTGTTTGGTATCCCGTTTTGAGGTATATAAGCCCGTTTTTAGTGGAAAAAGCCCGAATGAGTTGGATTTTTTTTTTTTAATGTTTGGTTCAGTTTTTTACAATTGTATCATGGGTAGAATAAGCTACTTGTTAAATAAGCCCCTCACTGCAACTTTTCTATTAAGTCACTTATTATGTAAGTCTAGATAAAACTTCTTTCACATACTTATTTGATATACTGTAAATCACAATTTATAAGTACTTATTGTCCAAAAATAAGCTATCCCAAATCACTCATCCAAATATAAATCACATTACAAAAACTGACTTTTCTATTAAGTCATTTTTAATAAGTTAAAATTATAATAAGTCATTTTTCTTGTCGTTATCCCAAACACACTAAAATTTTGCTCTTAGGAAAAAATAATTTAGACATAATTTTTGGCCTTAAATTGACTTTTAAACTAGTTTTTAGGTTACCAAAGTCAATCCAAATATGTTATGTTAGATAACACTCCAATATAAATAATTTAGAAGGAGGAGTATTTTAATAAAATCAGTATATATTTTATACAAATAATTAACTCACCCTAATTATATATTAGATAACATGTATGGTGGCAATAGATCGTAATAAGAACTAGCTCTTGGACTTGAGCTTATTCAAAGGCAAACTTTCGATGTAGGACGGGGAATGGGAAAGGGGAAGAGAGAGGAGAGAAAGAGAACAGCGGAGGGAGGACAGTAAGAAAGGAGGAGGAAATCGGATGAGAAGAGAGAAACCTCAGTACTCAATTCTTAATAAAATGTATGCAAAACAAATGAGTTAAAGTGTCATTTATAGCCGGTATGGTTTGATTCCATTGGTAAGGATTACATGTAACCCTGAAGCAATAAATCGATTATAGCGTTTGGTTGATCTTATGTAATATAAAAATGATTATATTTTATAATTTTAATTACATCATTTGATGTAATCAGGATTACACTGCTAGGACTAACAAATGAGAATTCAGGTATCTTTTAATCAAGTGAAAAAGACACTATTGCCATTATAATTTTTTAATTTGACCAAAATGCCCACCATAAATGCTATTAAATATTAAATAATTACCACCATTAAATATTTAAAACAATTAATTAATTATATAAAAATTTAAAAAATATTCCCCACTAAAAAATTTAAAAAATTATATTCCACCATTAAAAATATTAAAATATCTCATTAAATAATATTCCCATCATTAAATATTAAAAAATTATCATGAACCCCTTCATAATATTTGCACCATTAAATATTAAAAAATTATTATGAACCTAACGTATACACTACACAAATTGAAAAAAAAAAAAAAATTTCTTTGAATCCAACGTCTACATTATATATATGTGTGTGGATGAGGTAATTTTGTTTCTTGCTATATTATTCTCATATATTCTCATTTTTTATATAATCCAACCAAATGTTTTTATGCATATGCATCATCTTTCTTTAATGGCGAACCAAATAAATTTGTGTAACCATTATTACATTACATTTCATTATGTTACTTCTAATTCTGTGAACCAAACGGGAACTTATAAATCTTAATCTAACCTTAGAAATTAATGACAGAGTATTCTAGAAATGTAAATTTAAATGCAACTGACAATTAATATTGATAAAAGATTACAATCAAATTAAGATAAAATCCGACGATTTCCTAATAATGCTAAATATCTGAAATATATGAAAATCCTAATAAACCATTATTCCATATCTCATCACCATTTCTTTGGGTTATTAGGGAATATGGCAAAGGTAAAGGCACAAAAGTCCTATTGATAGATGAGAACTGGGCACTATAAATCCATTGTCATTTCTTACACTGGATTAAACTGGTAATTGCATACTCAATTGTATCGAACTTGTAAACTTTTCATCTAGGTTAGGTCTGGATCTGGATTTAATTTAAAAATTATTTTAAAAACCTACTAACAAAAATGGTTTTGAAATGATTTAATGTAAATAACTTTTAGAATTTTTTTTAACGATGGTGATGGAAAAACTAATAGTTAAATTGCACTCCCTTCCTTTCTCTGTATCAGAGACAAATAACTAATTCATCAATACCAAAGAATGTTATTAAAATTAATTCATGTATTAATAAGTACTATTAGTATTTAATAAGAGGGATCATAAATCTGTTCAAGCGTTATTATATGTCAGCCCGTAAATGTTTAATTATTAGTAAGAGGAAATTAGATCCAATCCAACAAAAGTAAGAGGAAATTATATAAATAAAAGAATATAAGAAACAATTAAGATAGATAAGATTGGAAGATTTTTTTTTTTTTTGGAGGAGGGGTGGTGTTTTGAAACTGTGGTTTGTTATATTCCAATCGTCGATTAACTCTAATGTTGGGCTAAAAAAGAGAAAAAAAAGGTCAATAGCTGGGTATATTCAATGTTATAGTAATTGGTTAGGGTATGATGCCTAGATTACTGTACCTTTGTTTTAAAAATATGTGTATGCTTAGATTACTGTAAAGAGTAATATCATTCATGTAACCAAATTCAGAGTATATAAAATTGTGATTTAATAAGGGGTCATAAACTAACCTTTATATATTAGCCTTTGAATGTTCAGTCCTCCTACATATGTTTGATTGTGTAGAGAGAGAGAGAGAGAGATGGAGAGAGAAGCTTTGCAGAAAGAAATAGAGTCTTACAAGAACAAGCTGATTGAAAGAGACAATATGTTGAGAGAGAAAGTAAGTGAGGTTACAGAGTGTAAGAATAAGTTGTTTGTGACGGAGAAGAGGTTGAGGGAGACGAAAATTGCTTTTAATACGTACCAGACTCGAATGACCAAAGAAGTGATTGAGCTCAATACTGAGGTTAGGGTTCTGCGAAGTTTTGTCAACAAATGATAGACAACTTCAGTGAGAAATTAGCGCGTACGTAACATGGTCAACTGAATATTATGTTTTTGTGAAACTTATGTTGTCTTCTCTTTTAAATTAAGCGGTGGTTGTGATATTTTCTTTTGTCGCTGTTGGTTCTGTGGTTTTCCCTGTGACTGCTAATTGCATGTTTAAGAAATGTAATAAATATTTTGAATTTTATATCGTCCTCAGTTCCGTCGTGTGTGTATTGATGTATAATTTCTAATTTAGAGATGTAGATATTAAAGTTGATTTAATTTTTATATGCATTAATATGATTTTAACACTACGTACTAACCAGTGGTTAAAGATTTGCGAACATCTCGGGAAGCGCACTTATTAGGAGAGACGAAAACCCTTTACGCTCTAAATCTTATGAAGGGAAACTCTTCATCGAATAAAAAAAAAAAGACTATGAACAGAATGTGAAATATAACTTGAAATCACGATATCTCAAATCTCGTATTTAATCTAAGGTTAAGATAACATGAAATTTAAAAGAATAGGGGCTGTTTGGTATAAGGGGAGAGGAGAAAATTTTTCAAGGTCGAATTAAAAAAGGAATATAGGGTTAACTTTTCTCACTTTTTTATCTTATACTATCTTCTCTTTATTAAAATTTTATAACCCTAATTGTCCAATTTTTTTTTTTTTTAAAATTCGACACGAAGAAATTTTCCTTCCCTCTCTAAGTCTCTCGTACGAAACAGGCCATTAAGAAACTTACACACACATATATTGTTGATTCAAATATTCCACGGCAATGCATCTCTACAGAAGTTCCTATCCTTGGTATTCTGAGGTACAATATCATTTTTATTCTGTCTGATTCAAAGTCTCCAAATCATAGATTATACATGCAAGCATATCATATATATATATATATATATAGATATAGATATTATTTAAACATCTCATTGTTTAATCCATTTCACAAACTTTGTGAAATTCTCAAAAGAGACACCGCCTTCTGATACGTTGGCCATGATAATGTTCTTCAGCTTCAAGGATCTTTCCCTTATACCTTCATCTCCAAGCAACATGTCCACTTTTCTCTTAATTTCATGGCGAGAGACCAGTCCTTGATCATCAAAATCAAATCCCAGTCCAACCTTCGAAGCATCACAAATATAAGTCTTGTCAAAGAAATGGTCTGCAAAATATGGCCAACACAAAAAAGGAACCCCATTGCTCAAACCTTCCAACACAGAATTCCAACCACAATGGCTAACAAAGGAAGCTATTGCATGGTGGCTCAACACTTTTTGCTGAGGTGCCCAGTTCACAATTTTCCCATTTGTGCCTTCAAAAAACTCATCTGGGTATCTCATTTTTTCGCCTTTACCACTGTCATTTTCCCTAACAACCCAAAGAAAAGGTCTTTGAGTAAGCTCAAGTCCAAGAGCTATCTCTTGAAACTGTGTTGCATCAAACTCAGTGAAGCTACCAAAGGCAAGGTATATGACAGAACAAGGTGGTTGTTGGTCTAGCCATTTCAAGCAAGACATGTCCTCTTCCCAGAATTGTCCAAGTGACTGATCATGATGATGAGTACTTGATGAGCTCTCGTTGCTCTTCATTAATGGCCCAATGGGGAGGATTTTGGGGTATAAAGAGAAAGTTCCAGGCTCAAGTTCAAAAACGGTATTGCAAAGCCACCAGTCTGTTAAGTGTGAAGCTCTTACCATTCTTGCGTTGTTTTCAAATATGATCTTTTGAGATCCCATACAACACCACGGAATGTGGGCTGTGTTCATCTTAGGAATCTCTGGGGATAGCTCCAATTCTCCTTTTACAATTGGGGTTCCTACAATGCCAGGAGACATATCAAGATATATAGGTCAATACATATCCCAACAATTAATATAAATAAAGGGGCAGCCCAATGTATAAGACTCCCACCACATGGGGTCTGACTAGGTGGGGTTTGGGGAGAAGATGTAAGCAGCTTTACCCCACAATCGGAGAGGCTATTTTCAGAATTTAAACTTGTGACCTGCACAATAATTAATATACTCATCACTAAATTCTAAGCACTCCCTTCTTCCTGTACTTAATATATAAGAGCTAGTTGGGAAATTAATTTTGGTCTCAATCTATTTTGTCCCTTATATTTATTATTTATCTTTAAACTAATTTACCTAATTTATAAATTGATATACTCCTTCCGATCTTCTATATATATATATATATATATTGATCAAGTCACGTAAATCAAACTGTTGCTTAAAATTAGTTAAATACAATAAATATTAAATAAATTTATTTTTTCCCCAAATATATCCTTATTTATGATGATTAGGAGTGAGAGAGAAATTAGTGGGAAGAAAATATGAGAGAGAATGAGTGGGAAAAAGACATCAAATAGACATGTAATTAATTAGGGGTAAAAATATAAAAAATTAAACCGGCATTAAATTTTTAAACAAACATACAAATTGTTACTTATATATAGGACCAACTTTAAGTTGGGAGAATGTTATTTAATTATACTATAGGAGTGGAGGAAGTACTCTCTCTGGTCCTTAATATAAAACATATTTGAGGAGTTGAACTTGGTCCTAAATATATGACATTGTTTTCATATGGGTTAAGACACAAATCCGCCTCATAAGTATTTACGAAATCTCAATGTAACCCTGAAAGTGTTTTTTAGTCTCAATATCACTTTGGAAGTCCAAAAATATGGCAATCTTGCCCCTCTTTTAACCGTCATTCATTTTGATAAAACTTCTCTCACATACTTACTTCTTATACCGTAAATCACGATTTATAAGCACTTATTGTCCAAAAATAAGCTATCCCAAATCATTCATCCAAACATAAATCACATTACAAAAACTGACTTTTCTATTAAGTCATTTTTAATAAGTCAGAATCATAATAAGTCATTTTTCCTGCCGCTATTCCAAACACACACTAAAATTTTGCTCTTAGGAAAAAATAATTTAGATATAATTTTTAGCCTTAAATTGACTTTTAAACTAGTTTTTAGGTTACAAAAGTCAATCCAAATATGCTATGTTAGATAACACTCCAATATAAATAATTTAGAAGGAGGAGTCACTACTACAGAATTATGATATAACCATCCCAATAGACGTCTCAATTTTAAAATTGGGAGGTTAAAAAGGAAGGCGGTGGCATTTTCGTAATTATGTGTACATAGGAAAACCCTTAAACATCCCAAATTTAAATTTGGGACGCCTAAAGTTGAGTTTATACGTCCCAAATTTTATTTGGGACGCCCAAAGATTTTCACTGGCGCCAAAAAAGTAAATTAAAAAAATTTAACTTACTTTAGGCCTCCCAAATGGGATTTGGGACGCCTAAAGTCACACTTTAGAAGTCCCAAAAAAATTTGGGACTCTTAAAGTCATGTCAGAAATTCTGACATGCGTGAGAATTTTTTTTCCTTTTTTTCATTCCCATGTCAGAAACCCATACCTCTTTTTCCATCTTTCCCATCCCCATGACTTCTCTTCCCTTTTTTCTTTCATTCCCGTGACTTCATCTTCCTCAATCTTCTTCCTCTCTTCCTTTTCTTCATTCCCTTTTCCTCCACCTCCTTCCATTCTCATAACACCTTCTTTGCTCTCACCCTCCGGCGTACACCTCCTCTACCTTTTTTGCCCCCTCCACCCTCCGGCGTACACCTCCCACTCTCTTTGTTGCTTTCAGCCTCCGGCGTACCTCTTCTCTCCACTGTGTATACACAACTCCTCCAATGTCTTCTCTCCACCTTGAAAGCACATATACATCGTTGGCTGCCCTCTCCCCTGGTTTCATCAGGTTTGTTTTTTTTTTAAATATAAATTTACATGAAGAATTAAGTTAAACTTGCAATATGAAATAATTATAATGCTTTCAATTTATTTACATGATTCTAGTTATTGGAGTGTTTTTCCCTTGATTGTTTTTTTTGCCAGAATCATAAACTAGTTGTTAGTAGTTATGCAATACTAATAATGTTTTTGTTTTATACGTTTGGAGCTTGGAAATCGAGGAAAATACATATGTATATTTATTTTGATGAAATGAACAACAATTAGTTTGTAGTTGTGTGGTGACAAATATTTTGACACTTTCTAGTTGTTGTTATACATATATGATATTAGGTCGTATGAGTTGTTGTTATTATATATATATATATATATATAGTAAAAAGATTGCAGTGCTAGAAGTCCTTACCATTTCGTAAGGGACATTTTGTGGTTTATGAATCCATCTTCAATTCTGTTTCTGCAATTTTAATTTGCTGGGTAATGAAGAATATAAATAATTATTTAAAAAAAAATAAAACTTTTTAATGTCCCAAATTAAGAATTGGGATGTCTAAAGTCCCCCTATGGAGGACTTTAGACGTCCCAATTCTCAATTTGGGACGTCTAAAGTCTCACTTTAGACGTCCCAACTTTTTTGGGACGTCTTTTCTTAAAACATACTATACCCCCTACATAGACGTTCCTTAATTTTTGGACGTTAAAAGTGCCAAAATAGAGACGTTAAAACCCCTTTTTGTAGTAGTGAGTATTTTAAGATAATCAGTATATATTTTATACAAATAATTAACTCACCCTAATTATGGCAATAGATCGTAATAAGAACTAGCTCTTGGACTTGAGCTTATTCAAAGGCAAACTTTCTCACTTTAGACGTCCCAACCTTTTTGGGACGTTTTTTTTTAAAACATACTATGCCCCCTACATAAACGTTCCTTAATTTTTGGACGTTAAAAGTACAAAAATAGATACGTTAAAATCCCTTTTTGTAGTAGTGAGTATTTTAAGATAATCAGTATATATTTTATACAAATAATTAACTCACCCTAATTATGGCAATAGATCGTAATAAGAACTAGCTCTTGGACTTGAGCTTATTCAAAGGCAAACTTTCGATGTAGGGCGGGGAATGGGAAAGGGGAAGAGAGAGGAGAGAAAGAGAAGAGCGGAGGGAGGACAGTAAGAAAGGAGGAGGAAATCGGATGAGAAGAGAGAAACCTCAATACTCAATTCATAATAAAATGTATACAAAACAAATGAGTCAGAGTGTCATTTATAGCCGGTATGGTTTGATTCTATTGGAAAGGATTACACGAAATCCTGAAGCAATAAATCGATTACAGCATTTGGTTGATCTTATGTAATGTAAAGATGATTACATTTTGTAATTTTAATTATATCATTTGATGTAATCAGGATTAGCACTGGATAGATGAGCACTGGGCAGTATAAATCCATTGTCATTTCTTGCACTGGATTAAACTGGTAATTGCATATTCAATTGTATCGAACTTGTAAACTTTTCATCTAGGTTAGGTCTGGATCTGGATTTAATTTAAAAATTATTTTAACAACCTACTAACAAAAATGGTTTTGAAATGATTTAATGTAAATAACTTTTAGAATTTTTTTTAACGATGGTGATGGAAAAACTAATAGTTAAATTGCCCTCCCTTCCTTTCTCTGTATCAGAGACAAATAACTAATTCATCAATACCAAAGAATGTTATTAAAATTAATTCATGTATTAATAAGTACTATTAGTATTTAATAAGAAGGATCATAAATCTGTTCAAGCGTTATTATATGTCAGCCCGTAAATGTTTAATTATTAGTAAGAGGAAATTAGATCCAATCCAACAAAAGTAAGAGGAAATTATATAAATAAAAGAATATAAGAAACAATTAAGATAGATAAGATTGGAAGATTTTTTTTTTTTGGAGGAGGGGTGGTGTTTCGAAAATGTGGTTTGTTATATTCCAATCGTCGATTAACTCTAATGTTGGGCTAAAAAAGAGAAAAAAAAGGTCAATAGCTGGGTATATTCAATGTTATAGTAATTGGTTAGGGTGTGATGCCTAGATTACTGTACCTTTGTTTTAAAAATATGTGTATGCTTAGATTACTGTAAAGAGTAATATCATTCATGTAACCAAATTCAGAGTATATAAAATTGTGATTTAATAAGGGGTCATAAACTAACCTTTATATATTAGCCTTTGAATGTTCAGTCCTCCTACATATGTTTGATTGTGTAGGGAGAGAGAAAGTGAGAGAGAGAGAGAGAGAGAGAGAGAGATGGAGAGAGAAGCTTTGCAGAAAGAAATAGAGTCTTACAAGAACAAGCTGATTGAAAGAGACAATATGTTGAGAGAGAAAGTAAGTGAGGTTACAGAGTGTAAGAATAAGTTGTCTGTGACGGAGAAGAGGTTGAAGGAGACGGAAAAAGCTTTTAGTATGTGCCAGAATCGAATGACCAAAGAAGTGATTGAACTCAAAACTGAGGTTCGGGTTCTGCGAAGTTTTGTCAACAAATGATAGACAACTTCAGTGAGAAATTAGCGCGTACGTAACATGGTCAACTGAATATTATGTTTTTGTGAAACTTATGTTGTCTTCTCTTTTAAATTAAGCGGTGGTTGTGATATTTTCTTTTGTCGCTGTTGGTTCTGTGGTTTTCCCTGTGACTGCTAATTGCATGTTTAAGAAATGTAATCAATATTTTGAATTTTATATCGTCCTCAGTTCCGTCGTGTGTGTATTGATGTATAATTTCTAATTTAGTGATGTAGATAATAAAGTTGATTTAATTTTTATATGCATTAATATGATTTTAACACTACTAACCAGTGGTTAAAGATTTGCGAACATCTCGGGAAACGCACTTATTAGGAGAGACGAAAACCCTTTGCGCTCTAAATCTTATGAAGGGAAACTCTTCATCGAATAAAAAAAAAAAAAAAGACTATGAACAGAATGTGAAATATAACTTGAAATCACGATATCTCAAATCTCGTATTTAATCTAAGGATAAGATGTAGGGGATGTTAACATGAAATTTAAAAGAATAGGGGCTGTTTGGTATGAGGGGAGAGGAGAAAATTTTTCAAGGTCGAATTAAAAAAAGAATATAGGGTTAATTTTTCTCGCTTTTTTATCTTATATCTTCTTTTTATTAAAATTTTATAACCCTAATTGTCCAATTTTTTTTTTTTTAAATTGGACACGAAGAAATTTTCCTTCCCTCTCTAAGTCTCTCGTACGAAACAGGCCATTAAGAAACTTACACACACATATATTGTTGATTCAAATATTCCACGGCAATGCATCTCTACAGAAGTTCCTATCCTTGGTATTCTGAGGTACAATATCATTTTTATTCTGTCTGATTCAAAGTCTCCAAATCATAAATTATTCATGCAAGCATATCATATATATATATATATATATATATAGATATTATTTAAACATCTCATTGTTTAATCCATTTCACAAACTTTGTGAAATTCTCAAAAGAGACACCGCCTTCTGATACGTTGGCCATGATAATGTTCTTCAGCTTCAAGGATCTTTCCCTTATACCTTCATCTCCAAGCAACATGTCCACTTTTCTCTTAATTTCATGGCGAGAGACCAGTCCTTGATCATCAAAATCAAATCCCAGTCCAACCTTCCAAGCATCACAAATGTAAGTCTTGTCAAAGAAATGGTCTGCAAAATATGGCCAACACAAAAAAGGAACCCCATTGCTCAAACCTTCCAACACAGAATTCCAACCACAATGGCTAACAAAGCAAGCTATTGCATGGTGGCTCAACACTTTTTGCTGAGGTGCCCAGTTCACAATTTTCCCACTTTTGCCTTCAAAAAACTCATCTGGGTATCTCATTTTTTTGCCTTTACCTTTGTCATTTTCCCTAACAACCCAAAGAAAAGGCCTTTGAGTAAGCTCAAGTCCAAGAGCTATCTCTTGAAACTGTGTTGCATCAAACTCAGTGAAGCTACCAAAGGCAAGGTATATGACAGAACAAGGTGGTTGTTGGTCTAGCCATCTCAAGCAAGACATGTCCTCTTCCCAGAATTGTCCAAGTGACTGATGATGATCATGATGATGAGCACTTGATGAGCTCTTGTTGCTCTTCATTAATGGCCCAATGGGGAGGATTTTGGGGTATAAAGAGAAAGTTCCAGGCTCAAGTTCAAAAATGGTATTGCAAAGCCACCAGTCTGTTAAGTGTGAAGCTCTTACCATTCTTGCATTGTTTTCAAATATGATCTTTTGAGATCCCATACAACACCACGGAATGTGGGCTGTGTTCATCTTAGGAATCTCTGGGGATAGCTCGAATTCTCCTTTTACAATTGGGGTTCCTACAATGCCAGGAGACATATCAAGATATATAGATCAATACATATCCCAACAATTAATATAAATAAAGGGGCGGCTTAGTGCATAAGACTCTCATCATGTGGGGTCTGACCAGGTGGGGTCTAAGGAGAAGATGTACGCAGCCTTACCTCCATTATTTCTAAGATTTGAACATGTAACCCCCACAACAATTAATATACTCACCACTAAATTCTAAAGCACTCCCTTCTTCCTGTCCTTAATATATAAGAGTTAGTTGGAAAATTAATTTTGGCCTCCATATACTTTATCCCTTATATTTATCATTTTATGTAAGAGCTAGTTGGGAAATTAATTTTGGTCTCAATCTACTGTGTCCCTTATATTTATCATTTTTCTTTAAACTAATTTACTTAGTTTATAAACTGATATACTCCTTCCGGTCTTCTATATATGTAAGTGATTAAGCCACGTAAATCAAAATGTTGCTTAAAATTAGTAAAATGCAATAAATATGAAATAAATTTATTTTTTTAAAAATATATCCTTATTTATGAAAACGATTAGGAGTGACAAAGAACATGAGTGGAAAGAAAATATGAGAGAGAATGAGTGGGAAAAAGACATCAAATAGACATGTAATTATTTAGGGGGTAAAAATATAGAAAATTAAACGTGCATTAAATTTTTAAACAAACATACAAATTGTGACTTATATACAGGATCAACCCTATGTCAGAGAATGTTAACTATACTATAGGAGTGGAGAAAGTACTCTCTCTGGTACTTAATATAAACCATATTTAGAGAGTTGAACTTGTTCATAAATATATAACATAATTTTTTATGGTTTAAGGTGCCAATCTGTCCCGAAAATATTTGCGAAATCTTAATGTAATATTGGAAGTTTTTTATCTCAATATCACCTGGAAGTCCAAAAATGTGTATTATGATTTTTCCACCTCATCTTTTCTCTCCCCTTTCTCTCTCCTCTTTCAATCTTTTTGAAGAAAAAAAATTTCATCCCCCATCTTCTTCGATCCTACACACTCCCCCCTCTCCCTCTTTACACATAGAGGTTTTTTTTCTTTCAGAAAGATTGAAAGAGGAGAGAGAAAGGGGAGAGAAAAGATGAGGTGTGATGATAAGGTGGAAAAATCATAATACATGTGGTTGCCTGTAAGCAATTATAATCAGCATTAATAGTCAAAATAAACGGTGATTAAAAGAGGGGTGAGATTGCTACGTTTTTAGACTTTCAAGTGACATTGAGACTAAAAAGACTACTAGGGCTACATTGAGATTTCACAAATACTTCTGGAGCAGATTTGCAATTTAACTTTTTCATATTTGTTAATCTTTTTCTAATTATGCATATTAATGCTCCCTCAAAAATAATCAAAGAGGAGATGCAATAAGGAAATTAAGGAACATGACTATAGTGTTTTAAAAAATACATGTCATATTAACTAACTCAACTAACGTCTTTAATCTAATCAAAATTAGATAAATATATCTTATATTATGGATCGATGAGAGTATAATATGATGTTACATAAGGTTATTTTAGGAAGATTAGATCACATTTATTTTAGGGAAAATTCCAAAACAATACAATTGAAATTAGGAAAAGACAAAAAGGTGTGGTGAAATTGTGAAATCCCAAATCAGTACGGTAGTAGGAATATGGAATATAAAATGTTGATACAATGACTTAAATGCCCTTGTTAGTAATATGCAGAAGGAAAAAAGAGCGAGAAGAGGGAAGTTCAATTTTGAAAAGGCTGGAACTTTGAGATGCAAAACCTAGGGGTCGACGAGCAGATGAGCGGAATGATGGTGCGTTGAAGGTGGTGGGCGGCGATTTGGGGTGTCTTGGAAGGAGATTAATAGCAAAAGAACAGACATAGGAGGTGGGCGGCGTTGTGCGGTTGAGCGTTCAGTAGTTTGAGGTCTGTTGAGGGGCAAGGTGTTGTTAATCATAAATTTACACAAGTGAGTCTGTGAAATGCGTTTCCAAACAAAGTTACAAAACGCAAACTATGAAGTCGTTAATAAAGAAGATTGTGTTGTTCATAAAGGGCAAGGTGTTGTTAATAATAAGTTTACACCAGTGAGTGAGTCTGTGAACTGCACCGCCGACCTCCGCCAACTTAAGCCGGTCAACGCCGCCCACCTCCTATGTTTATTTTTCGCTCTTAATAATCTCCTTCCAAGACACCCCATATCGTCGCCCACCACCGTCGGCGCACCATCATTCCGCTCATCTATCTGTCGACCCCTAGGTTTCACGTCTCAGTGTTCCAGCCTTTTCAAAATCGGACTTCCCTCTTCTCGCTCTTTTTTCCTTCTGCCTATCACTAGCGAGGGCATTTAAGTCATTGTATCAACATTTCATATTCCAGATTCCTATTGCCGTACTGATTTGGGATTTCACAATGTCACTACACCTTTTTGTCATTTCCTAATTTCAACCGTTTTTTTTTTTTTTTTGAAATTTTCCCTTTCTAAATAAACTAATAACTCATTCATCTCATCATTTTTTCAATCTAGGGCTTATATTGAATATGAGAAGGAGTAATAAAGATATGCAAGTCAATAAATATATATAGCGTCAATGAAGAAAAAACAGAAAGGGAAGAAAAAAGTTAAAATCATATAAATTACCATGAGGATCTAGGATTCCATCTTGAATGAGCTTTGGCGCATGAAGTTTCAAAGCAAAAAGAGCAGCAGAAGCAGGACAGACGACAGCAGCTTTAATACCAAGCTTATGTGTAACTTCTAAAGCCCAAGCCATAGCCACATCTGCGACTACACAAGTGATTCTATCGTCACCACCTTGGACAATGTTTTCTTCCAGAAGCTTCTCGAACTCAGGGCACATGGTGCCCAACATGGCCAGACATAACTTGGCAATGTCGTTTCTGTCATCTTCAGGTCCCATACCATCTGGGATTGACACTAACTTGAAAGGAAACCTCTCCTTAATCTCATTGTCGTCCTCCTCGTCGTTCATTATTGCCTTCATCATTCTCTTGTGGTTGTAATCTGAGTTCACAAAGGTGATTTTGAGGCCATTTTGGGCTAATTTATGAGAGAAGTTCATGAGACAATTGACATGTCCTTGAGCAGGAAAGGGTAAAACCAGAACATTATTAGGGGGTCTCCTCATTATTCTCTGTGTGTTTATTGTGAAGAAGTACTATATTCTGGTTTATTTTATAGACACGGTGGAGAGGCATCATAAATATGAGGAAATTTTATTTCCCTTTTGAGTTAGCTAATAAAATAAATGCTTCAGTCAGTTATTCCTATTGCTCTTAATTCTGATTTTGGTAAAGGAAGCATTTATTTTATTAGATTCAATGCATATCAGCATTAAGAGCAATAGGAATAAATGTGAGGTACAATAATCTAGGCCTAGATTACCGTACCTTTGTTTTAAAAGATGTGATTTAACAAGGGGTCATGAATTACTGAACCTCACATTTATCACATGCCTGCCCACACTTGTTTCAGTTGTTTGTTTGTACTAGGATTCTCTCTTTTATCTTTTTTATTTATGATTAAAATATATGTTTAATTCTTTATATTTGTACAAGATATCATTTTGATTCTTTAAATTTATAAAGTATACTTTTGGTCCTACAATTTTAACACCGTTAACTTTACTAACAGAAAATGCTGCCCCAGCTACATTAAGTGAGGATTATGCAACTAACAAAACAAATTTTAGTTTTAATATTTTCTTAAAAAATAAACCTTATAATTTGAAAAAGCAAAAACACTTATAAAAAAATTCCAAAAGGGGCAGAAAAGTGTGCCCTAACGTCTTCAAACTTGGACTTGTGCGAGGATGGTTCGTATTCACCGTTGGTATTTGTTTATCGTCCCTAACATTTGAACTCATATTGAAGGCAAGTCCTTAAGGATCCATTAAAGGGAAAGATGAAGATGCGTTGGAATGGAGTCGGGGAAAGTAAATAGGGAGATGAAAGGAAGGCTACCATTACTGCAGAGACTTATCTAATGGACATGGATTCTGTATATTTTTAATCGACTCAAGAATCTAATTAGGAAGCATCTTAGCATTGTTTTTGAATGGGTCCAAATCCAGTTTTTGCAAAATTTCTGATTTTAAATCTGCAACAACAACTAGGTTAGATTCTTAGGGTTTTCTTTATCCTTTTTACCCATCTCCAAGTTTTCCCTTTTCTTTTCGTCAAATTTCTGATTGAAATTGTGAGCTTCTTGTGCGTTTTTGTGATCTAGGTTTTGAAGGAAGCCATTAATGGAGCAGAAACATGAGCTTCTTCAGAAGCTGCATGATGGGATATGGAGATCTTTGAGAGAGAGACTTTGAAGAAGTTTGGGGTGTTATCAATGATAAAATATTTGCTACTGTAGGTGAAGGATGGAAGAATGAGGTGAATGGTGGTAATTGCAGCAGCAGCAGGTAGGAGATAGAAGCAGAGATGTCATGGGCAAAGTATAGGAATAGCATGGGGAAAACAATTTTTTTGTCGCGATTTGTCATGAAGGTTTATTTTAGTCTTAAAATCTACTTTGTTTTTTTTTTAACTGCACAGCTATCACTCAAGATTGTTGAGTCAACATTTTCTGTTGCTAAAATTAATGGTGTTAAAATTATAGAATAAAAAATATACTTTATAAACATAAAGGACCAAAATGATATTTCATATAAACTTAAAGGACTAAAAATATAATTTAACCTTCATTTATTCATATCCTTTACCCTAAAACTATATAGTTTTGGGGGTAAAAACAAATGGGAGAAATGTTTTGTTTTTTAGAAAAAAAGTCAATTATCACTATGAAATATTTTTTTTAGTAACATCCAGTATTCCAAATTAATTTTAATACACTTAGCACATTAAAATATGTTTTTTGTGAAACCCAATATCTAGCACATATCACTTAGAAATATTTTCTTAGTAGCACCCAATATCCTGAGTGCTAAAATATGCACTAAAAATTATTTTAAGATACTGACACTTTTTTTAATTTATTGGTGTCTACTATTAATTTCAAAATCAACTATAATATTAATTTATAACCATTAAGTATATTGGTAAAAATATGTTACGATTCTTAATTAATAACCGTGAACTATTTATCTCTCCTCCGATAATGAGGATGAGAAAGGGGAGGATAAGTAGGACGATGAGGATGGCAGTGTGTTTATCCTCCCCTTCCTCGTCCTCTTCCTCAGATGAGGAAGATAAAGGCCATGTCAAAGTATTATCATCAGTGTAGGGAAGAGGAAATGTTTCGAACCATTATGACATTTGTTGTTTCATGACTATTTTTGCTTAACAATCGTCATTCTTGTGAAACAAAATATAACATGATGAAGAGGAGAAGGAGGAGGCTAATAAAGAAAAGTAGTCAAAATCACAAGGAATAAATGAATTTAAATAGAACTTTAACAGATTGTGAAGGGTTATGAGGTAAACTTAAGAAAGTCTAATAGGATTACAAAGGGTTATGATGAGTTATGATATTAAAGGTCTGAATGTTACAAAGGGTTATAAAAGAGTTAGATGACGGTTGTTTCTGAAGACTGTTATGTTTTGTCTTCACTGATATAAGAGGTTGGAAGTGGAATCGTTTTTAAGTCTTAAACGGTAGTTGTTTCAAAAGAATCATAACTTTTGTCACTAAATAAATGATAGTTATTAACTTCAACCATTTTTTTTTTGTGATTTTGTGAATTTCGCCTCGCATTAAATGACGAAGCGCATAATTAACCGTTTCCTCTAAGTATTATATATCATTGCGCGATCTCCGCCTCGACATACATAATGTTTATTATTAGTTGTAACCGTTATGTATTAGGCGTTATAAAAGCCCAAATCTGATATTTTTACTATTCCAATCTCATAATTTTTTGGTAAATAATAAGACTCATAATTTTTCCATTTCAATCAATTAAATTAATGTGAGATTTAGATAAACGTGCTTAAGTTATGCATTCTCTTATATCCTTCAACCTAGCCTTATAAACCCAAATCTCATTCTCCCCCCTCCCTCTCTGACCTTATTTCTTACACCCAATCAACATGTTTGAGGATCGAATGCTGAAGTGCATGTTTGAGCTAGCGTTTAAGAAGTACATTTACGTAAGTTAAGATAAAACTCTTTTAACAAATTTACCTCGTACATCGTAAATCACGTTGGAAAAACAGCTTCTACCGCTAATCCAAACAAATACCAAACTTGAAAGGCCCCTATATATAGAACTCTTGAACAGATTAATATTTATGATCCCATATTAAATACTTAATTAATTCATGAATTTCCATTTTCATATATTCTGAATTTAGGATACACATCAATCTTATTAATCTTTACAGTATTTTAGGAACATAAACGTATAAAACAAAGGTACAGTAATCTAGGCATCATATACTAATCAACATTAAGTGTATGCCCCCACTATTGACTTTTTTCTTTTTATTGTTCTCTTTCTTAGCATAACGTTAATGTTACTAGTGGAAAAATTATTTTTTTTGCCTTTACATTTTATATTTTTCCCAAATTAAATCAGTCTTAACTGTTTCAGATGACAAAGGACTAATCAGGGTTATTGAACCCGGACCGGACCGGCCGGTAAAATGGTCCGGTTCCCGGTCCGGTCCGAGTTCGTATTTTTTTTAAAAAAAATTTTAAAATTTTTTCTTTAGAATTTCATACTATAAATTTAAAATTTTTAATTTCTCACCGGTCTGGACCCGATTAAGCTCCAGTTTGGCCCCGATCTGACTTACTGACCCTTAACCCAATACCCCGACCGGTTCAATGTCCAATCCGAGTTTTAATACCTTGGGACTAATCTTGTACCAAGAAATTAGTCAAGGAAAAAGTGGACTTAATTGCTTTAAAATGAAAGCTCAAGGTCAAGGTACGTGAAGCTGAAAAAGATAAATCATGAATAATATATCAGAAAGGGGTCTCTCATATGAGAATTTCATGTTGGTTGAGGAATGGGTTAAACAATTAAAATGTTAGCTGTTATATATTCACCAAAAAAAAGAATATTGAGATGCTTGTTGAATAGTCGCTTCTCTCATGGAACTTCGTTTTCTTTTGGCTGTATCATTTTTCATTTAAGGGTTGAATTGTCATTTTATCATTGAAAGAAACCCCTAGTCACATTGCGTCTGGTGTCCTTGTCGTATGCAACGCACACCCGGCTGCTACCGTAGACTCTTAAAGTGGAGTATAATTTCATTCTTATTTGTTGTGATTCTCTAAACAAACAAATATAAGATCTTTACCACTAGTAAAACTAATACTCCCTCCGATCCTAATTATAAGATAAAGTTGACTTTTTTGGAGAAATTAAGGAAGCCAATTAAATCACTTTAGAGTATTTATATTTTTAGTATATTTAGATTATATATCAGTTTATTAGTCAAATTAATTAGTTTGAAGAAAAGAATAAAAATAAAAATATTCTAAAATGATTTAATTGGCTTCCTTAATTTCTCCAAAAAAGTCAACTTTATCTTATAATTAGGACCGGAGGGAGTACTACTCAATTATCAGCCTATACCAGTTCATCCCCATTCCTCATTCTGCAGAATTTCAATATCTCTTTCCAAAACAGAGATTAGAGAGGTGGCCTAAACAGCCATACTTCCGGTACCAGTCCTCTCATTACCTCAGTTGCCAGACAATCTGCAGCTTTATTACCAGACCGAGCAACCAAAGACAATTGCCAATTGTTAGAATGTTCCTGATTCAAAAGCTGTAAGCACTTCTGTATAATATCTATACTTTCCCATTCACACCCACCTACCTCCTTTCTCCTAATATTATCATATAATACTTGACAATCTGTTTCTAGTATCACCTTATCTCCTCCCCACAACTCCCATCCTTCCAAAGCTTCCAACAACGTCAAGCTTTCAGCTTGAAAGTAAGAGCAAGCATCCACCAATTTTCCAATACCCCCCATAAAACTCCCTCCCCAATCTCGCCCAACTATACTTATGGCCCCTTTCTTCTTCTTTGGGCAAAGTGCAGCATCTATGTTAATCTTCATTTGCCCCCACATTGGCTTCTCCCACCTATTAGCATGTTCTCGGACATCATTTGTCCTCCCAACCTTATCCCTCCTCTCAGATGCAGCCTAACAGTCCCTTGTCAGCCTCATTGCCCCTCTCACGCAAATTAATGCATTTACCTCCACCTGTTCAAACATGTATTTACATCTAGCCTTCCATATTTCCCAACAAATACCAGCAAATAGAGCAAGACCAAAATCATTAGGACTATCTCCCACTACAATCCAGTTTTCTAGCCAACAATCTAATCTATTCATTCTATATTTATCAAAACGTAGAGATAGAGGAGAGCCATGCCAGCAATGTGCTGCCCAAGGACAAAAGAAAAGAAGATGTTCCACTGTCTCCACATCCACCCTGCATAAATCACAAATAGGATTAACAACACATTTTCTTTTGAACAGAGCCTCCTTCATCGCTAATTTCCCACTCATTGCTCTCCAGAGAAAATTTTTAATTTTGGGGAAGGCATTTTGATTCTCCAAATCCCATTCCACAACTGCTTAGAAGGTTTGAAGGATCCACTAGGTGCCAATGGAGTGCTCCTCTCCTCCTTCTCTCTTACCGCCTTATATCCTAATTTCACTGCATATTGGCCATCTTTACTTTTTAGCCAAATCATCTTGTCCTCTGATTGAATCAAAGGGAGCTTAACTTGCTTTATAACATTCTGATCTTCTTTTCCAGTAAAGCTTCTGCCGCACTAAAATCCCATCTCCCATCCACGATTAGGTCCTTAACCTTCAGCTGTTTCATCTCCTCACTTATTGCTCTATTCCTCAACTTTAATCCCTCACGTGCTGGCAGCCATTTATCTTCAAATACAGACACCTTCTCCCCATCGCCCACCTTCAACATAAATCCTCCAATAATAAGTCCCTCCACTCTAAAATACTCGTCCATCCCCAAGAGGACTTACTACCTTTTTTGCTTTCAAAAAGTCATTTTCAGGAAAGTATAACCCTTTCAAAATCCTACACCACAAAGAATTTGGATTCTGAATCATTCGCCAGACTGATTTAGCCAAAAGGGCTTTATTAAAACCCTCCGGATCCCTGAAGCCTATACCTCCCTCTCCCTTCGACTTACTTAATGTGTGCCAAGCCTTTCAATGTATCCTTCCCTCATTCACCTTCTACCCCCACCAAAATTTTGAAACCATACTATCTAACTCAGCACACACTTTTTTGGGAAACTAAAACATGACATGGGAAAAATTGGAATGGCATTTGCTACTGCCTTTATCAATGTTTCCCTACCTGCAAAGGTAAGCAATTTCTGTTTCCATCCCTGCAATTTCAATCTCATTTTATTCTTCACAAACAAGAGAGCTTTAGATTTAGCTCTTTCCCAAACCATCGGTAAGCCCAAATATTTGCTTGGGTCATCAAAATCTTTTATTCCCAAAACTCCAAAAACAGCAATTTTATCCTCCCTCTTTACATTCTTCCAAAAAAATACACAGGATTTGTCAAAATTGACAGCCTGCCCCAAAGCGTTACAATAACAATCAATAATATTCTTCAATACTCTACAATTCTATGTATTGGCATTAATAAAGAACAATGCATCGTCTGCAAAAAAACAATTCGAGAGAGTAGGATATCTTCGAGCTAGCTCAATACCTCTCAACTTCTTGTTATCTATATCCATTGCTCCATTTTTTATAATACCTCCGCAGCAATTATGAAAAGGTAAGGAGACAAAGGATCTCCTTGCCTTATACCTCTTGTCATATGCAGATCTGCAATCTTCTTCCTAGCCACCACTAAATTCAAGCTAGCTGAAGATACACATTCCATAACCCACCAGATCCATTTCTCACCAAATCCCATCTTTCTCATAACGTCCTCCATAAATCCCCATTCAAGCCTGTCATAAGCTTTATTCATATCAATTTTAATAGCCACCTCCACCTTCCCCCCTTCTTCTTATTCTTCAAATAGTGGAACACCTCGTGAGCTATCAAAATGTTATCCTAAATCAATCTTTCTGCCACAAAAGCTCTCTGATTCTCTGATATTATTCTTTTTATCAGTGGTCTCATGCGATTAGCCAGTACTTTCGAAACAACGTTATACACAAAATTGCATAACCCTATCGGTCTAAACTATCCCACCTTCTCATCCTGCTCAACCTTCGGTATTAGGACCATGTTTGTACTATTAATTGATCTCAGGCTGGCACCATTTTGGAAAAAATCTATCACCATCTCTATCACTTCCTTCCCCACTTCATTTCATGCCACTGGATAAAAGGTTCCAGAAAATCCATCGGGTCAAGGCGCCTTTGTACCATTTAATTATGTTACTGCCTGTTTTACTTCAGCTAATGTAACCACCCTTTCAAGAATCAGATTATCAACTATATCCACACATTCATCCACATGTTGTAAGGCTCTACACATATCCCTCCTTCTTTCAAACCTAAACAAATCAGCATAAAAGTTTGCAAAGTTCAAATTAATATCTTCCTCCCTATCCATCCAAAGTCTTTCCTGCCCCTTAAGACTAGAGACTATATTTCTTACCCTTCTCCTTATTGTACTAGCATGAAAAAATTTGATGTTACGGTCCCCGTCTGCAAGCCAATTTATTCTAGACCGTTGCCACCAATATTTCTCCTACCTATCCCATGCCTCCTTAATCTGTCGTACAATATTCTCTTCCTATAACTTCCTTTCCCAGCTTAGCTCACCCTTATTACATTTCTCAAGCCTGGCTGTCAACTATTCAACCAGCTTGCGAGCATTAGGGAAAGTTTCCTTACCCCATTTAACTAAAGCTCTTCTACAATTAGTTAGCCTGCCACTAACTCCATCACCTTAGAATCATCAACACTTCCTTCCCACCACCAACTATTTTTTACTACTCCTAGGAAGTCATCATGTTCAGCCCAATTGTTTCAAATCTAAACATTCGAGGAATTCTCATATTTTTATGTTCATATTTCAACGGCAGAATATGATGATCAGACCCTACTGGCTCTAAATGAAATATTACTGCCTGCTGAAAGTCATCAAGAAAATCACAATTTGCTATAGCCCTATCAATCCTCTCCTTTAAATGATCCTCCCCCAACCTCCTATTGTTTGAGGTATATTTAGCCCCCCGAAAACCTAAGTCCATCAACTGATAGTTTGACAACACACACTGGAAATTCATAATCTTCCTAATATCCGCTGGAATCCTGCCCCACTTTTCATCCATAGATACCACATCATTAAAATCACTATACATAAGCCTTGAACATTACTAGCAATATTCCTAAGTTTATCCCAAACTTCCCTTCTACCCTCCTTACTTGGAGCCCCATATACAAAGATCATATACTTAGGAACATTAAAAGAAACAGAATTCAAACTTACATGGATAATATTCTTTGTCTAATGCCACACGTTAACCATCACCTCTTCCTTCCACCACAATGCTAAGCCACCGCTTCTTCCTCTAGACTGTACATAAACCTCTTTATCCATCTGACACGCTCTCCTTAATTTCTGAATCTTATCATTCATCATTTTAGTCTCCATTAGGAAGATTACCGAGGGTTTATTCTTGAAACACTCTTCCCTCAATTTCTTAATTGTCAAGGCTCTTCCTAAACCTTGACAGTTCCATACTAGTACATTCATGAATCTTGGTGGCTGATTTTGGCCAGCCACCTGCACCATCAGCATTCATACACACCTTCACAGATTATCCTCCCAACTGCTTGCAAGTCCCCCACCTCCTAGACCACCCTTCCTCCTATTACCCTTCCTTACCTGCCCTTTGATTTTGCTCACATTCCTCTTGCTCTTACTTTCCTATGTGTTCCCCTCAGCAACTCTGGGTTTACTCACTTCCCTTGGGAAGTTTAACCTTCTCTTCTTCACCATACCCTTTTCCTCCTAATCTTCCATATTTCTTTTCAACTTAATTTTTTGGAGATTCCTCATCACTTCAAACACTGGAGATTGAGAGCCATACACCACTATTGCCTTTGAAAAATCCTCTTTCTTTCGCAACAGATTTGCTTCCTCCATTTTTTGAGGTTCAGTAACGGGGTATTCATCTTCTTTGCTCCCCTTATCCACCTTCACAGTACAAGAAGTAGTATCACCATCACTCTTTGTGTCATGTTGAACTTAAGCTTTCCTACCACCTCCCACAGCATCCTCTATCCCTTTTTCCTCACAAACCTTCTTCTCTCCTCCCTACTTCACACCCTTCTCCTTCCCCATCCGCACTTTATCACCCCGCCCCTCCTCAGTTTTTCCAGTTTTCCTTCGCCAATCAGCATCTCCCAACCATTTTTGCAACAAATTAATTCATAATCTATCAGTCGAGATGGTTGAGCACTTAACCATCCTCCAAACTGTAGCACTTCTTAATCATTATTCTCATCCTTAGTAGGACAGCATCACCGATCGTGACCAATCCTTCCACAATTATAGCAAAAATTTTGGCAATCTCTTATATTGTGCTTTCACCTACACTAGTTTCTTTTCAGGTCTTGGGACCCAAATTCCAGTCACCAAAGGCTTTCTCAAATCTACCATAACTCTCGATCTCAGAAATCCTTGTATCAACAAACCATCCCTACGAGGATTCTCCACCATTATCACCTCACCTATAATCAAACCCAACATAATCGCATTCTCCATATCCATCGCTGCCAGAGGAACATCCTGAACTGAATCCAGAATGGGCAAACCTAAAACTCCACCTCGTTAAACGCCGCAAACTCTTGCCATGGTTTTATATTCAACAAAATCCCTTGGATTGACCAAGGCCGACCCCTCAATATTCCAAGCAAATATGTATTCTGCCTATATTCAAAGACAAATGCATTTCATTCGATCTTTGTAATTTCTAGATCCGAACTCTTCTCTAGATTCCAGCCCTCCAAATCATCTGGATCGTGATCTGCCGATTCAGGTTACGCTCCATCCTTAGCTTCCCGACTAGCGCTCCTCCAGTCAATTTGTGTTGTTATCTGTTGTTCCAATTTAGGTTCGCCACTAGATCTTCTCCCTTCAGACTTGATCTTCTCAAGCTCTCCATAATATCCTTCGACCCTCCAGAAATCAATCCCTAACTCCACGAATCCTTCCTCCCTGTGGTCTCCAACCTCACAATGCCTAGCTATGACAATGCGCAGTAACTAGACCACTCTTTCTTCTTCATCGCAGTGGGCGACGAAGGCTCACACACCAATTCCTACAGCGGAAGGACCACCGCACCTACCTCTCAGAAGAGAGAAAAAAAACTCCCACCCTGGAGAGAAAACCCTCATCAAACAATATTTGAACGGTCTTTTATGATCCCATATTAAATACATAATTAATTCATGAATTTCCATTTTCATATATTCTGAATTTAGGATACACATCAATCTTATTAATCTTTACAGTATTTTAGGAACATAAACGTATAAAACAAAGGTACAGTAATCTAGGCATCATATAAACCAACATTAAGTGTATTCCCCCCACTATTGACTTTTTTCTTTTTATTTTTCTCTTTCTTAGCATAACGTTAATGTTACTATTGGGAAAATTATTTTTGTTGCCTTTACATTTTATATTTTTCCCAAATTAAATCAGTCTTAACTGTTTCAGATGACAAAGGACTAATCTCGTGCCAAGAAATTAATCAAGGAAAAAGTGGACTTAATTGCTTTAAAATGAAAGCTCAAGGTCAAGGTACGTGAAGTTGAAAAAGATAAACCATGAATAATATATCAGAAAGGGGTCTCTCATATGAGAATTTCACGTAGCTTGAGGAATGGGTTAAACAATTAAAATGTTAGCTGTTATATATTCACAAAAAAAAAAAGAATATTGAGTTGCTTGTTGAATAGTCACTTCTCTCATGGAACTTCGTTTTCTTTTGGCTGTATCATTTTTCATATAAGGGTTGAATTGTCATTTTATCATTAACAGAAACCCCTAGTCACATTGCGTCTGGTGTCCTTGTCGTATGCAACGCACACCCGGCTGCTCCCGTAGATTCTTAAAGTGGAGTATAAATTCATTCTTATTTGTTGTGATTCTCTTTTTCTGTCTATCCGTTACGTGACAAATAAAATAATTTAATACTCTCTGGTATTTAATATAACATATATTTAGAGATTTGATTTTGATATTAAATATAAAACATAATTTTCATATTTATCAATCTTTTTCTAATTTATACATCAAGGAGAGAGAATGAAGAAATTAAGAAAGATGAATAGAGTGTTTAAAAAACAAATACAAGAAATATCAGGCTAAATCAACTAACTTATTTAATCTAATCAAATTAAGTAAATATATTTTCTATTAAAGGCCAGAGAGAGTATCGCTAATAAAAAAAATGTAATTTGTAGTGCTTATTTTTTGCTTTTTGTAACTCTTCTTTTTTTTTGATAGTGAAAGAATATAACATACAGCCCGAAGGGTTCTACCTTACTAAGTCAGTACAAAAATTCTGGTTGACAACATCATCTATAAGCAATTGTTTCGCTTCATCAGGTTCTCTGTGAAGAACAAGAAAATCAACCGCCATATCCCAAGCTATCATTGCGAAACAATCAGCCACTCTATTCGCGTCTCGACCACAGTGTAGCAGATCCACTTCCTACTCACGTTCCAGCATCGATTGAATCTCCAAAATTACTGTAACATCTGGATGTTCATCAGAGACCGCTCCTTAAATAAGCTCCAATACTTTGCTGCAATCACTTTCAACAAGAACATTCCTAAATCCTCCTTCCCAAGCCAACTTTATACCCCACAGGATTCCCCAGGCCTCTGCTGTGATCACAGACCCTTTTCCAATTCGAAACATAAATCCCCGAACAAATCATCCTTGGTCATCCCGTATCACTCCACCACATGTATAGCTTCCTGACGCTTCATTCCTGGATCCATCTATGTTAATCTTAACCGCTCCAGCGGGTGGAGAACGCCAAACCATACTTGGTGTGATATAAGATTTCGGTTGCATGGGACTGGAGACACCCTAAGACAGCACTGAACTAGTACGTGCTAGCAACTGTTGTTTACTCCATTGTTTATTGTTGAAAATACGGTCATTCCTCGCCAACCAAATGTGTCTACATAAAACAGTAAACCAGTAGCGAAATTCATAACCATACACCTTATCACGACGACTTAAGCACCATGTTAACCAAATGTTTCTATCTGTTAAGTCAAAAAATTTCCGATACCATTGACTAGGCAGCATCTCACTCCAGAGTTCTTTTACCACAGCACAATCTCTAAGAGCATGCAAAATTGATTCTGTCTCATCTTGGCAATAGGGGCACATCTCATTCGTATGGATTTTCCTCTGAGTTCTGATCAAATTTGTCATTAAATGACCGTGGGCGCATAACCACATGAACAGTTTGTACCGTTGAGGAACCTTTAGTTTCCATATGAGCCTCCATCAGAACCAATTCTGATTATCTCCGTGACCCGCTAATCTAATGTATGCCTCTTTTAGAACAAATTTGCCATCATCTGCCCAACGCCAACCCGGAATATCAGCACAAGTATTGCAGTTAATATTCACTTTTAGGATCGCTAACACAAACTCTTTCGGTAATAAATGTCCAAACTTATTCAGATCCCATTGACTTGATAGAGTAATACAGTCTGCTACCTTCCAATTTCGGATATCATTTGATAACGGTTGAGTTACCAAGCTGTCCAATCTATCCAAATGGGGAACCCATATATCTTGCCAAAAGGACACCAAAGCTCCATCAGTAATCCTCCATAAAATGCTCTCACTTACACTTTCCCAATTTTGTCTAATCCCCGTCCATGTGCTCGATTCGTTTCATCTTTTTTCCACAATCGGCACCACATCGCTACCTGTCTTGTACTTTTCTCGAAAGAAATGAACCCACAATGCATCGCGTTTGTGAACCAAGTTCCATCCTAGTTTAGTCATGTAAGCCTGATTTTGAATCCATGCCTGTCTTAATCCCAATCCACCGTCCTTTTTCAAGGAACAAACCCGACTCCAAGCTACCATATGAGGTTTACGATTTGTGGATGTACTTCCCCAAAGAAAATTCCTGCACTTCCTGTCTATCTCATCACAGATACCTAGAGGTAGAGGCACAGACTACATGGCATAGGAGGGCATTCGAATGGATTTGTAGTGCTTTTTGTAACTCTTCTGAAGAGCTACAAAAGCACTACAATAGGTGGGCTGTTTTGTAATACTTTGTTGCGTTACATTAGGCCCTTTTTTTAAAAAAAATTGTATTTAATATTATAGGGCTTCCTAAAAAAAGCGCTACAAAAAGTAATTTTTTTAAAAAAATAAAATCAAAATTGACAGCAATTTAATTTACAAATTTCTCCAATAACAAATTTGTATCAAACATCAAACTATCAATTCTAAAATTACGATACATATCTCAATGATTTTGTAGCAAAAAATATTACTCTATCTAATCCTATCAAATATAAATATCTAATTCAATATTTAAATATCTAATTCAAATCCTAATAAGGTAAATAATATTTAATCCAAATCCTAATAAGATAAAAATCTAACATCCAAATCCTAATATCTTAATAAAATATTCTAAACAACACATCTCAATGATTTTCCAGAGGCCATGACTAAAGAACTCTTATTTACTAAGATATCATAGCTAAATTGAAAATAAGTAATATAAATTTATTAGTTTAAGGAAGATGCCCATGTAGAATCCTACCAAGTATATGAGGTGTCTTCTGATAATTTTATATGACAATTTTCGTTAAAAAGATATCTGTGAGTTAATGACATAAAAAGGAAAGGTGAGGGTGTCAAATATAAATTTTGAAATGTCAAGGATTATATTCAGTTGCACAAAATTAAGGGGTTTCACACTACAAAAAAGAAGAAGCTATTTCGTAGTGGTGAATTTATAGCGGTTATATTTAACCGTTACAAATATTGACATTTGTAGTAGTTATTACGTAAACCGCAACACACTTGTAGCGATAAGCCACGCGCCAAGTGGCGCGAATGATTGGCGACATAATTTATAGCCGTTAAAAGGTTAAATCCGCTACAAATATGGCGTGAGATTCCCGCCTTAATTTCTCGAGGTTATTTTGTAGCAGTTTTTTTTTGTTTTAACCGCTACAAAATGTGGCACCACTTGGCACCAACTAGTCGCAACAACAGTGTCGGTTTGATTGTAGAGGTTACTATGAATTGAACCGCTACGAAATACCAAGCGACACCTATTTGTATTGGATATGCTTTTATTACCGCTATAGAACTTCAAAGGTCATCACATTTGTAGTAGTTCAGTTATGGTAACTGCTCTAGAACTTCAAAAGTCACACATCTGTAATAACCGCTACAAAGTGTAACTCCTTAGTAGCAGTTCATGTAGCGATTTTTCCCAAAACCGCTACAAAATCCAAATCTATAAATACACACTGCTCCCCTAATTTTTCAGTTTGGCCATTTCGTTTTCTGAAGTTTCTCTTAGAGTTTTCCATCAGATCTGACCGTTTAGGGACTTTCTGGGAGTTTTTGTTATAGCATTTCTCATTCATCTCACTTGAGGTACGAAATATATATATTTTATTTTTATACTTGTTATTTTATTTTACATTATAATGGTGACTAATTGGCTTTTTTTTTTTGAATTTTTGCAGTTGATATGGCTTCAAGGAGGGACAAGGGGAAGGAGCCTGAGGTCCCCAAACCAATTCTGTGGGGTAGCAGCAGTAGAGGAGGAGGGCAGCGCAGAGGGAAGGTGACCGTGCCATTTCATCCGATCTCCCCATAACAGCCACAGGAGTCACCCCTACCACAGCCACTACAGATGGTCCTACAGGAGTCGACCGCACCAGAGTTGCCTCATCTGGGAGATAAAGAGCTCAATGTCAGCGACTACAAGGTAAACGAGGATTTTGACATCCTGACTCCGATTGCAGACATGGAGCAGTTCCTGGATACGGATGACGCGTAGGACCAGAACAACCCACGATAGTCGTCTTCGTGATTTACTGGGTTTGAGGTGCAGGTCCAAGGTAAATATCTTTTTATTTAATAAATTAAATATTTAAATTCAAAAATTTAAATTTAAATTTCAATTTATCTAATGTATGTGGTAAATTGTGTAGATGAGCAGGGGAACTTGTCCACGAAGAGGTTGGACGTGACCGGGTTGAACAGCCTAGATCAAACACTACAAGTTTTAGTGCCGTGGAATGAGGCCACGGACTAGCTCATCGACAATGGGGGTCACCTGTTCAACCACTTCCTGAAGAAGGAGCTGGGCTTGAATTGGATGCAGTTCCCCCTTTAATTCAGGAAGTGGAAGAACGTTCCGAAAGGCCCGAAGGACCTGGCGTGGGATGAGGTAGTGAAGGTAATTAATAGTATTTAATTATATTATATTTAATTAATATTTATTAATTTTCTTATTTGTAATTAGTTATATTTAATTATTTTTTATTCAATTGTGTTACAACTTAGGTTTGCCGTCTGGGACAACCGGAAAAGGTACACGCTGATGAAGATGGGCGGCGACTGGAAGAACAGGAGGAACCGTCTCTTCCATAGTATGGATAAGGATGTGACGATTCCTCTACAGCAGCTGATTGAGAACGTCAAGGATGGCGTCCCACCAAACTACTGGGCGAGTTTCGTCCAGTTCAAGAGGAGCGCTGAAGGACAGGTAATGCATTTATAATTATAATTTAAATTTAAATTTAATTAATTTTATGATTTTATTAATTATAAGTGTTTTATATTGTTTTATTACTTTTAATATTGTTTTTTCCAGGCGCTTTTTCAGAGGAACATGAGATGCCGTGGGCAGCAGACGATCCACCACACAGCAGGATCAAAGACCTTTATTGTCACTTATACGAGCTGGTAACATTTCACAATATCAATTGCTTTTAATTAGTTATTTCATATTATAAATCTAGTATTTTTTTATAATACTAATTTTATTTTGTAATGTTTTAGGAGAGGACGGCACAGCAGGAGAATCGTCAGACGGAGTATGGGGAGTTGTTCGCTATTACACATAGACACCGTGATGGGACTCTGACTTCTCAGTAGGGAGAAATGGCCATTGTAAGTGAATTCATTATTATATTATTTATAAAACCAACTTTATTATGAAAAATAATAATAAGTAATTGTTTCATAAAATGGTAGGAGCGGATGCAGCAATTGCAGGTTGAGCTTTAAGAGACCCAGACCCAGGAGTCACAAGGGTCTGTAGACCCCACTACACTATTGAAAGCAGGTTTGGGTTAGGTTGAGCACCCCGGACGCGTGAGGGGGATGGGGATAGGCGCCATACCTAGCATGGTCTATGACAAGATCGACGCCTCTGAGGCTGGCAGCTCTAGAGCACAGACGTATGAGGGATGGGTTTATTAAGGAGTTGCCCTCATATTTGGCCAGAACACAGGCTGCAGTGGCTCAGCAGATGCAGGAGATTCAGCAGCAAGCCGATTTATACTACGCTCAGCATGCGTAGTGGTGCGATATCACGAACTACATGCTTGAGCGGTCGTGGAGTCACCTGTTCCTTGACGAGCAGTATCCACAAGTTCCCCCTGTCCCTCGGTTCATCGTCCAACCTACTCCTCCTCCTGCTGATGATGATGATGCTGTTAACTCTACCTAGCACCCCAATATTGCTGCACCTGAGCCTGAGGGAGCCCCACTGGAGGGAGGACCAGATGATTAGCCTCCTGGTAGTTAGTTTAAGAAATTTATATATATATATTTTTAAACATTTGTAAATAAAATTGGATATTTTATTTTTAGAACTTAAATTCTTGTTGCGTTTACAATAGTTATATTTATATTTTTAGAGCCTTGTTAAATTCTTGTTGTGTTTATGATAGTTATATTTATACTTCTAAAACTAACGTAAAAAACAAAATAAAAATTAAATTAACATTTATTTGTAGCGGTTTTATTGTACAAAAGCTACAGATATTCAAAAAAAATAAATTTTAATACTCCCTCCGGTCCTAATTATAAGATAAAGTTGACTTTTTTGGAGAAATTAACGAAGCCAATTAAATTACTTTAGAGTGTCTATATTTTTAGTATCCTTAGATTATTTATTAGTTTATTAGTCAAATTAGTTAGTTTGGAGAAAAAAATAAAAATAAAAATACTTTAAAGTAATTTAATTGACTTCCTTAATTTCTCCAAAAAAGTCAACTTTGTCTTATAATTAGGACCGGATGGAGTATTTTTTTAAGCGGTTACATTTTACAAACCGCTACAACTATTTTATTCATTTTGTAGTGGTTATTAGTAAGGGTGAGCAAAATCAAACTGAAATTAAACCGAACCGAACTCAATTCAGTTATTTCAGTTATTGGATTTTTTTTTGGTTTTTTCCTTCTAGAATTTCGATGTTTGGTCTTTGGTTCGGTGACTATAAAAAAAATTTGATTATAACCGAAATAACAAATGCAACATATGGGCTCTATGTATGTTGTTTTTTTATGAATTCTCTATGTATGTTTTGCATGTCTTTTGAATGGCCCAAGCCTAACACTCATTATTTTTCATTTAAAACATGTTTTCAGCCCAAGCCCCAAGTCCAACTAACCCCACTTCCTAAATGGCTAGCAATAGAAACTTAGAAAGTATTCTCGTTTGATGTCGCCAGTTTCAATCTAGCTCCAGCATCCACTCAACATCTCCCTCGTCATGACCTTTGCTCACTGTCATCGGTCTTCACGCCCTCAAGCAAAATGAACTAGTGAGTAGTGACCCATTCACTGACATCTCTACTATCTTTCCTCAACCCACTTGAGTTTGTTTGATTTTTGAATCAAGTCTGAGCAGCACCTTCATTAGCTCAGAATTGAAGAGGTTGTTGTCGCCGTTAATGTCGAACTTATTGCAGATCTGGTGAGTATTGTTGTCCACGGGAAGGCAAGGAGACAGAGAAAAAGAGTAGATGCCTTCACCTTTGCTTCACACGTCTTCTTCCCTTCACGCCATCTCTTCTCAATCTTTCTCTTTTGTCTTCCAATCTGGTGATTTTTTTATTGTGGATTTGATCGTCGTTATTTCCCATTTTTCCCCAGATTATAGGCTTATTTTTAGATTTAATTTGATAGATCTGATTCCCTCAAAAGATTATTGATGTTTTGATATATAGCCTAAAAATTCAGTTATAACCGAAATTAATGAACACCGAACTGAAATATTTTGGTTTATTCGGTTCGGTTAATTTTTATGTTCAATTTTGGTTCGGTCTCTTCAATTTATATAATTCGGTTTTCGGTTTTTTCGGTTAATGAGGATAACCAAACCGAAAAACCGAATGCTCACCCTTAGTTATGAGGGTAACCGCTATAAATGTAGAGGACAGTGGGAGGGAAATTCAAAATTTAAATGTTGAATATTTATAGCGGTTACAGTAATAATCACTACAAATATGCAAAAAAGATTAAAACATAGCTAATGTAGTGCTTTTTGGGAAAAAAAAAAAAGCTACAATAGGTCATTTTAAATATTTAAAAAAAAAGATATTGTAGCTTTTTCTTAAACAAGCACTACACCAGATCATTTTTAAAAAATTATTTAAAGAACCTTGAAAGCATAACGTAGTTCCTGAACATGATTTCTTTTAAAATACATATTGTTTTTTTAAAAAAAATAATGGAATAGTATTATAGAGCTTTTCCAAAACAGAAGTGACAATAGATAATTTTAAATTTTAAAAAAAGATATAGTAGCTCTTTCTTAAACAAGAGCTACATTAGATCATTTAATTGTTTGAAAAATATAAAATTCATACTGTAGTGCTTGCCCATGACTTCTCTTAAAATACATGATTTCATTTTAAAAACTAACTGATTTTCTTTAAAGTGATTGAACCCATTGTAGCCCTTATTTAATAAAGCGCTACAATACACTGATTGTTATTTTAAAGAAAGATTTTGTAGCGCTCTCTTAGGTAAGAGACATCATAGATATCATCCTATTATAGTGCTCAAGTTTTTAAGTGCTACAATACGTTTGTAACACCCCAGATTTTATATTCACAAAAAATATATTGTAATTAATTGAAAAATTCAATAAAATGGTGAATATTCATGAAATTTGGATCTTATGAATTTTGTAATATTCATATTCATAAGGAAATAGGTAAATTAATTCAAGAAAGGAATTGAATTACAAAGGTGATAGCAAAATCATGATTTTGCCAATTTTGCCCAAGATTAATTATTTTTCAATTAATTGGAGTTAGTTTCAATTAATCAAGGAAAATAAAGGAAAATGTATAATTGGATTATTCTTAATGGAATAAATCAAGAATTGTGAAATTAGAGGGAATAATACATAATTCATTTAATTGAATTATGGAATTAGTGAAACACATTTTTTCTTCCCTTCTCTTCCATATTTTCGTCCAACACATGAAAATGAGGGAGAAAAATTGAATTCCAAGAGCACATGCCTAATTACTACATGAATATAGTCATGATCATAATGCTACATGGACATGGTACCTATAGTCAATGATGATAATGGTTGCGTGAATTGTTAGATTAAAAATTGAGTGTATGATGGGACGATTAGCTTGAGTGAACGGATGAAAGAACTTGAGTGCATGAAGGAGTGCAAGATTGGACTTAGTTGGAAGAGTAATTAGTTAATTGGAGCAAGAGGAAGAGGGAGCACTTTTTTTTATGCTAACCAAGGGAGAAATTTGGTTTAAACCCAATAGGAAGCTAATGGAGTAATCATGAAGGAAGGGAGGATTGTGACAAGTGTCACATTATGGCCCCTTGATGAAATCAATGGTGAAGGATGATTGGAGTCAATTTAATAAACACTCTTCCTCCCTCTCTATGTGCACATTTCGGCCAACTCAGAGAAAAAGAAAGAGAGAGAGAGAGAGAGAGAGAGGTAGAGAGAGCTTGAAGCACTTTGAAGAGTTAGAGAGAAGGAAGAAGAAGAAGCTAAGGTAAGTGTTGGTTTCTTAAGTTTTTCTTGTAGCATTTTCCTAGATCATTCTCTAAACTCTTGTTCCTCATGAATCCATGGTGGTGAAGACACACATTGAGATCAAGAAGAGAGGGAGGAGGTGTAAAGAGAAAGAGAGAGAGAGAGGAATAAAGAAGCCTAATAGGTAACTACACCAAACTCAAATCTATACTTGTATGAAGTTGATTTTGAAGTTTGTTATTAGTTTGGTGATTTTTGGTTGAGTTGTAAATTTGGAAAAGCCCTAATCCTAAGGGGTTATGCTGCCCAAATTTCTTTGAATCATGATTAAGAAGTGTTTAAATGAGTTAATAAAGGATTACAAGTGGAAAAATACAAGTTTTCCATTTTCTTTCAATATTTTGGCCAGCACTGTTCTGAGGAGTAGGAGCTGGATTTTTATGAAATACATGGTTCCATTGGATTTAATAGGCAAAAATAGATGGGGTTATAGTTGGTCACTTTTTCAAAAAATGCAGAAAAAGCATAATTACAAAAACGCCCCTAAACCCTAAATTGGGGCTGTCAAGGGTATTTTCGTAATTTGACAGTGAATTTGGTAATTTTGAGCCCGGAAATGGATTCCTTGGATGAAAATATGTCAGAATAGCCCTAGTCAAAATTTTGAGAAAACGTGCCATCGGGCCGGGCACAACGCGATCGGGTCAGGATCCCTGGGGCATTTTGGTAAATTTACACCATAGACTAATATAACCACAAGGAATACTATGAAAGAGTCTAAAATGATACTCGAATGGGTTATGACCTATTCTTGTATATTTAATATTTTAGGACTGAGCCAGAGGCTGGACACGACACGTTTTACAAGGCACATCTAAAAAGAGGTTTATAAAGCTTTGAGGTAGGAACATTATCCTTCATACATCATGCCATAGTTGTATGCTTGTGTGGATGTCAATGTTTGTAAATGTGCTTTATTAATCAACATGGTTTGCCTAAAGAGAGGCATTTAGTGCCGGGGTGTACTTACACTGGGAGTTGGCGGAAGAGCAACCGGTGTAGATTGTGGGGTTGGGCCATATTCATGTATACATGATAATGATGTGTTTATATTGTTCATTAATTAATGCATACCTTGGCTCATGTCATATATACTTTTCGCATTTTCTATGAACGATAGCATGTTTCTACTGAGATTCTTCGGAATCTCACCCCTTTTTTAAAATAAAGATCTCAGTGGGTGCTAGTGGGTCAAACGACAAAGGCGTAGATGCCGAGAAGTGATTGGCACGTGTCTCGAGGCAAGGACATGATCGTGGTTATAATTAGTTTATGTTTAGATATTTTTTAGAATCCTGTAAACATTAAAACTTCCGCTGCATTTTCTGTATTTCATTGACGAACGACGATTAGGGTTGTAAACGTATATTTTTATCAATATAATTGTACTTTTCTGTATGCCCATGGAATTCCGTCTTTATTACTCTTCGATTATCGAAATGGAAACAGGTGTTGACATTTTTGATATTAGAGCTAATAAGCGGTTCTGACATTATCAGAAATGTATACTTATAAGGTTTGTTTGCATGGCGATAAGATATCATGGATATTCTGAGAGGACCGTTGATCGACTACTTTGGTAACTGTGGTACGCATATGCGCTATACAACACAGAAGAGCTTGCCGATACTTCCAGTATACAAACCGCAGCCAAGACCCGAGACTCTGCCAAGATTAGAGGTAGGTGAGTCGGGATAGCCGCTAGTCTGCAAGTCAGAGGAGAACCCTATCGAGGCTAATTCGAGTGACGGTTTCTCGAGGGTTGCGGTACACGTACCATACAACTTGCAACCGGATGAGGACCTTGCTGATTATTTGTGGATAAAGCTGAGGCATGCGAGCCAGGTGTACGCTTACCCTGATGATTATTACTTGTCATACTTGGATTCCATCGAGACACTGTATGGCTGACGACGTCTTTTGGATATTAACTTACCAAACCTGACCTGGATTCTCACTACCATGAGCTTCTTCCCAAATACTGCTTTCTGGAACCAGAAGAAGATTAGCATAGTCGAGTAGGGTCCCAACAGCGATTTTTCAGGGTTCCTAGACCACATCCATGAGTACACGAGGGAGTACATAGACGAGGAGGAGTGATGTGGGCCCGACCTATTTTTTTCGTGACTAAGAGGTACCGGCACGTATTTTGAGGCAAGAGCAGTCATAGGATATCGGCAGACAGAAGAAATTTTAGCTGGAAGATGTATTTTGGGGAGGGTCCAGAGAAATTTTATAAATTAATGTTTTGGTATATGTAAAAAATAGTATGTCATGAACAGTAGTATGTAGGTTACGTAATATTTTTGTTTCTTCATAACTACTGTAAATAGCCGTTATGTGTTCTGTATGACATATCTGTACCCTGACTATTTATGAAATGACAACAATGTCCTTTCTCTTGTATCAAAATTTACTATTCTTTAAATTTCATGTAGAGTGAATTATGCAAATGATACAACCAGAAGAAGGTGGTAGAGGCGCAGTAGAGGTCGAGGTAGTGGTCAAGCCTGAGGGTGTAGTAGACATGGTAACAATGAGGAAGAACCAAGGCCTGACCTTATCCAACAGCAAATACTGGATATGTTAGAGCAACAACAACAGACTATGAATGAGATAAGAGTTGATCTTCAGGGAGTACAACAAAGGTAGGATCATCTAAAGCATCGTATAGATGAGTTTATATGGGGAAATTATGAAGAAATATATGAGGAACCTCTACTAGAGAATTTACCACCAGAGCCTGAAGTGGATATTCAGACTTAGCTGAGTAGATTCAGTAAGCAACAGCCACCTATGTTAAAGAGGAAGTTTGATCTCAACTAGCGGAAGACTGGTTAGCTCGTTTGAACAAGATCTTTGATATGCTGTAATGTCCAGATGAGATGAAAGCCAGGTTAGCTATATACAAGCTGGAAGGTAATGCTGATCGCTGATGGAAAGGTATGGATCTCATCCTGAAAGGGAAGAATGTTCCTATCACATGGGAACTATTCCAAGAAAAGTTCAATTAGAAATATTTTCCCCCAACCGTCAGAAGGGAAAAGGAGAAAGAGTTCTTTTGCATCAAACAGCAAGACCGGGAGCGCTTCAATGATTACTTAGCCTAGTATATCTGACTGTCGCGCTAATTGTCATATGCCAAGCTGAACGATAATGAAGAGTGGAATGCATACATGATGATTTAAGGGTTAAGACCCGAGTTTAAGGAGAGGCTGATTTCGCAATACTTCACAGAATTTAGCGAAGCGGCAGAGGAGTGCCGATACATTGAGAAGCACATGTCGAACTGGGTGACACATACTGCAAATAAAGGTGCTTCTGGAAGCGGTAGCTCAGCACAAAAGTGAAAGGATCAAAGTGGATATTCTGGAGGGGATTCTAAGAGGCTGAATCAATCTGGGGGCTGAGGAGGCCAGGGTTCTTCGGGAAGCAGGACTTGTTGGCGTTATCGAAAGCCAATTCACACTGGTAGATCTTGCAGCTGGATTCTATTTAGGCCAAACCCCAGTAAACCACCTGTTTGTTATAATTGCAACAAGACGAGGCATATGGCCAAAGATTGCCCACAAAAGTAGCAGCCGGAGGAGATGAGACCCAGAGCTTCAGGCAGGGTCTACACACTGACACAAGAAGAAGCTAGAAAGTCTCCAAAGCTGATTCAAGGTATGATTTCTCTGAACGACAGTTTAGTGCATGTTATGTATGATTCTGGTGCAAGCCATTCATTCATTGCATATGTCTGCATGAGACGATTGTGTTTACCTGTGCATAAATCCCCGTATGATTTGGTTGTATCTACACCTATGGGTACACGAGTTTTGACGACCAACGTTTGCCTAAATTGAGTGGTAAATGCTGAGGGGCGTGAATCGACTGTAAATTTGATCTGATTACCACTTCAAGGGTTGGAAGTAATTTTGGGGATTGACTGGTTAACAGCGAACGGTGTGTTGTTAGATTGTAAACAGAAGAGAGTCCTATATCTGAATCCACAACTGCGAGCTGATACAGAAATCACTCTTAACCTTCTTTCCGCGGCTAAAGTTGAGAGATATCTACAGAAAGGTTGTTAGGGGTACATGGTATTCTACTCTATGCAATCGGAGGCCGGTGTAGCCTTGGAAAGTATCCTTGTAGTGAGTGAGTTCCCTGATGTTTTTCTGGAGGATGTCAGTGGATTACACCTGATAGGGAAGTGGAGTTCTCAATTTATTTGAGGCCTATAATGGATCCAATTTCTAAAACCTCATACCATATGGCTCCAAGCGAGATGGCGGAGCTAAAGAAGCAGATCGAGGAACTACTTGAGAAAGGGTTTATACGACCTAGCGTATCACCCTGGGGTGCTCCATTTCTCTTCCTTAAAAAAGAAAGATGGAAGCCTTCGTCTCTGTATCGATTACCGAGAGCTGAACAAGGTGACCGTTAAGAACAAGTATACACTCCCTAGAATTGATGATTTGCTCGATTGTCTAGTTCCTGTGTAGTCTCAAAGATCAATTTGCAATCGGGATACCATCAGTTGAGAGTCAAAGCAGAAGATATATCGAAGACTGCTTTCAGGACCATATATGGGCATTACGAGTTTCTAGTGATGCCATTTGGGTTGACCAACGCACTTGCTGTGTTCATGGACTACATGAATCGAATCTTTCATCCGTTCTTGGACTAGTTCGTTGTAGTCTTTATCAATGATATATTGGTGTACTGACGAAGTGAGGCTGAACACGAACAACATTTAGGAACTATGTTGAACGTATTATGGGATAGGCAACTCTACACCAAGATGAGTAAGTGTGAATTCTGGCTTTTAGAGGTAAAGTTTCTAGGCCAAGTTTTCTCACAGCAAGGGGTCTCTATTGATCCTAGTAAGATGGAAGCAGTACTAAACTGGAAGAGACTAGAAATCATATTTGAAGTACTCAGTTTTCTGGGTCTAGCTGGCTATTATTGGAGGTTTATACAAAACTTCTTCGAAATTGCATTACCGTTGACTAAATTGACGCGAAAAGCTCAACATTTTGTGTGGGATGAGAATTGTGAGAAGAGCTTCATAGAGTTGAAGTAGAGGTTAATTACAACACCAGTATTAACGATCCCAGATCCTGAGTTTTCATATGTTGTCTATACAGATGACAGTGGGCATGGATTGGGATGTGTATTGATGCAGCATGGGCGAGTAGTGGCGTATGCATCACGTCACTGAAACCTCATGAATTGAACTATCCCACCCACAATCTAGAGTTAGCAGCAATCATGTTTGCTTTGAAAATCGGGAGACATTATCTCTATGGTGAGACCGTAGAGTTATACTGCGACCATAAGAGCTTGAAGTACTTATACGATCAGAAAGAGCTCAATATGAGACAATGCAGATGGATGGAGTTGTTGAAAGATTTCAACCTCGAAATCAAGTATCATCCCGGTAAAGTTAATGTCGACGCTGATACATTAAGCCAGAAATCAGTACAGGTGGCAGCCATGATGATCTATAAGCAGAAAATGATCGAGGATTTCAGAGACCTAAATCTGTCTAATCAGATTCTGTTAGGCAGTGGGGTCAGCCAGATACACAACAATATGAGGGTGGTAATTGAGGAAGCCCAACTGAATGATGATGAAGCGTTATCTATAAGAGGTATGATTGATACAGGCGAGACTCAGGATTATGACTTGTCTCCCAACGAGCTAGTTAGGTACAAGAAGCAGATTTATGTTCTACCACAATCAGAACTGAAATGACAAATCCTGGAGGAGGCACATAAGAGCAATTAGACTCTATATCCAGGAGCTACAAAGATGTACCATGACTTGAAGGCTCAATACTATTGGCCAGGGATAAAAAGAGAGGTGACTAAGTTCGTTGCTCGTTGCTCGTTGCTTGTCATGTCAGAGAGTAAAAGTTGAACATCAACGACCATCGAGGCTTTTGACGAATCCTGAGATTCCTGAGTATAAGTGGGAAAGCGTTACTATGGATTTCATGACAGGATTGCCTAAGGTCAGAAACCATGACGCTATATGGGTGATAGTTGACAGATTCACGAAGATAGCTCACTTCCTACCAATTAGGATTCACTATTCTCCTGACAGACTAGCAGAAATTTACATTAAAGAGATTGTAAGATTACATGGTAATCCAAAGAACATCAACTCTGATCAAGATCCACAATTCACTTCCAAGTTTTGGAAGGTGGTACATAAAGCTTTGGTACCAAGCTCCGATTCAGCATGACATATCATCCTCAAATTGACAGGCAGATAGAACAAACAATTCAAACCCTTGAGGATATGCTAAGGGCATGTGTGCTTGATTTTAAAGGTAGCTGTGACAAATTCCTTCCATTGGCTGAGTTTGCCTACAATAACAGTTATTATTTGAGCATCCAAATGGCTCCGTATGAGGCGCTCTACGGGAGGAAGTGTCAATTGCCTGTATTCTGGACTAAGTTGTCTGAGAGGGAATAGCTAGGGCCAGATCTTGTTGATCAAACAACAGAGCAGATAAAGTTGATCAAGTAGAGATTGCTAGCTGCTCAGAGCTGATAGAAAAGTTATACAGATAGGAGGTGAAAACCTCTAGATTTAAAGTCGGTGACCGCATGTTCATGAAAGTATCACCTGTTACGGGTATTGGCAGAGCATTGAAAGCAAAGAAGCTGCAACCAAGATATATTGGTCCGTTTGAGATCTTAGAGAAGATTGGGTCTGTAGCGTACCGTATCGTTTTGCCACCAAGTCTGAGCAGGCTACACGATGTTTTTCATGTTTCCCAGATGAAAAAGTATCAACCTGATCCATAGCATGTAATAGAGTATGACGATGTGCAAAAGCGCAAAGATTTGACTTACGAAGTCATGTCCAACCGAATCATCGATCGGCAGGAAAAGCAACTCAGAAACAAGAGTATTTTGTTTGTTAAAGTTGTCTGGAAAGGGTTATCGCCCAGAGAGGCTACGTGGGAAATAGAGGACAGTGTGAAGAAGCGTTACCTGGAATTCATGAATGTATAAGTGTAGCAAATTTTGGGGACGAAATTTAATTAAGTGGGGGAGAAATGTAACACCCCAAATTTTATATTCACAAAAAATATATTGTAATTAATTGAGAAATTCAATAAAATGGTGAATATTCATGAAATTTGGATTTTATGAATTTTAAAATATTCATATTCATAAGGAAATAGGTAAATTAATTCAAGAAAGGAATTAAATTACAAAGGTGATAGCAAAATCATGATTTTGCCAATTTGCCCAAGATTAATTATTTTCTAATTAATTGGAGTTAGTTTCAATTAATCAAGGAAAATAAAGGAAAATGTATAATTGGATTATTCTTAATGGAATAAATCAAGAATTGTGAAATTAGAGGGAATTATACATAATTCATTTAATTGAATTATGGAATTAGTGAAACACATTTTTCCTTCCCTTCTCTTCCATATTTTCGTCCAACACATGAAAATGAGGGAGAAAAATTGAATTCCAAGAGCACATGCCTAATTACTACATGAATATAGTCATGATCGTAATGCTACATGGACATGGTACTTATGTTTAATGATAATAATGGTTGAGTGAATTATTAGATTAAAAGTTAAGTGCATGATGGGAGGACTAGCTTGAGTGAAGGGATGAAAGAACTTGAGTGCATGGAGGAGTGCAAGATTGGAATTAGTTGGAAGAGTAATTGGTTAGTTGGAGCAAGAGGAAGAGGGAGCACGTTTTTTTTATGCTAACCAAGGGAGAAAATTGGTTCAAACCTAATGGGAAGCTAATGGAGTAATCATGAAGGAAGGGAGGATTTTAACAAGTGTCATATTATGGCTCCTTGATGAAATCAATGGTGAAGGATGAATGGAGTCAATTTAATAAACATTCTTCCTCCCTCTCCATGTGCACATTTCAGCCAACTCAAAGAGAGAGAGAGAGAGAGAGAGAGAGAGCGAGCTCGAAGCACTTTGAAGAGTTAGAGAGAAGAAAGAAGAAGAAGCTAAGGTAAGTGTTTGTTTCTTAAGTTTTTCTTGTAGCATTTTCCTAGATCCTTCTCTAAACTCTTGTTCCTCATGAATCCATGGTGGTGAAGACACACTTTGAGATCAAGAGAGAGAGGAGGCGCAAAGAGAGAGAGAGAGAGAGGAATCAAGAAGCCTAATAGAAAATTACACCAAACTCAAATTATACTTGTATGAAATTGATTTTGAAGTTTGTTGCTAGTTTGGTGATTTTTGGTTGAGTTGTAAATTTGGAAAAGCCCTAATCCTAAGGGGTTATGCTGCCCAAATTTCTTTAAATCATGATTAAAAAGTGTTTAAATGAGTTAATAAAGGATTAGAAGTGGAAAAGTACAAGTTTTGGAAGGTAAAACACAAAAGGACAATTTTTCCATTTTCATTCAATATTTTGGCCAGCACTATTCTGAGGGATAGGAGCTGGATTTTTATGAAATAGATGGTTCCATTGGATTCAGTAGGAAAAAATAGATGGGGTTACAGTTGATCACTTTTTCAGAAAAGACCGAAAAAGCATAATTACGAAAACACCCCTAAAACCCTAAATCGGGGCTGTCAAGGGTATTTTCGTAATTTGATAGTGAATTTTGTAATTTTGAGCCCGGAAATGGATTCCTTGGATGAAAATACGTCAGGATAGCCCTAGTTAAAATTTTGAGAAAACGTGCCATCGAGCCAGGTACGGCGGGGCCAGGCCAGGGTCCCGGGGGCATTTTGGTAAATTTTCACCATTGACTGATATAACCACAAGGAATACTATGAAAAAGTCTAAAATAATACTCAGATAGTTTATAACCTATTTCTTGTACATTTAATATTTTAGGACTGAGTCAAAGGCCGAACACGACATGTTTTACGAGGCACATCTAAAAAGGGGTTTATAAAGCTTTGAGGTAGTAACATTATCCTTCATACATCATGCCATAGTTATATGCTTGTGTGGATGCCAATATTTGTAAATGCGCTTTATTAATCAACGTGGTTTTCCTAGAGAGGGGCATTTAGTGCCGGGACGCACTTACACTAGGAGTTGGTGGAAGACCAACCGGTGTAGATTGTGGGGCTGGGCCCTAATCATGTATACATGATAATAATATGTTTATATTGTTCATTAATTAGTGCATACCTTGGCGCATGTCATATTTACGTTTCGCATTTTTTATAAATGATAGCATGTTTCTACTGTGATTCTTCGAAATCTCACCCTTTTTTTAAAATAAACATCTCAGTGGGTGCCAATGGGTCAAAAGGCAAAGCCGTAGACGCTAGGAAGTGATTAGCATGTGTCTCGAGGCAAGAACATGATCGTGGTTATAATTAGTTTATGTTTAGATATTTTGAGGAATCCTGTAAACATTAGAACTTCCGCTGTATTTTCTGTATTTTGTTGATGAATGACGATTGGGGTTATAAACGAATATTTTTATTTGTATAATTGTACTTTTCTTTATGCTCATGGAATTCTGTCTTTATTACTCTTCAATTATCGAAATGGAAATGGGTGTTGACAATGTTCGTTCTCTTACAATTGTAGCACTTAATAGAAGAAGTGCTATAAAAAGTGTGCTACGAAAACCCTTTTTTGTAATAATGATATAAATTTATTAGTTTAAGGAAGATGCCCATGTAGGATGCCACAAAGTATATGAGGTGTCTTCTATTAATCTTACATGACAATTTTCGTTAAAAAGATATCTGTGAGTTAACAACATAAAAAGGAAAGGTGAGGGTGTTAAATATAAATTTTAAAATGTCAAGGATTATATTCAGCTGCACAAAATTAAGGTCCACTTTAAGTGCTCTCCCCACCTGATTGCCAATTTCAGACATGCATTCCTCTGAATACATATGTAAAGGAAGGGTTGGCACTCTAATCCATGCTGCAACCTTCTTCACTCTATTGCAATAAGGATTAAAGTCTGAACTCCATCTTTTGACTAGTGACCTTAGGTGATCCATGGTCCATCGAAGAGAAGCCTCATGCATAAGGCCCTTTCCATTGATCTGAACACAAAATAATTATTAGGTAAATCAATGAGCTCAAATTTGTCAAACCGCAACATCCATTTTACCTTGTCTTCCATCATGATTAAATTCGTTCTCTTGCCCAGAAGAGTTAGGATGAGACCATCCTTCCAAGGTCAGCATAACTATTTAAGGCGATCATCTGGAACATTCAGACACGGCATAGAGTTCTTCTGTGCCTCCGTTAATGCCGAAGCTGTTTCTTGTTCTTCCTGTAGCCATTCTTGCATTTGTTCATTGAAGCTTTTGTCGAAGGCCTTCTCTTCTTCACCTATTAGCTTTGCTTTATAAGAAATTGGCCTTTTGTCAGACACATTAACCGGCTGTTTCAAATGGATTTTCTGCAACGGCATTTCAGGCTCATGAACTTCCACCATTTTAATATCCTCCTATTCCCCTGTTCTTGGGTCGCCATTCTGATCCTACCCCAGCTCGTTCAAACCATTCATTCTCTTGATATTATGTCCTAGGAGGTCATCCTTCTCCTGGGAAATTTCCCTTCCTTCATCAGGTAGTCCATGGGTAACCGATTGAACAGCGTGCACACCATTGTTTTCACTCTTTCTCTCACTATTTTTCTCTCTCATGTTTGCTATTATAATTTTAATCTCTACAGTACATTAAAATATTAAAGTAAAATATGCATACATAATACATATACTACCAAGTAACTTAATTAGTTTTTTTAATCTCTCTAAAAAAATTAATGTATCTTATATTTAAAGTAAGAGATAGTACTTAGAATTGCATCTTACAACATTGGCAGGTGTTGACTCTGATGCAGAAAATGTTTTTTTTTTTTGCCACTGATGAGGAAAAAAATTGAATCATCAAATTTTATAATGATTTTATTTGCTTAAAAGTAATTACGATTTCTCAGGCTAAAAAGATAAGGCAATACGATTTCTAAAATGAGAATTATTATGAGGTCCTAACAGATTTAACAACTAAAATTAAAAGTTGCAATGACAAGCCAGCAGAATAAATCTGTACATTGTCTTTTTTTTTTTTTTTGCCTAGACTTTGTCGTTTTTTCTTTGCTCAAAGGAGGGAGTATATAATACTTTCCCATCTCCTTAATATAAGATCATGTTAACTATTTTCGAAAAAATTAATGAAGCTAAAAATTTATTTTAAAATATTTATATTTATAATTTCTTTCTAAACTAATTTTTTTGACTTATAAACTAATATATAATCTAATGATATACAATATATGTTATGATTAAGTAATTTATTTAGATTCTTTAATCTCTCCAAAAAAATCAACTAAATTTTATATTATGAACGAGGGGATTACCATGTTTCAAACTCAGAACCCCAAAGCATCTATGAAGAATGATCTAGAAGGGTACGAGGAAGACTGGTAATCTGTTGTCGTTTCCTATACTAGAACTTGTCATTGCATACTCATCATTTATTATCTGGTTTTTGGTTGATTAAATCTACTTTGAGACCTTATAGTAATTCCCCCTCTATAATTTCTCAAAATTTAGATCCTTAGATAAGTTATTATTGGGAAAATTATATTTGTTTGCCTTTACATTTTATCTTTATTTCCAAATCAGTCTTTATACTTCAAGTTTTTTTTTTTTTTGGGACTGAAATACTTTAAGGCATTTTACTAATTCTTTTATATACAACTGAACTACGAAGGATCTCGCACCAAGAAATCAAGAAAAAAGTGGAGTTGTTGCTTTACAGATGAAAGAATAAGGGCGAGGTCCGTGAAGCTGAAAAAGATTATCATGAATAATCAAGGTATTAAAACTCGGATCGGGCATTGAACTGGTCGGGGTACTGGGTTAAGGGTCAATGGGTTAGACCGGAGCTAAATCGGGACCAAACTAATGAGAAATTGAAAATTTTAGACTTATAGTATAAAATTCTAAATGAAAAATTTAAAAAAAAAAATTTTTAAATATGAACCGGGACCAATTTCCAGGCTGGTTTCTGGGCCGGACTGGCCGGTCCAGTCTGGGTTCAAGAAGCCTGTGAATAACAAAACAAAAGGAATGAGTTAAACAATAAGACGTCTGCTATTATTCACAAAAAAAAATAATAAATGCTAGTTGTTAACTCACTAGCACATAGATGGTTTTTTTGCTCAAGTTAAAAATAAATCGATGTAAAAAAGTGCAAGGGATGATAACTTTATAAATGTTATAAAAATAAGGAAGATCAATATCAACAACATAATAGAAAGAAAAGAGAAATGTAGAGATGATGAATTGGGGAGAATTCTCATTTCATATATATTTTTCATGCATATCTAATCCTTTGTGTTAATTGTTAAGCCTCTATTTATAGGCTCCCAATTCTCTTAAAAGTTACAATATAATAAACATAAAAATTAATACACATTATAATAGAGTTACAAAAAGAATTAATCCACAACATAAAAGCATCGGAGGATGTAGCCATTATTAATCATAAAATGGAATCTTAAGAGGCTATAAACATCCACACACCACAACATTTATAACAACAAATAAATTGGTATCGTAGTCAATGCACCACTTAATAATATAAACATTGTAAAAAAATCATTTTATAGATTGATTGCTAAAACGACCAATGTAGAAAGTTTAAAAATGTACAAAAATAAAATAAAATTAACCTTAGTAGTATGAACAACCAGGGTAAAATATTTTAAAAATTAAAAAAAAATAAAAAATAATAATTATTTTCTACCCTGTTTGTCAGAAGGTTTAAAATTTTAAAAAAATTGTTGTTATAAGGTTTCTATATTGGTTATGTGAGGAACCGAACCCTCCACTTAAACCAGAAACTTCAAGCTATCTGGTCCTCGCCATTTCAGCTTGTGCGTTGCCCTCTTCGCTAACTGTTCTGAGTTTAAGCTGCTGAAGTTGGGATTATTATGTATTTGGGTATAGGATTATGTTGATTGTTCAGTCTCAATTTGCCGAGTTTGTTGAGCTTGATTTTACCATACTTGCTTACTTCTCTTGTTCTTCAATAATACTCTGTAAAATCATACTAGCTTATTTCTCTTGTTCTTCAATCCTCCCTCCGGTCCTAGATATAAGACAGAATTTATTTTTTTTAGAGAGATTAAGGAAACTAAATAAGTTACTTACTCATATTATATATTGTGCATTCTTAAATTATATATTAGTTTATAAGTTAGATAAAATAGTTTGAAAAAAAAATGATAAATATAAATATTTTAAAGTAACTTAATTAACTTTATTAATATCTTCAAAAAAAATCAACCATGTCTTATATTTAACACAAAAGGGAGTAATACTCTGGAAAATACTTGGAATGTTATTGGTAGATCCAATTTTTAGGAAAGACTCTTCAATCTTCTCAAGTGAAAACAAATTTAGTGAGTGTTTGGGAAACACCCAAACCGTGGTTTCAAAAGCTATTTTCCGCAAATCAAGACAAAACTCCTCTCATATATTTACCTCATAAATCATAAAAGTCATTTTCAAAAGTTAAGACAAACATGCACTTAAAGGTCAGGCTCAGATGAGATTCTAAGAAGAATAAAGATTACTTGGCCCTCTGCCCCCCGGGTGTCCATTTCCTCCAAGAACTTCTTGTCAAAAGAATGAATTCTTACTTGTTTGGAATCACGTATGGGATCCTAAAAATGTTTATTCACGTAAATCAAGATAAAACTCTTTTCACATTTCACATACTTACCTTATATATTATAAATCACGGTTAAAAATCTACTTTTAAAAGTTAACCTCCTTGAATCACATAAGCACTGCGGGTAAAACCTAGATTCTCTAACCCGGACCGGACCGGCCGAACCAACCCGGAAACCGGTGACCCGGGCACTAAACCGGTCTGGTTCGGTGACCCGGTCCGGGTCAACTTTTTTATTTTTTTTTTAAATCTTATTTTTTTTAAAAAAAAATGTTACTTTAGAATTTCATACTATAAGCCTAAAATATTTTATTTCTCATCGGTTTGGTCCCGGTTTAGCTCCGGTCTGACCCACTGACCCTTGATCCAGTACCCCGACCGATTCACTTACCGATGCGGGTTTAATTACCTTGGGTAAAACACAGATCAAAGAAAAAATGAATCATTACTCTCACACTACTAGCCAAAAAATGAGAGAAGGAATCATTACTTTCTTGACCCTTTGTAATGGGGTGAAGGACTTAATTGTTAACCCCAATTTGAATGTACCACATCACAATCAACACTAATTGTAATCAACACTAATTGTTAACTACTCACGCAAGCAATCAATGTCGGTGCCATATCGAAGAAACCAAAAAACAGAAAAGTGATCAAAACTATGCTACTCCTTGCTAATTCAAAAACCAAAAATTTGAGCAATATCTAACGCTCTCTAGAGGATACAAGAAATCCAAAGCAGAAGCAGAATCATGGAATGGCCACAGAAATACAACCCAGCACAGTTTTAATTATACATCACCAAGCAAATTAATCATTTATGAGTTAATTTACCGTGTGAAAGCATATATAGCAGTAGAAATATAAATCAAAAGAGCAGAAGAAACTAGTATAACCAAAGCAGCAACAGCATGAGCAGCAGATTTGCTACCACAGGACAACATCCCTAACCGAATCTCGATCACATTGATCATCGAAAGCATCAGAAACAAGCAACCCATAACAGATCCAATGGCGGAGCCCATCATACCGAACCTTAAGACCTTGAGATTGATGTGTACTTTGAAAGCCTCATCGATGTCTTTGCTATTGAGCAAATTGATGGCGAGCTTCAAGCCCTGAGCGACCAACGAGGAGAAGAGGAAGAAGCTGAAAGAGACGACCTCGAAGACAAGAAGTTTCTTTTCGACGTCAATTCCGGCGTCGCACGAGGACCGATTCTCGAGACTTCGCTGACCTTGGGTTGTGAGAGAGAGACCGACGAAGACGGCGATCGTGAAGAGGGAATTGACATTGACGAGGCCATCCAGAGCAGTAACGTGAACGCTTGTTGTGGATGAAGAATAAGAATCAGACGAAACTCTTGCGACGGCTTCGTTGGGATAATACTCCTTTGGGTACTGCTCAGATCTGGAAACACGAGATTTCACAGAAACAAGGGTTTTAGAATGAACTAAATTAAAATGCAAAGACGATTGATATCACAAAATGCTGATTGTAAAGCAAGAAATTTCAGAGAGAGAGAGAGAGAGAGCTATGTACTCTGCCATGGAGGAAGGGAATTTTGGCGAATGGGGTTTGGAGTTGCAGAACCAGAGAGGAAATTATTGCTTGGAAGGGTTTTTTCTGTTGGTTTCTTAAGGAGAAAGATGCTTTACTTTCATACTTTGTTTGCTTTTGCTACTTTATTGCTTTTTTGGGCGGTTTTTAACTTTTCGTTTTGAGGAGACCGATGAGGGGGGCAAAACAGAGGTCAAACAAGTCTAAACAGAGATTTATTTAGGGAAATTCCCTATAAACCACCCTTGAAATATGCAAATCTCTAATCAGTACATTGAAATCCAAAAATCCGGATCAATCACGTGTCAGTACGGATGAACAGTGCGGGCGGCGTCAAAAGATGATTTTGCCCTTCAGCCCTTATTCTCGCCACTTCAAAAATAACAACACGGGGTTCTTAATTAACAACTCCGGATTCTTGATTAACAACTCTGTATTCTTGATTAACAACTCCAGTTTCATCTTTTTACTTTCACAATAACAACACCGATATTGTTATTAGCAACTCCAGATTCTTGATTAACAATTCCTCTTTATTCTTCCACATATTCGCATCTCAAAAATATAGTGTTGTTAATGTAAAATACGGTGTTATTATTGAACCTGAAACTTAAATTACGAAGTTGTGAAATAAGAAATGAGAGTTATTAATGTAGAATAGGATATTGTTAATAATAACACCGGTGTTGTTATTGTGAAAGTAAAAAGATGAAATGGAGTTGTTAATCAAGAATACGGAGTTATTAATCAAGAATCCGGAGTTGTTAATTAAGAGGGCATGTTGTTAATAAAAAAAGAAGTGTTGTTATTAGCCTTGAAACTTAAATTAGGAAGTTGTGAAACAAGAATACGGAGTTGTTAATCAAGAATCAGGAGTTGCTAATTAAGAACCGCATGTTGTTATTTTTGAAGTGGCGAGAATGATGGATGAAGGGCAAAATTGTCTTTTGGCGCCGCCGGCACTATTCATCCGTACTGACACGTGACTGATCCGGATTTTTTGATTTCAATATACTGATTAGGGATTTGCATATTTCAAGGGTATTTTATAGGGATTTTCCCATTTATTTATTTATTTATGGATTAATATCATTTTTATTTTCTTAAATTTATTATATTTTGATTTTGATCTCTCAAAATTTAAATAATTAGTTTTGATTCTTTTAGGAGGAAGATGATTCAAGTATTTATTAAGTTGTAGGGACCGATATTTAAATGAAATGAAATTTGAAGAATAAAAAAAACATCTAGTTTACAATTTTAAAGATTAAAATCAAAATAAGGACAAATTTAAAGGATCAAAGATTATATTAACCCTTTATTTATTTTGTGAGAAGGAAAGAGAAAAAACAACGAAACTTCTTGCAATTCCAAGTAAAAAACAGAACATGAGAAATAAGTTTTAATTGTGTTTGGTAAGAACAATCCTTCACAAACCCATGTTTATAACCTTTCCTTAAAAAAATAGAACACAGGCACCGCACACATTCATACAAGGGAAATAACTTGAATAGGTAAATCCAGCAACCTCTTATCTTGACATGCATCCCCTTCAAATTTAAATCTAAAAATTAGATAATTAATAAACAAATATTAACAGAATTAGTTAAATTAATTATTTCAAACAAATGTATATTGAGTTCTTAAAATAACTCATTTAGTGATTAACACCGTTGATATAAAAACTCATTTAATATATATAATTAATAGGGATAACTTGAAACATAATTTATCAATTTAAGAGACAAAGTAGATTGAAGTTTAACCTTTAGAATAAAAAACCACTCTTTAACTAGACCGTATATCTATTATACCTTTAGAAAGCTTTAGAAACAAAGCTTTTAAACAGTGTTAACAAGGGTATCTAATTATGATTAACGGTGTTAGATAATAGCTCCTCAAAAGGCTTACTTTTTTCTTCTCCCAAAAGGCTTAATAACATATCCCAAAAGGCTTAATTTTCTATTATTAAAATGTCACATGGATTTTATATTTAAAATAAGAGATAGTATATTATGAACGCAATTTGTAATTGTAATAATAGTTGTGGTTTTGAAATTCCTTCGGAAGAACCAACATTTTAAAGGAAAAAAATTTGCCTAATTAAAAAAAATAAAAGATTGCCAAACTAGCTCATATTCCACTTATTAGGAGGCAAACCTTTTTTTATTTTAAATGAGAATTGTCAGCAAGTCCTTTCACATTCCATCAATTAGGAGAATAACATTTAGGAAAATAATTAGAGTTGAAGATTGGGTATAAGAAATGATGAGGAAAAAATTTGCCCAAGTGAAAAATTGTTAAACCTATCGCATCTCACTTATTAGAAGGCAACCCTTTTTTATTAAAAAAAGAAAAGAAAAGAAAGAGAAATGTTAGCAAGCCCATTCACATTCCATCAATGAGGAGAATAACATTTGGGAAAATGATTGAAGTTAAGAATTGAGTGTAAAATAATGACCCGCCTCACATGACTTCCCACATTTTGAAGCCAAGTTAAATAATTGTTCTATTCTTCAAATATAACAAGCATTTAATGAAAACTTATCTACCAAATTGATGAAAGCAAGAACACCTGGGTTATTGTTGCACATGTTCTTAGGTCCATTTTTTTAAAAACAATTATAACATATCCAAAAATAATTATATATTTAAAAATTGGATAAGATTTTAAGAAGTTTATTTCAAGGCACATGCTCTTTATGAATGGGAAAAATGCAAGCTTATGAATGAATAGTAAACAGAGACAACTGACAAGAAGCTCAAGAACTGATTGTGGTCATATATACAAATGAGACCACTTGTAAGGAATTGCATGTAGTTATAATAATAACAAAGTTAAATTGTGAAAATAGATAAAGAGGGGGGTTTCATTACCATTAAATGGGTCTAAAGATAGGGGTTAGAAATTTGAAGTTGAGAGATTTTGGGGTGAAAGTAATTAAGGGGTTACATATCACTCATTCAGTCCTCAATATAAAATATATTTTGGGAGTTAATCTTGGTTCTAAATATAAGATAAAGTTTTTATATTTATCAATATTCTTCTAATTTACCCCTATTGATGCTCCATCAAAATTACTCAAGGAGGAAAGGAAAAAAGGGATTAAAGAAGATGACTATGATATTTTAGAAAATATATGATATATTAACTAACTTCCTTAATCTACTCAAATTAGGTAAATATATCTTATATTAAGAATCGAATTGAGTATTTTAATAACATCCAAAAGCAATTAGGGGGTTTTGGCGATGGCGGTGGCCGAGGGGGTGGGGGTTAATGTTTATTTACAAAAAGTGGGAGGTCATTTTGTCATTTGCTTTTAATTTCAAAAAAACATAGCATCTCATAGAGATTATTGAAATTGGAAACACATCTCTATCATTTAGCATTTTAAATGATATTTATATGTCTTTTTCCCTAAGAATAATGAGAATGTATTTACTAAAGAGGTTGAGAAATTCAGTAAGACATTAATATTAGTATGTGCATTAATTATGAAAGCAATAACAAGCCATTAAAAATAAGTTACAAAAAATCAACCGAAGTAGAACACCCCTAGAGACCCTAAGTTCATGATGCATGGGCTAAGCCACTAATAATTACTCTAGCTTTATTTGATGGTTACACATTGGGAATGCAAAGAGATTATTTGGTGCTTTAAATTCCTCCGATGTATCATCAGCAACAACACAAAGACGCTTGCCTATATGACATCCTAAAGTGATCAGATCACCATAGGCCATGCATCATCAAAACGTGAGTTAGGCAAAGAGTAGCACACTACCCATCAATCTCGCCTTTGAAAAAGTGATCAGATCACCATAGGCCATGCATCATCAAAACGTGAGTTAGGCAAAGAGTAGCACACTACCCATCAATCTCGCCTTTGAAAAAGACTCGCTAGCAATGGCAAACCGAGACGGCATCAAGATTTGACACAGAGTGACTACAAGTAGCTTACAAATCTAATTTATATTCTCCCTAAAATTTTTGGTCGTTGCATGACATAATATGTAGGCACATGAGAGGAGGACTCTTAGGGCAAAGCCACCACAATGCAGGACAATCTCGTGACTCGCTCAAAACAAAGATGAGTTTGCTATCCTTTGTTGTTTTAAACCTTAATGGAGTTAATTGATGAGGGGGAAGCTCAAAAACTTTATAATAGTTTTATAAAATATTAATTCATATTTTTTAAACACACATCATCTATGTGCTATGTTTCCATGTTGCATTTTTAAGTTAGACATAGAGTATATCTTATATGTGTTGTCACAAATGTCTAATCATAAGCAAAACAACCCATCTACTTCCTCTATATAGTATCATTCAGCGCACATCGACCCGTGTAACACATGGGAAGAAGCTCCTAGTTTATGACAAAACAAAGTATTGTTTTTCCCCCACTAAAATTTAAGTATCTTTTAGCGAGCTACGATATTTAAATTTTGGAAAAATAATTGTAACATCACAACTTTTATTCACTAATATATGTTATAAATATGTGGAAATATCCAATAAAAGGGAAGGGTGAATTTTGGAGGATGTGATTTTATTGCTAGTGAAATTTCCGGTGAGGCAGTGAATTAGTCATGTGGTTTTGGATAACTAAATGATTAAAAAAAAATTATGAAATTTTACAGGATGAATGTAGACATCCTAACCTTTAATTTGATGATCATGGGTAATTTTTGGAGTTGTTTACAAAAATTTATGAATTTTTTAATTTAGCCCATGTAAATTGTCTATTTTTTAGAACAGCATCCAAAAACTTAAAATCTGGGAATTTTTAGCTTTTAGTTTGATAAAGGCTATATTTTTTCTTGAAACTATACTCAATAAGGGTTCTATAGCGTTTAAAATCACTCCAATTCGATATCTATAAATTTAGTTATGATTTTTTAAAATTCGGATAAAAAATCTTCTAGAATTGTCAAATAATCCAAAAATGAAGAAAAAAAATGTGATGGCAACATTGTAATTTTGGGATAAACCCATTAGCCAATTTTTTCTGTTCTAATGGACCCTTAGATGTCATTTTGATGGGCCAAGAAAAGGGAAGTATTTGTTACATGTTATAATGCAATTACATAGGCGAAAGTCCATGTACACAAAAATCAAATTTTGTGAATTTTGGCAATTAATTAAAATGGAGCAAAAAATAGGATATTATAAAACACATTTCCCTTCCTCTCTTTTCTCCATTTCCGTCAGCCATTTGAGAAAGAAGAGAGAGTGAGTGAGTTTTGAGTGAGTGAGAAGGAGAGCAAAAGATCACAAAGGATTTCAATTTGCTTAATCCTCTCCCTAAGCTTGCTTTTTGCATGATCCATGGTGTTTAGGAAGCAAAAATCCCAAGGTTGGTGGAGTTAGGGCTTCGGCAAAAGAGGGACAAGCAAGAAGGAAGCTAAAGTGACTTCGTAAACTTCAATCTTTGGTTATTTTGACTATTGTGGTTAGTTTAATGGGTGAATTTCTGTTGGATTTGTTGTGATTGTAAATTCAGGAAAATGTTGAACCCTAAACGTTATGCTGCTCAAACTGAGTCTAAATAGTATTTATAACCTAATTAAATAGTTAATAAAGTGATTAGGAGTAGAAAGGAGCAAATCTACGGAGTCAGAATTGAAAAACCCCAATTTATCTTGGAGAATCCTGGGTTTCGGCCAGCTTTAGTTCATGGGGTTAGAATTGGATTTTTGATGATCTGATACGCAACGGAAATTAGGTAGGGTTAAATTGATCACTTTTCCAAAAAAGCCTTAAAAAGCATAATGACAAAAATGCCCCTAAAACACTAAGTTAGGAGCTGCCAAGGGCATTCTGGTTTTTTTTGGCAATGAATTTAGTAATTCCGAAGACGGAAATAGATTCCTTAAGCAAAAATATGTCATAATAGCCCAGGTTAAAATTTGAGAAAAAGTACGGTCGGACTAAGTAAGTCGGGGCTGGGGCGGGTCCCCAAGGGTATTTTGGTAAATTTTCACAATAGACTCATATAACTACTAGGAATATATTGGAAGTGCCTAAAACAATACATGAATAGGTTTTAACCTAATTATTGTACATTTGATATTTTATGACCAAGTTGAGAGCCTGAGGGGTTGGCATGAAAATCGAGGCATAAGTTTCGCAAAGAAAAAGACTTGAGGTAATGACATTATCCTTCCTACATCATGCCATAGTTCATATAATTGTGTGGTTGCCATTGTTTGTACTTGCATTAATCAACATGGTTTGCCTAGAAGGGGCAGTCTGTCGAGAAGGGACAACAGTGCGAGAAGTGCACTTTACCTAGTTAAGGAGTAACAATCCAACCAAGGTACTCGGATAGTGGTGCCCTATCCCATGTATACATGCGTTTATATTGTTCATTAATTGGTATATACATAGTGCATATCATATTTACTTCCCGCATTTTATATGAACAATAGTATGTTGCTACTGGGATTCTTTGGAATCTCATTCTTTTTCATAAACAAAAATGTGCCAGCGGAAATTAGCGGATCCAAAGGCAAGGGTGCAGACACAGGGAATTGACGGGCACCAATCCTGAGGTGAGGAAAAGTGGTTATATGTAGTTATTTTTGAATATTTTGGATAAAATTGTAAATATTATCGAATTCTGCACTTTTAATTCCTGTATGTAAACAAATGCTTTATTAGTATATTTGTACTTTTTTCTGCATACATGTGGAATTTTGTCTTTATCACTCTGCACATATCGAAATAAAAACGGGTATTGGCAAGAATCCTCGTAAATGAAAATTGAAAACAATAACATGTAGTGTTGGGAGACGAGCCCACATTTATTAACTAAATTCAGGTCCTTTTTGTAAGTTTAATATGAAATGGAATAAAATCATTATTTTGAGCAAGTTCATATAATTGTCTAGTTTAAGTGTTTCAGATTTTTTTATTAATTTAAAAATATAATGGTTAAATAAAAACTTTAAAAAATATGATAAAATTTCGATTAAAAAATTTAGTTCAATTAAAAAATAATTTTATTTTATATAATTATATATTTAAAATTAAAATATTTACTTTTGTTGAAATGAAAATTGCCGTTATTTTCATTCTTGCCAGTTTCGTTCCGTTCTTCTTTTTGGGAAAGCTGAAGCCGAACTGGGAAGCCCATTTTAGTTCAAGCGACCAAGCCCAATAAGGATCTGTTCCATGGCTATAAATATACTGTCTGAGAAGCGATAAGAAAAACCCTAACTGCGATAGATTTATAGTTCTGTATTAATTTCCTTCCTGTGCGCTGATTGCTTTCTTTTTGGGTTTTCTTGTCGATTGAAGGTGCGATGATGATGAGATCAAATAATCTCGTTAATCTGATCTTTTTCATGTGGAAAAGCTTTCTCTCCATTCAACTACCCTCTGAGCACCTTCATATGATTAAGCTTTTTCCATCTTCTGGTATATCTTTATGTTTCAGTAACTTTAGATCTTTTGAAGAATGATGGTCCTCTACTATAAAGATTTTCACTTCACCAATTTTCCCCCTTTTTAAATAATGCTTAAGCCTAATACATTGAGCTGAGCATATCGATTTTTAGCTTCAAATTAATAATTTCGTTTTAACTAGTTTAGAACGAACCTTGAATAGTGTTCTGGTTCCCTTTTTGTGTTTTTTGTGTGAAAAGTGTTCTGGTTCGATTTTCTTCGTGGGTATTGTTTTCATTGTGTGTGAATGCCCTACTCATAAATTACAGTCGACAATCGTAAAAAATCAGTAGTTCAAAATAATACGACCATATAAGGTCAATGAAAATCGTAAATCAGATTATCCTTGGTTCGAACACAAGGTTTTGTTTTGTTTTTTTAATAAAAGAAAAAAGCACCACCTAGGTTTCAACATCAACAACCACGTTTGAAGAGGGGGAGGTAATTTTCACTACTAGAATGAGACATCTTGGCTAATTGATGCGTCATAGTATTCTCCTCTCTAGAAACAAATCAAATTAAGTGTGTGTTGGTCTTTTTAATAAAACCTATGTTGTTTGGAACTTTGCCAAACACCTTCTAAAACTGACCAATTCCTACTAAATGGTTTCTTGTGGCCTCAACTCCAGCATAACTGCAAATCCTGTAAGATCTCTATCAACTTGGCAACCTTAGGTGAACATTAGTCATTTCAAAAGGAATTGTTGATCACATCATCCCATCGTACTCTTGCATTTGCACAGTCTTCTTCCTGCTCACAACCAAATGGGCATCTTCCTGTGTCTATGATGCCTCTCCTTGCTCAAGGTAGTGTTGTGTGGGCTCTACTATGAGAGAATAGCCACATTAAGAATTTGATCTTCTCTGATATGGTCTATCTCCATAAGAACTTTCATATGCTATCCCCCGTTTTGGTGGTACCTGAAAAAAGAAATGAACATATAGAACTAATAGTGAAACAACTATCAATAAACAGTTTTCAAGTCACTCTGTCCTCTCCTCTCTCCTCACTAGGTGAGTAAGCACATGTAACACGAATAACAACCTGAGGATGGAACCAACAGCCTAGGTTAGCCCTATCCCATAAATTGATTACTCTTCATGTTGGGGGAAGAATTAGATCTAACTTCTAACACGATCGTCAGGCATGACACAGTCCCCGTAGCTATGTTTAGCTCTAAAAATTTGTACCCACAGTGCATCACATTTACTCACATGATTCCAACACACCTTCATTATAAAGGCTTTGTTCTGCTCCGCCAACTTTCTTCTTCCCCGACCACCTTGACTTTTTATCCCTTGTAACAATATCCCAAGATAGGAGGTGCATTTTCCTTCCATCCACGGAAGTTTTTTATGAGTTAAATTTAGAAAAATTAGAGAGCTAGGGTTACAAAATTTTAATAAAAAAATATTTAAGATAAAAGAGTAAGAAAAAATTAACTAAAAATTGTTAATCCCTTTTCTCTCATATTTTTAAAATCCAACTCAAAATTTTTCCTCCTCCACTTTGCCTCCCTCCCCCTATTGGTATGAGAGATTGAGAGGGGTGGAGGGGTGGAAAAGTGGGCGGATAGAAAATTTTTTTGAATTGGATTTAAAAAAATGAGATAAATAGGTTTAATAATTTTTTATTAATTTTTCCTACTCTCTTGTTTTCCATCTTTTTTTTACCCCAATCCTCCAATTTTCTCATGCAACGGCAACTTCAATCACCTCACCACAAATCAACGATAAAGAACCTTCAGCGACCACTCACCACCGTACTTTCTCCAGCATCCTAGTTCCAGTTGAGTAGATCATCATCGTCGTGCAAGATTGGAGATTCCCTTCATTCCATTCCTACTTATTCCGACAAGATTGGGATATTGACACCATCAACAGTTATTCCAACAAAGTGGAGGCCGTAAAAAGAGGATCCGAAAGTGGAAGCTCATTGTGCACGACAATGGTGCCGTTAATGAAGGAAGCTTGGTTCGTCAAAGATCCTGCAACTCTGAACACGTCGATGATGGAAGACAAACATTATTGAAGGCATGGAAATGAAGACATGAGGGAAAGATTTCATATTTGCCATGGATTGAGGTTCCTGAGATCTCCTAATTTGAAAATTTTGAATATTGCAGTTTTACAATAGAGATAACAATGTGTTTGTTCTTTTGGGAAGATTTTTTATTTTTTAATTTAGAAGGACATTTTAGTATTTTTATATAAAAATTAAATCTCATTTATATGACATATCAAATATACTTTTAAACCTTATATTTATCTCTAAATCCATTTTCATATCAATTTTCATTTTCATCAAATCAATTCAAGCATATCAAACGGACCATTAGAAATTAGCATTTTTTGCATGTGATAAGATGGTCGGAGAGCATATAAGACTACTTTTACGATCAAATCCTTTATTGTACAGCGCCTTTTAGAGATTGTTTGATACGAGGGATTGGGAGTGGAGGGGAAGGACATTTTTTATAACTTGGATTTTAAAAAATTAGATAAGTGAAGTTGAAGGTTTTTGATTAATTTTTCTTATTATTTTATTTTACATCTTATCTTTATTAAAATTTTATAACCCCACTTCTCCAATTTTTTTAAATCTGACTCATAAAAATTTTCTCTCCCTTCCTTTCCCCTCAATTTCCCTCCTACCAAACAGACCCTTAAAGGAGTTTTATGAAGTGTAATGTAAAATAATTTAAAAGTTTCCATTTTCGCTTTAGTAAGTGATTAATCAATGATTAATCCTATAGAGACGTTGTACATTGCAGACATCTTAACATATTTTTAGACAAGTTTAATAATACCACCACCTTTTTTCAATAGTCAAGATACATGAAAATATTGGAAACATCTCAATAAAAATTGGAGAGGATAAAATATAATCACTGAAGGTTTTTTATATTTCAGTAATATATGATTGATTCTATCATAAAAGTCACCTTATAAGCCACATTTTTAGTGCCTCAGCAACTTTATATTGATATTCTACTATAAGAAGAGTCTTTTTAACAATATCTAGAAAACAGCAAAACATGAGCAATTTTATACAACAGCAGTAACATGAGGCAGATGGGAAGAAAGTATGAAACAAGCCACCAAAGATTTTCACCCAGTTGGGGGAACCTCTCCCCTCATTATCCGCCATGGACCGCCATAAAACTGTGGTTTCATGAGAGGCACAGCTTCCCCAGGATGCTCTTCCCAGTATTTTTCCTGTGATTTTACAAGATCACTTCTTAATTTAGTAATTCAAATATAGATTCTAAGCACAGTTCCAAAGTAATAGAATAAGCTTTCATGATATACTAACGAGTATTAAACAATATGCGAAGGCCTAATCCAAGCATTATGATTTTCCATCCAAAATGATAACCACTGCCACAATTTTATTATAAATGCTTAAGTGAATTTTTTGGACCAAAACAATGGTTATCGTTATATTGCTACATAATATGATGGTTGTCATGGAAAGGCAAAAATATCAGACAAGTTATATGCTGCAATGAATAGAAAAGTAAAATATGATCACTTTCAGGTCACATTTGGCACAAGAATATGCTAATGAGAAAATAAATTAATACATCAATGGAGATTGGAAGACAACCATCAAACCAGGGAAAATATCACTAGCTCAAAAGAACTTGACAATTCCTTATAACTCACAAGGAAATACTCCTCTAGAAAGGCCATTTGCAGAAATCCATACTGAGAACAGAAAACAAGCCCTCTCCAAAAGATGTGACGAGAAAATTCTTATAAAACCTTGCATTCTGTTATAATGTTAGACACCATAATCCAGTAAAAACAGCCCACTGCCAGAGCTTTATGTTTGTTCTAATCGTGAAACCAAATCATCTTCCCTTGAGCCAGCAGTTCCGAGAAGATGGATAGGAAGGTAATAAAGACAAACTCTTTTTATAAAAGACTGACGATAAAAACAAACCAACAATAACAGACAAGCCAAAGCAAGATATGAAGTTTATGCTATAAGAGTGGAATCTAAAGCAATCTACATTAGAAGACTGATTGTTGAACCCTTGTGTTATAATCCATACATGTGATGATTTCAACAATGATTTTAACTTACACGGACCAGCATATTGAAGCACCAAAGCTTATTTCAAATAGTTCTTGGCACATTAGAGTTTTCACAAGATGATCAAACAACATCAACAAAACCACAGCACTGCTTGAGCGAAAGGCTAAACAAAACAACATAGTAAATTTGGGTAAAAAAAAAAACTTTCTCCAAAATTGTATAGGAAAAAGAATAGAACCTTGTAGCGTTGCTCAGTGATAGCAGCCCCAATGACTCCGGTGTAGAAAGCAGCAATGTAAATGGTTACCAAAGGAGTGAAGGATTTGGGTCTTCTGTAAGGCTCAATCATGTCCCAGAGAATGGTTCTCTCCCACTTTGTGTATAAATATTCTGAATACTTCCTCCACAGATAGCTAGCCATTTCACTATCCCCACTTAAACCCTGCAAATGGGCATAAATATTTACTTTCAAAAACGATAAACCAAAAACAGAACTAAACCTAGCAGCAGGGATTAGACAAAAATAAGAAACCAAAAACCCTTGTGTTTGGGGCTTTGGCCAATAAACCCCAGAGAGTGGGTAAGTTAAAGTTTGGATGGAGGAGGATAGACAATAAAGGAATGAAAAAACACTTTTTTCCTGACCTTGTTTGCAAACTTTTCCCCCTTCTAAAACATGGCTTTCAAAATCAACACAAAAGTGTTTTATTTGATACAGCTAACAAACTACACAAGCCCGAATAGAAATATAATCCAATAGTTATTAGCAAAACTAGTAAAACTAAGCTGCTGCCAGGAAACCCTGTGACATTGAAGACACTCTTCTTTGAGGACAACCTCAAATTCCTCTGAGAAATCAGTTCAAGGACTCTGGAACAAAAGGCCAGAAATTCTTGAAATGAATATATGAAGACCATCGCTAAGATAACAACACCAAAAACAATGATAAATTACGGGAAAAACGCATACTTTGTGGTGATTGCAAACCTCAACATGGCAAGCTTGTGGAAAGAATATAAAAGAGGACCGCACAACAGCATTACCACAGTATAATCATAGTAATAGTGGTAGTTATAGGCCACAATATGATGAAGGTCCCGTATTATCTAAAGTGATTGCTTGGACTATCTGTCTATTATCAAGAGATCATGGTATCACAGAATTCAATTCCAAATATATAACACAGAAAAACTCGTTCGATACAAAAATAGAAACCACAATGGAAGAAAAAGCCAGAATACCAGAATATATTAGCTAAGGAGAACTACAGCAACGGCGAGGAGACGAGGTCACGAGCAGCAGCAAAGTTCGATGCGAAGACCGAAGAGCTTAGAGAGGCAGACGAATTCGGATCAGCATTTGGGGGGGGTTCTAGAGCAGAAAAGAGAAGCGGGTGGCAGTGGCGAAGTGGAGAAGAAGACGGGTAGGTCTCTGGAAGCGAACTGGAGCAGCAGAGTGGTTTCGTTTGGGCAAATCCCAAAAAAGGACCTTGGAAATGGGAAAATCTCAAATTAATGTGCTGAAATTATAAAATCTCATGTTAGTGCTGTGTCACTATAGAGGAGAAATATGAGATTTTGAAATTTCGGTGAAAAGACAAATGTGCCCTTCAGCTGTCTCCCTCTCAGCTAGTACTGGGAATGCGGGCTAGCCCGGGGGTTGCGGGGCAGCCCGCGTGGGCTAGAATCTTAGGCAGGGGTTCGCGATCTGGCTTTTGTCAACCCGAGCCCGTTTAGGCGGGCTGACTCGCCAGCCCACCATTCTTTTTATTTTTTTTTTAATTTCGTTTTTTTTAAAATATTTACTTTCTTTCTCTTTCACCCGCTCATATCACACTTCTTCTTTTTTATACATTTGTGTTATGAAGTCAATTTTATTCTTACTTTCCTTTTTTTTCATATACTCACATAATAAAAACATATAAACACATCTTTTTTAAATTTAATAATAATAGAATAAATAAATATAATATAAAAATAAAAATATCAAATAAAAAGTATGAGGAATTAATTAAACACGGCATAAAAAAAAGGTAATAATAAGGGTATTTGAATTTATTTTATTTAAAAAAACCAAAAAAAAAAAAAAGCGGGCCAGCCTGCCAGCTCACGGGTAGGGGTGGAAACAGGCCAGGCCAGGCCAGGCTTTTGCCTTAACAGGCCTGGCCTGTTAAGACATAAACTGGCCTGTGGCCTGTTGGAGGCCAAATTTTAGGCCTGAGCCTGGCCTGTACACAGGCCTGGCCTGGCCTGAAGCCTGTTAAGGAGGCCTGATTTTTTGAAATTTTTTAAGCAAACTAACAGGCCTATAGGCCACACTATAAAACAGGCCAACAGGCCACAGGCCGAAAACAGGCCTCCTTAAACAGGCCAAAAACAGGCCGAAATTTACGTAAACGACTATCAATGATTCAAAATACATCAAAACACAAGAGAATTAAAGTCTATTATAAAATCAAGGAACGATTAAACAAGATCATTACAACATCAAAGCAAAACTAACATTCTTGTTAGCACAATCTCGCAAGAATTTCAATCTAACCAAATAATTGGAATGTGAAGGGATAAATCATGAAAAGGATTAGACATTTATAATGAGATTACATTATAAACCACATGCTCAGAAAACTCATTTTTTTGAATCGTATGAGAGTTTTATCAAGATGCAGAAAATAAGGTTTTGCTAATGATGTAGTGGCCTCAATATATCGTTCCACACATCTAGAGATGCAACTGCTTTCGCCTCCACTTAAGCTCGACCCTGGTTTTGTGATGCACTTCTCAAAACACTTGCCCCTCACTGTCTACAAAATCAGTAACAAAGAAAAGGAGGCAAGCATAATAAAGAAAAGTAATTCCCACAAGTCAAGAAAAGTAAACGATTGCCCTAAAAAGGAGGCAAGCACAAACACACACGATCTCCCCTAAAAAAAAAAAACACACACACACACACACAAATCTTCAATACTGATAAAGTAAAAGCAGGCATCAAAATGTAGTTAGTATTTTATATATATGGACAATAATGGAGTTAGAGCATTTAAAGGGAAATGAAGAGAGTTGAGAGGATGGAATCAATTAATCTCCAGCTACTTGTCATCTACTATATTCAATTCAGATTTATATATCTCTATAATATAAGTCTAACACTCGCTTTAAAGAAACTTCAAGATATACATAATTAAGCTTTTGTCAAATCTCTTCTTTTCTCAAATAATTCTGGTCTCTAGATAGTACTTTAATTTATTTTCTAATCAAATTGGATTCGAACTCTGAGCAAAAAAAAAAAAAAAAAATGGATTCTAACACACTTTTTTGCAATCTTTATTTAATGCCAAGGGGCCAAACTTGAACAGGTTATGTGCAGAATGCAGATTCTCAGATCATCAAAAAATGGTGAATAGACATCCATATATATGTACCCTCCTCAAATTAGTACATTAATCAATATATATAAACCCTCCTCAAATGATCCGTATGTTGCTATATATAGTATGTTTATGTTAATCAATTTGATTATATATACAAAGAACCAAATTGGACAATTATGAACAGGACAATTATGAACCAGAATGAACCAGAATGAACCAGAAACAGAATGAACTAGAAACAGAATGAACCAGAAACAGAATGAACCAGAAACAGAAATTAAACAAGAACAGAAACAATGAACCAGAAACAGAAAATCAGAAACTGAACCAGAAAGCTAACCACAACAGTGAAGAATCCGAAATAAACCAGAACTAGAATCCGAAAATGAAGAACCAGAAAAACCAGAAATAGAATGAGTGATCTGTGCCAGAACAAACCAGAAACGGTCGTGCGCCTGTGCCGCTGTTCGAGCTACAATGATCGAAAGAGGAGATCTGCGATGCTAGAGACGAGATTTGCGATTCGAGGCGAGATTCCAGAATGAAGTGAATGATTGTGAGGCGAGGCGAGGCGAGAAACGAGAAACGAGTGAATGATTCTGAGGCGATTCGAGGCGAGATTCCAGAATGAAGTGAATGATTGTGAGGCGAGGCGAGTGAATGATTGTGAGGCGAGGCGAGGCGAGAAACGAGAAACGAGTGAATGATTCTGATTTCTGAGGCAAGGCGAGGCGAGATTTCAGAATGAAGATGAAGATTGAAGAATAATAGGGTTAGGGATTTTAGAAGAAATGAAGAAGCTTTGAAGAGGACGAAGTGAGAAAAAAAATTTCCAAGACATGTGTGTAATTAGTATCACCATTTACAAATTTTTTTTTTTTTTTTTTATATATTAACAGGCTCAGGCCGGCCTGACAGGCCTAACAGGCCTATCAATAAGCCTTGGCCTGGCCTGTTAAACAAAACAGGCTTTAGATTCGGCCTTGGTCTGGCCTTTTAGCCTGACAGGCCAGGCCTGAACAGGCCTATCACAGGCCAGGCCACAGGCCAGGCCACAGGCCCCTGACAGGCCGCCTGGCCTGTTTCCACCCCTACTCACGGGCTAAACGGGCTGAGCCAGTTTAGCCTGCATTTTTTGGCAGCCCGTTTAAGGTTTTTTTGGGCGGACTGGCGGGCCAAACCGCCAGCCCGACCCAATTTACCGGCTCTACTCTCAGCTCGAAATAACAACACCTTACTCTTGATTATTAACACCGCATTCTACATTAACAACTCTGTTTTCTACTTTCACAGTAACAACACCGGTCTCGTTATTAACAACACCGTATTGTATATTAACAACTCAACTTTCTTGTTCGCAATAACAACACCGATCTCTATATTAACAACACCGTATTCTATATTAACAAATCCACTTTCTTGTGTCTCAACTTCATAATTTAAGTTTCAAGGCCAATAACAACACCTCTTTCTTTATTAATAACACCGTATTTTACATTAACAACAACATATTTTGAAATACGAAGATGTAAAAGAATAAATCGGAGTTGTTAATGTAGAATGTGGTGTTGTTAATCAAGATGGAGGTTTTGTTATTCCGAGCAGAGAAAGAAGGATAGCTGAAGGGCACATTCGTCTATTCGCCGAGATTTCAAAATCTCATATTTCTCCTTCATACTGACACAACACTGACTGAAATTTTACAATTTCGGCACAATGATTTGAAATTTTCCAATTTCAAATTTATTTTATAGGTATTTTCTCTTCTTTTTATTTCTTTTGGTTGATATAAGCCAACTTCAAGTTTAATTTGATCTTAGTTTTGTTTTGTTCGACAAATTTTAAACTAGAGATTTTATTTCTTTAAATTTCATTGCGTTTAAAATATTATTCTCTATATAATCAAATTAAAATCTAGATGATTCTGCTTCTTGAAGGATCAAAACTTCTTATTTCTTTGGTCCTAAATATAAAATAAAGTTGACTTTTTTTGGAGATATTAAGAAAGCTAATTAAATTGTTTTATAATATTTATATTTATCATTTTTTTAAAACTATTTTGCCTAACATATAAACTTATATATAATATAATGATACACAACATATAATATGATTAAATAACTAATTTAGATTTCTTAATTTCTCTAAAAAAAAGTCAACTTTATCTTATATTTAGGACCGGAAGGAGTATTTAAAACTTAAGGGACTAAAATTAAAATGAGAAAAACTTAAAGGACCAAGATTATACCACTCTGGTTCTCTTTATAAGTCCATTTTAACTAAATCTCACATACCGATGAGAGGTAGTTAACTCAATGATTATAGGATAAATTTTCAATTATGCCCTCATTTATGAATAAATACTTTTTAACTATTTCTTCTTTATCCATAGTTAAATTATTCTTTTATTGGTATAATAAATAGGGGTAAAATTGTCACAATTTCATTTACTACACTGAAACTGGACTTATAAATAAGACTAACTTTTTTTTGTTAAAAAATACTTATAAACAGAATCAGAGTGGTATTATCCCTATACTTCTGGGTGGAAAATTTTGGATTTGACTATGTTGTTTCAGGTTCTCCCGAAACTTAAGAATTTAAAACTATAAGAATTATAATCAAAATTTCATCCAACTACAAAAGATCAATAGTGATATTAATTATATTTTCTTATAAACAAAAAGGAAAAAAAACAAACCACAGTGGGCAGAAAAAATATGTAAAAAAAAATAATACTACACCTACTTCTTAATATAAAAGTTAGTTGGGGATAAGATTTAGTCTTAAATATAATATCTCAATACACTTTATCTTTCAAATTTATAATTTTTTTTCATAAAACATCTCTATTGATTGCACACATTAAAGAGATATATTCAAGGCTTGTTATGATAAATGATGGTATTTTAGAAAAATTAATTTATATTTGTTATAAATAACTAATGTAACTAGGGCGAAAGTTTATTTTGCCCCGAAAGTTTCCCGGGAGGCAATATTTCCTTGAAAATGTCAAATCTTGAGCAATTTTATTTTAGTCGTTATTTCAATTAAGTTTAATTGTTAGTTGACCAAATATGCAGATATGAAAGTCGACATATTATCATTCATGTCATTTTTGTTAAGGTGTAAATTTGCCCTAAAGTTTTTACTTAAGAGCAATGTCACCCCGGGAGTTTCTAAATTGTATCAATGTGTCCCTGACAATTATCTAGGTTAAATTTAACTGTTAGTTGACTGAATATGTTGAATTAGTAGCGTGATCAAAATTGAAGAAGAAGAAATTCATATAAAGGAGAAGCTCACATTCGTCAGAAAGTAATGAAGAAAAATATTCAATCACTATATGCATACACACAGACTTTGAAAACTCTTTTCTGTCGTACCTCGACGACACTGTGATATTTAAATACCTTTTTTATTTTCTCTTAACCGTAAAACATGTTTTCACCTCTTTGATTGTCTCTAATCCTTTACATGGGATGCATTTTAAAAAAAAAATACTTATTTTTAAATCTAACTTAAAAAAATGACGTAATGACATATGGATTTGTCAAATAAGCATATTTGGTATGCTACATAGGTAAACTTAACTTAGATAACAGACATGATCAAATTGTTATAATTTAGAAACTCCGCGGGCAATATTGCCCTTAAGTAAAAACTTCTTAACTAAATTTACACCTAAACCCATAACAAAAATGACGTGAATGACACGTGAACTGTCAACTTAATATATTTGGTTAATTAGCTGTCAAACTTCACTAAGATAACAGTTAGAGCAAAATTACTCCAAATTTGACACTTCTGAGGCAACTTTGCTCCTTCGCGATAACTTCCAAGTCAAAATTGATTGTTAACCCATATAACTAACACCCTTAATCTTTTTAAATTAGTTAACTAACTCTTATATTAATAATCGAAACTAGTATACATTTATTTTTTTAGTTGGATATGTGATATTTGGGTCTGGTCTTGCACGTTGAAACTATATTGAAATGATGCAGATCCCATTGTAGTGATGCCACATTGTTTCCGGAAAAAAAACAAAGGTGGCACATTGTTGAGCATGAAAACGGGGTCCTCATGACAAGCCCTGAAAATCTCACATCACTACGAGTACCAAAGTCTTGTATATTATCACGACAAGCATTTCAACTCTGTCATCACAACAAGCACCAAAATCTTGTCTTACAAGGCTTGTTTTTTTTACCTTTCACAAGGCATTTCAAGTCTTGCATCACAACATAAATAAAGATTTTGGGAGCACCCACATTTCTCTAGCATGTCACTTGTATGCTTAGTCAGACAAATTACGTATTTTTATCATTACATACTTCTTAGACAATAGTCTAGCGAAGGCATGTTTACTATCATCACCTACGAAATAAGTAAAGATTTGCCCAAACAATTAAACATTAAAAACCAATTACAACAAAAAACCTCATCAAATTTACAACTAGAACTTAGGCTTTGTTTGGTTCAACAAATGTTAGATTAAGTGAGGTTTATTTAAGTTAGATTAGATGAGGTTATAATGTTGTTTGGTTCAACGAATGTTATGTTAAGTAAGATTTATTTAAGTTAGGTTATAATTTAAGTTAGATTAGAGGAGGTTAAAATGCCCCTTCTACATATTTTTCTTTTTCTTTTATAATGTATTTATTAATAATCATTATTTATAAAATAATTATTCGTGTAAGCATATAAATAATTATTTATAAAATTATTATTATTTGGAAAGTTCGTTGAATCAGGAGGTCAAGTTTTACATGGGAGGGCAGTGCTGGAATTTTAAAAAATTGCTATAGGCAATTTAATCACAATTGAAGAAAAATATTCTCTCACATAAGAAAAAACCCTAAGTTTGGATGGTTCACAACCTAGGTTAGGTGACTACTAGAAGACAAAAAAACATCTAACACCTAACCTAACCTCCTTCCAACTAAACACCACTTTTTTACCTCCAACTCACCCCAACTTAACCTAACCTCCAACCAAGCAAAGCCTTAGCTATATCTTTCAAAAATAGAATAAAACTAGATATTATACATGTACACTCCTTAGATCTTTAATGTAAGACAAAATTGGAGAGTTGATAGTGATCCTTAATATAAAATTTATTTTATATATTTATTAATTTCTTCCTAAATTAACATTGTTGATATATAATCTCAACAGTAATTGATTAGGAAAGAGGGGTGAATTAAGGGAGATAATTATAATACTTCAGAAAAATTATGTCATATTAAGTAACTTCTTTAATCCAATATAGTTATACAAATATAACTTGGTGCAGTATCTATCCCTTCCCATTTCTATTTTAGGTAAATTATTGAATTTCCAAACATATATTAAAATAAAAAGATCGATGTAAGTTGCAACATCTCTCTATTGAGAATGGGAAATGAGTCAATTGGGGAATATTTTATAGAATACTTCATAGGCCTTTATAGTTTATATACATAAACTGAATTTAATGGCAAAAAAGATATTCATTAAATTTTAGAGTATTTTATATCAGTAGTTTAGAAAAATTTATAATTCCCCCAATTTTTTATTCCGAGAATGAGCTGTTTGCAAATTCAATCATAGTTGAAGCATTTCCGCCCCATCCTGAACCTTTTTCTTTTGTTTTTTTTTGCTTCTTTTTCTTTCCTAATCTTTCTTTGTTGACTATTGATGCAATCGGTGTTTCCCTTAAAAGATGCATTTACAATTTCAAACAGTTCATTCAAAACAAGTGGGGACACCACCACCATAAAAGCAAAACACACATAACAAAATCGGCAATGATCAGATCATGAACGTTCATAATCTCATCGTACAAAATGGATTTGCACACACTTATATAACATAACGTGTATTACACTATTACTTTAAGATCTGTAATGAGTTTTTATATTGATCCTTATTATAACGCAAAGATGAATGAAACGAGACAGATTTTAAAGCAATGAGCTTTAGCAATAATAAACAAAATTATTACAGACAAAATGAGGCCCTCCATCCTCGGGGGGCGGGTGTGTGAAACAGAGGGGCCCATTGCGGAACAGAGCAGCTGAAGCAATTTGCAGAAGAGAACTCTCTAGCCCATGTGCGTTTCAGTTTTTCACACTGCATTTCGTTTCTCTCTCTCTCTCTCTCTCGCTCGCTCTGCGCACATAAACTTGAGAAAAGGAAACCGGCAAGACATTGACGAAGAAATCCGATGCCATTACCAGTACTATCTTCTTGGTTTTTCACATCCCTTCTGTGCTTCTTACCCGTTGCTTTTGCTGGCGACCCTTATGCTTACTTTGATTGGACTGTCTCTTACATTACAGCTTCCCCGCTTGGAGTTAAACAAAAGGTTTTTTTTTTTCAGTTCCTTCCCATTTCACGTCTCTTGGCAATTCTTTTAGTTACTATTACAAGTATGGTGTAGTTTCTCTTTTATTTTGCTTCGCAAATTCTTACTACTATGTTTTGACACTTTATATTACTGCTTCATGCTGAATTTTGGCTTGTTTCATTCGATTTGGTAAATTGAGCTCAGGTTTTAACCAAACTGACAAATTCATTGTAATGAATCACGGATTTCTGAGTTCAATTTGTTTTTAGTTGTGCTTATGGAAATTAGTATTAAGTGTACAATTTGGATCCTATGATGATGTAATCAAATATTCCTGTCTGATAATGGGAATTTATCACATAATTGGCAGGAAGGAACAGTCCTATAATGTTCCAATTGCTAGAATTCATTAAAAACACGAGTTCTTTAATTTTATACTATACCATTGTTCATTCCATAGTCCGACATTTATGGTCTTCTCATTTTGTTCTAAGCTCTAAGCCGCTAATCATATCCGTATATGCATACATATGCATATATGCGCACGCACACACTTATACAGAAACAGACACTTTCTTGTTTGGTCTGGGATGATTCAATTTTGGTCAATTATAGGAGCTGGCGTTAAATATTTTATTGGATTTTGTTATAGTCAACTGTTTACTGATTAACAATGATAATTTATCACAAATGAGAAATTGTCAAAAGATTTACTATATAGAGCTCTCACAACTGCTTTGTGGGTTTCCAAGATGTATTAATTCACTTCTGTGCATAGCTAACTTCTTGCGTGTTATTAGTTTTTTGAAAAAATTGAATTTTGAGGGGTTTTTTGTTTGTAAGAAGTTGTAAGCTGTCCACCCCACCCTGAACCTTTTTCTTTTCTTTTGTTTTTTTTCCTTTTCTTCTTTTTCTTTCCTAATCTTTCTTTGTTGACTATTGATCCAATCCAATCGGTGTTTCCTTTAAAAGATGCATTTACAATTTCAAACAGTTCATTCAAAACAAGTGGGGACACCACCACCTTAAAAGCAAAACACATCACAAAATCGTCAATGATCAGATCATGAACGTTCGTAATCTCATCGTACAAAATGGATTTGCCCCCACACATATAAAACAGGGTGTATTACACTATTACTTTAAGATCTATAATGAGTTTTTATATTGATCCTTGTTATAAGATGAGACTAGACAGATTATAAAGCAATGAGCTTTAGCCATAATAAACAAAATTATTACAGACAAAATGGGGCCCTCCATCCCCAACGGGCGGGTGTGTGAAAACAGAGGGGCCCATTTCTGAACAGAGCAGCAGAAGCAATTTGCAGAAGATAACTCTCTAGCCCATGTGCGTTTCAGTTTTTCACACTGCCAATTTCGGTTGCTTCAACTTTGGATATCTCTCTCTGCGCACAGAAACTTGAGAAAAGGAAACCGGCAAGGCATTGACGGAGCAATCCGATGCCATTATCAGTACTATCTTCTTGGTTTTTCACAACCCTACTGTGCTTCTTACACGTTGCTTTTGCTGGCGACCCTTATGTTTACTTTGATTGGACTGTCTCTTACATTACAGCTTCCCCGCTTGGAGTTAAACAAAAGGTTTTTTTTTTTTTTTTTTTTCAGTTTCTTCCCATTTCACGTCTCTTGGCAATTCACCCGGTTACTATTACAAGTATAGTGTAGTTTCTCTTTTATTTTGCTTCTCAAATTCTTACTACTATGTTTTGACACTTTATATTACTGCTTCATACTGAATTTTGGCTTGTTTCATTCGATTTTGTGCAATTGAGCTCAGGATTTTAGCCAAACTGACAAATTCATTGTAATGAATCACGGATTTCTGAGTTCAGTTTGTTTTTAGTTGTGCTTATGGAAATTAGTATTAAGTGTACAATTTGGATTCTATGATGATGTAATCAAAGATTCCTGTCTGATAATGGGAATGTATCACATAATTGGCAGGAAGGAACAGTCCTATGATGTTCCAATCGCTAGAATTCATTTAATAACACGAGTTCTTTAATTTTATACTAAAGCATTGTTCATTCCATAGTCCGACATTTATGGTCTTCTCATTTTGTTTTGAGTTCTAAGCTGCTAATCATATCCGTATATGCATACATATGCATAGATGCACGCACACACTTATACAGAAACAGACACTTTCTTGTTAGGTCTGGGATGATACAATTTTGGTCAATTATAGGAGCTGGCGTTAAATATTTTATTGGATTTGGTTATAGTCAACTGTTTACTGATTAGCAATGATAATTTATCACAAATGAGAAATTGTTAAAAGATTTACTATATAGAGCTCTCACAACTGCTCTGTGGGTTCCCAAGATGTATTAATTCACTTCTGTGCATAGCTAACTTCTTGCGTGTTATTAGGTTTTTGAAAAAATTGAATTTTGAGGGTTTTTTTGTTTGTAAGAAGTTGTAAGCTGTCAATTCTCTAGTTCTAAGCTGAAATCATAATTTCAGGTAATTGGGATCAATGGGCAATTTCCAGGACCAATAGTGAATGTCACCACAAACTGGAATGTTGTTGTCAATGTCAAGAATGACCTTGATGAGCAATTGCTCATGACATGGTAACACAAATGGACTTTGTCAAGAATGGTGATGATAATCAGTGAAGATGATGATAATGATTATGTTGAATAGTTAAATGCAGGAATGGCTTACAACACAGGAGTATCCCGTGGCAAGATGGAGTCTCTGGAACTAACTGTCCAATTCCTGCTGGCTGGAATTGGACATATGAGTTTCAAGTCAAAGATCAGATAGGGAGTTTTTTCTACTTCCCTTCCCTAAAGTTTCAAAGAGCTGCAGGTGGATATGGTGGAATTATCATAAACAACCGACCGGTTATTCCCGTTCCTTTTGGATCGCCGGATGGCGATATTACAATACTTCTGAGTGATTGGTACACCAGGAGCCATGAGGTCTCTCACTGCTTTCTGTGATTGATTTTTGTAATTATGTCAGTTCATTTTAGAGGTGCTGACCAATGCTTGTGGTGACTCAGGAGCTCAGGAAAGATGTAGAAGACGGACGTGACCTTGGAGTCCCTGATGGCGTGCTCATTAATGGTTTTGGTCCTTACCGCTATGATGACACACTTGTCCCAGGTGGCATTACTTACCAGATAATAAATGTTGAGCCAGGTAAGAATTTAGGACATACGTATCATTTGTCTTGTTTTTTGAGTGTTATATGATAACAATATACTCTTTCCTCATCCTTTCGTTTGAACTCCCCTTTCCTATAAACCTCTTCCTATCACTAAAAAGCATTTAAAGCATTACCCTGTAATGAGGGGGCCAAGAAATTCGCAAACTTCTAAAAACAGGATCAGAAAGAAGCAGATTTATCCCTATCCTAAGTATACTCTAGTTTGAAAGGAACAACCTGTGTTATACTGGGATGGATTAGGAGAATTCTGAGGAAAACCCTTTCAAGCACAGATAATTGATTCCGTGAAGAATTCAAACATGGTTAAAGATAGACTGCATAACCTTATAAAACTGTAGGAGTTACTGCTGAAATAAAGTTTCCGTCCTTTGCAAGGAAAAAAGCCTTTTCTGTAATTGAAATAAAATTCAAAGAAAGAACACAAGGTATTGTAGAACAAGGTTCTGAAAATTCCAACCACCCTTTATAAACTAGATATAGAGACATATTTGGTGCAGCCAAAGGAAGCCACCCATAACATTGTCAACTAGGAGGAGGAATACTGCTAAATAACAACAGCTGCTCAAGGTATTTAGTTAGTTGATGCGAGGTGCAACTGATGAAAAATATTTATTAGCAGTTGCTAGGCAAGGGTAAATAACTGGCTAGGCTTTCATGAGTAGGATTCAAAGCATCCTTACAAGCCCATTTAAATTCGTTTCGTAGGCATATTATTCTTTTCTTCCTTTGCTGAGATTTTAGTTTCAGGCCATGTTTGGATGGAGAGAAAAGTTGTTTTTTGTTTTTTGTTTTTTTTTGGGGGGGGGGGGTTACTAGGAAAGAAAATTTCCAAAAATGGTAAAAAAGTTACTATTTTTGGGAGTTTTCCTTTCTAATATTCTGTCCTCCCTAATTTTCTCTCTATCCAAACATGGTAAAAAATTTATTATTTTTGGGAGTTTTCCTTCCTAATATTCTTTCCTCCCTAATTTTCTCTCCATCCAAACATAGGGTAAGAGTCTCAAAATCTGCTCTATTTGGGAACGTGTGTGTGTTTTTTTCGGTTGGAAGGCACATGAGTTTTTTACTTTGCTATTAAGTCCTTATTTATTCTTCCTCCCATTTCATTGTTACTTGTTATTCTTAAGATGGTTGTCAATGTTTTCTCTATAGATTTTCCCTTCAAATCAGTAGGATGTTCAATTATCTCTATAATGCTTGCTTGCCCCAAAAAGAAAGTCTTTGGGACCTACTTCTTCTTCTTCGTAGACCTTTATCATTAGAGCTCCTATGAAAATAAGAGGGCTTACATTTTTGTGCTGTAAAATAAAAAATAATTTGAATGAATGTATAATTTTCTTCATAATCCTATGATGCATTTAAATTAAGAATGAATATGATAAAATGCATATGCAATTCCTTTTTAGCCTGCTTGATGATTTCAACTGTTTATTATTCTTTGTGAGACAGGGAAAACATATCGAATACGGGTGCACAATGTTGGTATTTCCACTAGCTTGAATTTTAGGATACAAAATCACAACTTGCTTCTTGTTGAGACTGAGGGATCATATACAGTTCAGCAAAACTATGCAAGCATGGATATTCATGTGGGTCAGTCATATTCGTTCTTGGTCACAATGGACCAAAATGCCACTACTGATTACTATATTGTTGCGAGTCCTCGATTTGTTAATTCTTCATGGGCTAAAGCTACTGGAGTTGCCATTTTGCATTACTCTAATACCCAGGGACCTCCTTCAGGTCCTCTTCCCAGTCTTCCTGATCAAGATGATCCTTCTTTCTCGATGAATCAAGCACGATCAATAAGGTTTATATTCTGGACCTGTCTTCTTTTTCCCATTTCAGGAATGCTAGTCCGTTTCAGTTTTAGTTAAGGTGAGGACTATTTTGTTCTCATATCGATCCAGGCAATTCAGTTTCATATTTGATGATGATGTGTTATAGGTGGAATGTATCAGCTGGTGCTGCACGCCCAAACCCACAGGGATCTTTCAAATATGGTGATATTACTGTCACAGATGTTTTTGTTATTCTTAACAGACCTCCGGAGCTTATAAATGGAAAGTGGCGTACCACCCTCAACGGTATATCATATTTACCACCTTCAACGCCCCTGACGCTAGCCCAGCAATTTAAAGTTCTAGGGGTATACAAGCTTGATTTTCCAAATAAGTTGATGAACAGACCTCCAAAAGTTGATACCTCTCTGATCAATGCTACTTACAAAGCTTTTATTGAAATAATCTTCCAAAACAATGACACCACAGTGCAGACCTATCATCTGGATGGCTATGCATTCTTTGTTGTCGGGTGAGATTTCGGCTTTAGAACTTTCGTTAAGATGTTTTTAGGAGAAGACTCAAGGTAAAGTTCTTTAGGTGCTTGCTATCCAGATTCTTCAATAAAATTTTTCATAAGATTAACCATGATTGTGTTAAAAACAAAGTTTAGGGAGAATTATTATGAGGTTTTAAGGAATTAACCTGTTGTTATTTCTTGCATTGAAACTTATTGTTGCATGCTATTTTTCAGTTGCTGTGGGATTTTTTGTTGATTACTTTCCTTCCTTGAGATCTTATAGTGATTCTCCCAAAAGTCTATCCTACAGGTTTTATTGAAGAACCTGATAACAAATAGCTAAAAACTGTACCTACTTATTTTTTTTTTAATCTTCTCTGACTTTGGCATTCAAATAAGAGTTATTTCTGATTTGGATTGCAGCATGGATTTTGGAATATGGTCAGAAAATAGCAGAAGCACATATAACAAGTGGGATGGTGTGGCTCGATCCACCACACAGGTATTCCTTCCTTGTTTATGAAATTTTCTCAAGGCTATGATCAAATTTTCCACATTCATTCCTTGTTTTTGAACTTTCTCGTTCGCTGTTTCGGAAATATTAACGTGCAATGTTAAGCAAAATGAGAGATGAATTTGACTTAGCTTATTTGGCTTAATATGTTTATTTGCAACATGTGTGTAGGTGTTTCCAGGGGCTTGGACAGCCATTTTAGTTTATCTTGACAATCCTGGTATTTGGAATCTGCGTGCTCAGAACCTCAACTCTTGGTATCTTGGTCAAGAAGTTTATGTTCATATTGTAGACCCAGAGATTAAAGATGCAGAAGCTTCTTCGCCAGAAAATGCAATATACTGTGGCTTACTTTCTTCCCTACAAAAGTAAGTCCTCATAAAACAACCTCAATCTTCATATTAAACCTCTGGCAATCATGGGTTTTTGTCCCCCATGTTTCTTCTGTCTGCAATGTTGGTCCTTGTATTTTCAGGAGGACTTAGACCCAGGGTTAATGGTGTTAATTCTGCTTATGTGGCACTAACACCTTTGATTGTGCTTATTTCGTGTGCTGACGTGGAAGGTGACATGGCAAAAGAAATTAGAATAAGCACAATTAACGGTGTTAATGTGATATAAGCAAAATTAACAAACATTAACCCCGGCGGTCCAAGTCCTTAAAATATTGGGACCAACATTGTTGACGGAAGAAACACAAGGGACAACAAACCACGGTTTAAAAATACATGGATTGAAACCAAAATTTGAACAAACAGTAAAGATCATTAGTAGTATTAACTCTTTCTTTTATATTTGTCTTCTTGTTTCTTCATATTTTACTTTGTAATGAGTTCTCCTTAATGTAGTTCTTTGGCATGTTACTCTTGTGCAGGGAACAGTCTCACAAATTCGATTTCTCTGCAGGATCATCATATCTCTGCAGTAAACATAGAAGATTATTATTAATGTTATTCTTAGCATTACTTGGCAATTTTATTTTGTAATTGAGTTTCAGAACTTGTAGCATGAGATCAAGCTTTGATTTGTAATATGAAAGTGGTCAATTTAAATTTATAGGCACAATCATGCAAAGAGAAAATTCTTTGTAAGAATGTAACATGTTGGACAAGCATCAGCATGTGCAATGTAAAAGTAATTGTAAACCATAAATATCCTTTCCTTTTTTCCTTTTCGAAAAGCTTCGTAAGTGATATTATTCATGCTTGATTTATATATATATGTGTGTGTGTAATTGTATATTATAGTTTTTGAAAAGGACGCTATCATTTTATTTTTCATTTGTCACAATCAAATAATTTTGGATCTTTTGCTTATAAAGAAAATAAAATGATAATAATCCTCAATTTATTATAGGTAAATAACATAATCAATACGTTTTTATATTTATATATTAAAATAATGTTTTTTTCATGGAAAAGCCTTTAAATGCAAGCTCAAAATTAATCTGATTCTTCTATAAATTGATGAATTCCAACTAAAGTTCAAAACCCAACAAATAATGCTTAAAAAAACAGGGAGACCTTGTTCTCTAATTAAAAAAGGAAAATTTCACTGTACCCCTATTTGTAGCCAGCCTCCAAAATTTTTTGAAATTTCATTGTGCCCCTTATGGTTAAATTGAAATTAAAATTTGTGGATGAAAAGACAATTGTGTTCTTATTTTATAAATCAAATATGATTATTTACAAGACACATATAGGAATTTACAACTTAAATATGTTTATTTATAAGACAAATAAATGAAATTAAGAGACCATTTCAGGAATGTACAAGACAAGGAGCATTTACAAAATGCATGCTATTTATAAGATATATGTGAGAATCTACAAGTCAAATATAAGTATTTACAAGACACGTGTGGTAATTTACAAGACTATCTAGATCATGTACAAAACAAGGGTATCAATGTCTTTTTAGCCAAAAAACTTAATTTCAATTTAGTCTTAGGGGTACAATGAAGTTTTAAAAAATTTTTGAGTTCTTTGATATGAAATGTCTACGTGCAGTGAAATTTTCCCAATTAAAAATGATTATAAAATCTTTAAAAATATTTTGTTTTTTGGTCTTTTTTACATTAGTGACCTTTCACTTTCAGTTACCTAGGACCAGATTAAAATGCACCAATATTTTTTTTACAAGATTTTAAATGAAAAAGAAGAGTTTTTCATTATTTTCTTAAAATTACTCATAAATCGGGTGAGAAAATTAAATACAAATAGATCCTTAAAATTTTACTTAATGAAATTTAATATTTATAAGTCAAAATTTCATATTTACAACCGTGTACTTTTTTTTTATTGTTTTCTAAACTTTACACACACACACACACACACACTATCTATGCATATTAGTGAGTCATGAATAATATCACTTATTTTTTGACTCTATATGATATAAAAAACTCATAGTAATCTGAGATAAATATATTGATTAAGTTTTAATGGTATTGCTTAACATAAAGTTAATACTATTATAAGAATTAGTGTGAGTCCATGCATGGAGTTTAGAAATGGGTCCTATCATTATCGTCCACTGGACAATATGATTCTTTAGCACGTTTATGTTACATATGTAACAGATTATGTACTTGAGCATTAAAAAAAAAAAAGAAACCAAAAACAAAAAAAAATTATTTGTGTTTTGTAGCTTAAGTGCATGTTTGGAAATATTTATTTTTTGAATATAAGTGTTTATTACGCAAGCAGAGATAAAACTCCTCTCACATATTTACCTCGTATACCGTAAATCACGATTTATAAACACTTATTATTTAAAAATAAGTTATTCCAAACGAATACTATTAAGTAAGCTGATATACAGTATGCTCCTCCTTATCCCTTACGTCTTACTTTGCATTGCTTTCAGAGCTCTCTTCCAAAACAACCAATCCCAAAGATGCTCTCTCTTGACCAGAGCTTCCTCGATTTTCAATGGCACAATGCCTTCCAATAAGCACCTCACTATTCCACTTATACTTTTTTGTCTATGCATCTAAATATTTATTCATACAATATCACTACGGCTTCGTGTACCTTTCAAAAGGTAATGAATCACCTACCCATATTTTAAACGAGGCCCATCTTACACACACACACGCACATTTTCTCTCCGGATTTCAATATAAAACATATTTATTTAATTTAATTAGATTAAGAAGGTTAGTTAAATCAATTAAGGGTTAAGATATAAATTTATGTGAAAGTTTTTACTTAAAAGTAATTTCACATTCGTAAATGTTAAAATGAAGCAATGTTACTGTTTACTATTAAAAAAAGTTAATGGTCATCGTCAATGTTTTAATTGTATGGGGCAACGTTGCTAAATTTTGAAACTTCCGACGTAATATTGAACTTAAAAAACAACTTCTGAAGCAATATTGCTTCTCAGCAAAATCTTCCGGGATAAATTTGCACCTTAACCATAATAATATGATATGTATTTTTTAAAACATCTTAGTCATCTTCCTTAATTCCTTCCTTCCCTCTCCTTCATGAATTATTATTGAGGGAGCATGAATAGGGGTAAATTAGGAAAAAATTAATAAATATGAAAAATATGTTTTATATTTTGGGCTGAGATCAACTCCTTAAATATGTCCTATATTTAAGACTCGAAGGAGTGCGTGTATATATAATGATGATGATGAAGATGATGATTTGTGTTGTATGCCTTCTTCAGCTCATTTTATCAAACAGTATGGCTACAAGAAACAGTGTGGTTTGCTTCTTCTATGTTGTGTTGCTTAACATTTTCTTGAGTTCTCTGCCAATCCAAACAGCCCCCGAAGAGCTTCCTGGCTTCAGTGGCACTATACCTTCAAAGCATTATGCAGGGTATGCTTTGTTTTCATCCATTTTAGCTTTTTATTAATCCCATTTCACTTTGTTTTTCTTCTTTTTTTTTTTTTTTTTGCTTTTTCATTGACCAATGGAGGATTTGCTTGTGTTGTGTCTCATTTTGAATTTTGAAGATATATGACTGTGGATGAAACTCAAGGGAGGAATCTGTATTACTACTTTGTTGAATCAGAAGCAAATCCATCTGAGGATCCAGTGGTTTTATGGCTCAATGGTGGACCCGGATGTTCTAGCTTTGATGGGTTCGTGTATGAACATGGTAATGATTCAATTCCTACATATTGGCCTTTTTTTTATATTAATGATAATTTTGGAGTCCTTTTAAAGGACGCAAAGAAAAACTAAAAAGAACGCTCAATAAAATTATTGAATGGGACTTTTTGATTAACAATCTATTTAAAAATTTGATTATTGATAATGTACGGGTATCATCATGCGATTCATGTAACCAATGTGTGAATTCATACTTTGCAGAGGAATTCATGTTGTGGTTATTTTGGATTATGGATGACCTTGCAGAATCAGTGCTTGGAAACAGTCTTCACTGTGTTAAACCTTTGTTTCTGTGTTTTCCTTTTGTTCTTTTTTTTTTTTTTTACTGTAGGAACTATTTTAGGATAGTTTGTTTCTCAATCAGGATACCAATGTGTGAATTCATACTCCAAATTTGCAAGTATTTTCTATTTCTAACATGGATTTTGACTAATTGACCCCAATAACAGTTAGCTATATTGAAGAATCTAAACATCCTATAGCAGTTAAATATGGCAATTTCCCTACTGTCTTTTCTGTATATCCATCAGAAATCAAAATCACAAACCAACAGCAAATAATTCTTTTGCTTCTGTATATTTCTGAAACCTGGTTTTTCCTTTTTTAAAAAGAATTCAGTAGAATAATATGCTTGATTTTCAGATTTGACTGATTCATGGTAAATTTCAGGTCCTTTCAATTTTGAAATTCCACAACCAAGGGATCAATGCCAACATTGCACCTCAATCCTTACAGCTGGTCAAAGGTCTAAACATTTGTACCTTTTGTTCAGAAGAGAAGAACATGATAGTCTTAAATTATAACTCTTCTTTTCTCATAGTCTTACATTATTCTGTTTCGCATTTTAGGTTTCCAACATTATATATTTGGATTCTCCAGCTGGAGTGGGATTTTCTTACTCTAAAAATACTTCTGATTACCCAACTGGAGACCTAAGGACTGCTTCAGAGTCACACACCTTTCTTCTCAAGGTATCTAGTGAAACAAGTTGTTAATTTTGCTTTTTGAGTGAATATCTCTGTATGCTTTCCAGATTTCTTACATTTCTACCTTGAACTTGAACAAACCAGTGGTTTGAGCTTTATCCCGAGTTCCTTGCCAACCCGTTCTTCATCACCGGAGAGTCGTATGCCGGAATTTATGTACCTACACCAGCTTATGAAGTAGTAAAAGGTAACAAGTTTTCTTATGAATTTCCTGTTTTAACCAGTGCAATCAAACCCGGACTGGAAACTGGCCGGTCGGTAAACCAGTTTGGTCCGGTCTGGTTTTTTTCTTTTTCTTTTCTTTAGAATTTCATATTAATAACCTTAAAATCTCAAATTTCTCACGGGTTTGGTTCTGGGTTAGCTCCGGTTTGACTCACTGAGGCCGGTTTAGTGGCAGGTCCGAGTTTAATTACCTTGGTTTTAACATGAATTAGAACCACAACTAATGTTTTTTTCTTTTTTTTCAAATCTGTCACAGGAATTGAAGTTGGTGCAAAACCAAACCTGAATTTCAAGGTCTTTTTTAATCTTTACGTTAATCTTTTGTTTTCAAGGTTGTAGCTGTAAACTGAAGTCATTATTTATTTGCAGGGGTATTTGGTAGGAAATGGCTGTACAGATGATGAAATTGATGGCAATGCTCTTGTTCCATTTGTACATGGGATGGGTCTTATCTCAGATAAATTGTATCAGGTGCCAGTTATAAAAGACCCTCAACCAAAAAGCATTTCTCTAATTATCATCTCAAGAATTACTAATTCAATTTTTTATATCACATTTATGGAATATTGTTAGTGAAAAGCCAATATCAGGTCTTCTCGTAACAAGTTCAGCTTTTGAGTCAAAGGGGTCCTTGATAGCTTACCTTAGAGTTGAATTGGTCATTGATAAAATATAAAGGAAAAATCAATATTTTGGTCCCTATTTTGTTAACTCAGTTGTAACTTAATCCTTACACTTTGACTCGATGCAATTTAGTCCTTACAGTTTTGACACGGTTTTAACTTAGTCTCTCAATTTTGACCCACTATAATTCAGTCATATATAGTTTTAACCATTTTATAACTCAATTCTTAACCTTTATTCTAAAACATAAGAACTGAATTATAAAATGGTTAAACTATAGGGACTGAGTTGCAGTGCATCAAGCTAAGGGATTGAGTTATAACCAAGTCAAAAGTATAAGAACTTTGTTGTAATCGAGTCAAAGTTTAAGGACTGGGTTATAATCTAGTTAAAACTATAAGTACTAAAAGATTAATTTTCCTAAATATAAACGATCTGAGAGCAAATTTGGAACTGCCTCACATAATCCTTTATTTTTATTATTTTTTAAAATACACACCAAAAAAAAATCTATTGAAGTTGTCTTGCTACCTAAACATGTTTTATACTCCTTTGGTCCTTAATATAAGACATAGTTAGAGATTTCATTTTAGTCTTAAATATAAGATATAATTTTTATATTTTTCATTTTTTCCTTAATTTACCCTTATTCACTTTTCTTCAACGATAATCAAGAAAGAGAGGGATGGAGGGGATTAAGAAAGATATTTAGGATCTATCAAAAAAGGAAGATGACTAGGGTGCTTTAGAAAATACATGTCATATTAACTAATTTAACTAACTTCTTTAATTTAATTAAATTAGCTAAATATGTCCTGTATTAAGGATTTAAAGGAGTATATATTTAATGGTGTGCGGCTTCATATGCAGGAGACTAGAAATGTGTGCAATGGCAGTTACTATTATCCACCGAATGACGATTGTGAAAAATTGCTGGAGAAAGTTAACGAGGTAATACATAGCTGCACAATCCAATTCTGTATCAAACTGAGCCAACATTAATTATCAGTTGGGATCTCATTCATCATGATTCTTTACTATTGCAGTTGGTTGATGATATATACAACACTCTAAAACCATGCTATCATGGCACAGAGACACTTGAGACTGCAGCATCTTACATTAGGCTTCCGTCCAGCTTCCGGCAGCCAGGCGCGACCGAGAGGCCTTTACTGGTCAGAAAAAGGATGTTTGGTCGTGCCTGGCCCCTTAGAGCTCCGGTGAAAGATGGAATTGTACGGACTTGGCCGGAACTTAGCAGTAGCGGCACTATTGTTCCATGCACTGTATGTTACCTAGTCTTATGGTTGTTCAATTGATTTCCATTGCTAGAATAATCTCTATAATCTATTAATATGGATTTGTTTCTCTGGGCAGTTTATCTGGATATGATGTTTAATTTGTTCAAATTTAAAGCTACCTTCTGATATAAATTTAGTGCCCCTCCGGTCCTAAATGTAGGACCTAGTGCACAACAAGCTAGGTCCTATAATTATGACCCGAGGTAGTAACAACTTATCAGGTGTTTAAAGCAAGTTACAAGATTGATTATGCTATACATTCCTTTTAGTCTTAAATTGCTCATTGTATTTGTTGTATATTCTTTTACACATTATAATATATATATATATATATATATGTATTTATGTATGTATATCATAGGTTGATCCCCTTGTACTTTCCAATATATTCTCTTTCTTGAATCTCTTCAAGGAGTGAAGAAAAGGGAGTTGTGACATAGAGAATCTGTTGAAGATAGTAATAGAAACTTGACACCTAAATCGCAATATGAAGTTTATTGTGTTCATATCATTGTATTGCTTGTATCTTGAAATGTTCAGGAAGTAACCAGTTCTGGTTTCCAAGGTAATTAAACCCGAACCGGTCAGTGAACCGGTCGGAGTACTAGGTCAAGGGTAGGGATGGAAATAGGCCAGACCCCTAACAGGGGCCTACGGCCTAGCCTACATAAAGCCCAGCCTAGCCTATTTAGCAAATAGGCCATGCTCAGGCTCATGCATATTGCTAGGTCTATTTAGATAAACAGGCCAGACCTATTTTCATAAGGCCTAGCCTATAAGCCTACAGACCTGGCCTATTTAACTTTTTTTTTTAATGTATACTATTACATAATTATATATAATATAATCTAAATAATTTTATAAATTTATTAACTTAACCTTAATTCTAAGTTTCATATCATATCATCATTACACTCAACCATTACTTTCGCATAAATCATTCACCCTTGCCTATCTTCTCTTTGATCGCTCGAGATGGCAACACTAACTCACTCACTCTCCTCTAATTTGCACCCTCCACTAAAGCATAATAATTTTTATGAGTTTATTTTAATGTCAAATGAAATATTATAATTAAATAAGAGGAGTTTGTCCAATTTACGTGGGAAAGGTAAAAAAGGTAGAATCTAATTTTGTATGTTATTTGTTATGCTTAGTCAATTTTAGAAAATATATCTCATTAGTCAACAGACGATTAGTTTTTTTTATTCCTATTTGCTCGGACAATTATTGTCACTAGACGTTCTTTTCTTTTCCTTACTAAGCCCTAATATTACTATGAGAATGGATATTAGGCTTTTAAGATATAATGTAGGATTGTATATAATTGTGAAGGGTTATATATGAATTTGGAGACATAGGCTTTAAAGGCTATTTAAAAGCCTATATTATTTAAGTAGGCCTTTAAACAGGCTTCAAGCCTTATCAGGCCTTTTGAAGGCCTAGGCTCAGGCCTAAAAAAAAGCCTACATACAGGCTCAGGCTTTGAATCTCTGTTACAGGCCCAGGCCTATTTAGACAAAGCTTAGCCTATTTCCACCCCTAGTCAAGGGTCAGTGGGTCAGACCGGAGTTAAACCGGTGAGAAATGAAATATTTTAGACTTATAGTATGAAATTCTAAAGAAAAAATTTTTTTTAAAAAATATTTTAAAAAAAATTAAAAATCTGACCCGGACCGGGTCACCGAACTAAACCGGTTTAGAAGCCGGGTCGCCGATTTCCGGTCCTGTTCGGCCGGGCCAGTCCGGGTTAGATAACCCTGCTGGTTTCATCTTCCGGATGATGAGGCTGCAACCATATGGCTGAACAATGACACAGTCAGAGGAAAGCAATTCGCACTGCATCTGTGAGGTTCGCTTTCATCTTTTTTGTTTTTCCGCTAGTACACATGTCCTAGTAGAGATAATCTTGCTCGAGGCAATTTTCGACCACAAAATGTAGAGGCGCCTCTTCGAACAAAGATTTGAACTTTAATTCACCACATCGTAAGGGATTAACTCCTTTTTCTAGATCCAACCCCGTAGGTTCCTTCCCATCTTCTTTTGCCAGACAGTGAAATGAATTCTAGTTTGCATTGTGAACCAACCTTGGATTGAAATGCATTGACGACCAAAGGATATTTTGGTTCAAGCTATCTAACTTGTCAAAGTTGTTGAACTCTTATTTGTGATCCTCGTGATGATATGTAACAGGAAAGTGATGTGGAGACTTTATGCACGGAAGTTATTAGTCCTTTTGTTCATGATTCTGGGAGCATGCTCAAATACCACTTGAGCTTGACATCTAAAGGATAGCGACCACTTATATACAGGCACCTCTTTAATTTAAATACTCCCTCCGGTTTTAAATATAAGATAAAGTTAACTTTTTTTTTTGAGAGATTAAGAAAGCTAAATAAATTACTTGATCATATCATATCATTAAATTATATATCAGTTTATAAGTTAATCAAAATAGTTTAAAGAAAAAACAGTAAATACAAATATTTTAAAGTAATTTAATTAACTTTCTTAATATACTAAAAAAATCAACTCCTTTTTATATTTACCGGTACTAAATATAAGACATGGTTAAACTTTTTTTGGAAAGATTAAGGAAGTTAAATAAGATTCTTAATCATACTATATATTATGTATAATTAAATTATATATTAATTTATAAGTCAGACAAATTAGTTTAAAAAAATAATAATAAATATAAATACTTTAAATAAATATCATTAGTTTCATTAATCTCCTCAAAAATGTCAACTGATCTTATATTTAGGATAAGAGATAGTATCATTGATATATATAACAACATTGGTATATTTGGCTGTATAAAATGGGATTATAAGGAGAGCGAGGAAACTCAATATGAATGAGAGTCTAAACATAAAATATTATTATTCTTAATTTAAATTTTTAAAGGTTGTTAAGAAAGTTACGTGTGCAACTAACACAAAATTTTATCAGCGTTATATGTATTTTTTTAGCCTTTTTTTTTTATGGTTTATGCAATGGACCATTTTTGGCCTTCGGTGCACCCACCTTCCAGGTATCCGGCGTTAACCTGAAGGCCAACGCCAGATTTACTGACATGGGCCCCCGACAACCGACTAGTCCTGGCGCCCCCAATCTGATAGGCCCGACAGGAATTCACCTCTTTGAGGCGCCCCAGGGGAGAGAGCTCCTAATGGAAATTCTTTACACCTTCCGTTTCCTGGGATCGAACCCAGGAACGGATTGGTGTTTTTTTTTAGCCTTTTTAAATCTATGATTTTCTATCGTTTTCTACTTATAAAAAATCTATTATATTGATTATAAATATGTATACTATTTATTTAGTTATTTTTATTTTAATTTAATACATATTTTAATTTATATTTTCATAAAATATTACTCCCTCAAGTCCTTAATATAAGATATATTTGAGCAGTTAATTTTGATCGTATTTGTTAATTTTTTTCAATTTACTCTTATTGATGTTCCCTCAATAATAATCAATGAGGTGAGGGAATAATAAAATTAAGGAAGATAATTAAGGTATTTTAAAATAATACATGTCATATTAATTATTTTAACTAACTAACTAACTTAATCTAATCAAATTTGGTAGAGTAATTATTTATATTTCACACAAAATTGACCACCAACTAGATTTTTTCTGTCCGTCGCTGTATGAAACTATGACTGTGCATCAACTAGAGGCCACATTGCCATGCCCATATGCCATATTCCTTATCAACAGTGGTTCAATCACATATGCTGTGTTTGAAATCACTTAATTTTAGAGAATAAGTCCTTATTACGTAAGTCGAGATAAAACTCCTCTCACATTCTTACCTCTTATATCGTGAATCACAATTTATAAACACTTATTATCTAAAAATAAGCTATTCTAAACAAACACATAGACATATTTTTACATCCCAAGTTCTATGCACAACAGTCCGTCGCTATTTTTCTGCTCATGCTTGGTGCTAATTGGTTAATCTATACAGTGTTCATTTGGAATAACTTATTTTTAGACAATAAATGCTTATAAATCGTGATTCACGGTATACAAAATAAGTATGTAAGATGAGTTTTATCTCAACTTACATAATAAAGACTTATTATCTAAAAATAAGTGATGTCAAACAGACACATATTTATAAAATGATCTCCTAAGTCACTGTTCAGACAATCTCCTTTTAATATTCACAAGCATGGTTCACGTGTGCTGTTCAAAACACTCTGTTTTTACCGTTTACAAGCACTGTTCACGCAGTTTTTATTTCTGGTTCGATTTGATTGTTTTAGCTTTTTTTTTTTTTTTGAACATTAGAGTTTTCGGATATATCTGCTTTTTCGCATTTTGGGCTTATGGGTTATTTCTTTTGTTTTTTTTTGGACCTGGGTTATTTCTTTTGTTTGAAAAAGTTAAAATGATTAATTATGAACATTAAAGTGGTTTTATTGAAATTTTAATTTTACTCTGAAATTTATGATTAAAATAAAACTGAGAAAATAAAAAAGAAATAATAACATATACGTACATGTAATATTAAAAAAAAAACCCTTAGATTAGGTAACAAATTAATCATTTAATTAATGCTTTGATGGATTTTAATTATAACAGATTAATTAACCTGCGCAACGCACCGGAAATATATCTCGTTCACTGTAAAAATTCATTATTTTTTTGGACAGTGACGATCATGATATGTGTGTTCCATTCACCGGAGGTCAAGCATGGACTAGCTCAATGGGATACAAAGTTGTTGATGAATGGAGGCATGGATACTCAATAATCAAGTTGCTGGATATTTATACTTCTAACACCATTTCCTTATTCTCTTATTTCAAAATGCTGTAAGAATCTTTAGCTGATGCTTAATTTAACTTCGTGTTTCTGTATTAAGTTGCAGTTATATACAAGGGTATGATAAAAATCTCACCTTTTTGACCATCAATAATGTGTGCTCCTAGTGTTTGCAGAATTGCTGTTCTATTTGTATCTGTACTTTATGAGAATAATATCTTCTTTCTGACGTTAGTCATACATGGAATCTGTTAATAATATAAAAAATATCTCCTTTTCTTGCCTCATTTTTCCAATATGGTTCCTCCAATTAAACATTGCACCGTGTCCCACTTCACAAGAATCCAATAACCTTGGCGTTTGATTCCTGACCCGACGGCGACGCCATGTTATAGGAGGATTGAGAGATCTCAAGCTCGAGAAAAACCGCTCTCAACTCAACTCTCTGCTCGATTCATCCCAAAAAAAACCGAACTTAGCTCGCCTAACCTCTCGCAATAATTCGAGGAAGTTGAGAATCTTTCTTAGCTTATAATAATTCAGGTGGGTCCTATATTTATGCTTGCGCTTTCAACGTCTTTATTCGTCTGTCAGTGGTGGCACTGAGTCACCGATGCTTGTAGTTTGGAGTGTTCTTGATCGTTAATACTTCTTTTTGTGCTCTGTAGCTTGTGCTGATCGATCGAACAGCATATGGCTACGGTGAACAGTGTGGCCTGCTTCTTCTTTTTGGTCAACATTTTCTTAAGCTCTCGACCAACTCAATCTGTCCCTGAAGGTGCTCTCATAACAGAGCTTCCTGGATTTAGTGGCACCATACCTTCCAAGCACTATGCTGGGTATGCTTCCGATTGTCTCTTAACTTGGTCTTTAGCTTTGTTTTCGTTGACCAATGGTGGATTTGTTTGTGTCTCATTTTGGGGTGTTGAAGTTATGTGACGGTGGATGAAAGTCATGGGAGGAGCCTGCATTACTACTTTGTTGAATCAGAAAGCAATCCATCTGAGGATCCTGTGGTTTTATGGCTTAATGGTGGACCCGGATGCTCTAGCTTCGATGCTTTCACATATGAGCATGGTAATGGTTCATTCAATTCAGCCTTTGTAGTGTTGATAAATTTTATCAGTTTGTTTCACAATCCGAATACTAAGATATGAATTCATTTCTTCAATTTGCAAGTAGTTTCTGTGGCTTTTGACCAATTTTCAATTGACCCCACCCAATAATAGTCAGCTAGGTTGAAGAATCTAAACATCCTTTAACATTACCTTACTCTTGGCCTTCGCCAACTGTTAACTATGGTGAATGTCCCACTGTCTTTTGTGTCCATCCATCACAAATCAAAATCACAGATCAACAGCAAATAGTTCTGTTGCTTCTGTATTGTCTGGACCTATTCCTTTTCTTTTTCCAATCAATAGGACAATATGCTTGATTTGTTGTTGTTACTTTGAAACTTGACTTATTCCTGGCACATTTCAGGTCCTTTCAATTTTGAAAAGGCCAAAGCCAAGGGATCCTTGCCCACATTGCACCTCAATCCTTACAGCTGGTCAAAGGTCTAAATCTAAACATTTTTACCTTTTGATTGATTCAGGGTTGATCTTCTAAAGAGAAGAACAATCTCTTTGCTTGGTGATATTTCAGGATGAGTGTATGACTGTCTTCCTTTCTTGGAATCTTCTAATCTGTGCATACATCGCTTTACTTTTCGTTACAGGTTTCCAACATTATATATTTGGATTCTCCAGCTGGTGTGGGGTTTTCTTTCTCAAAAAATAAATCTGATTACGTAACTGGAGCATAAAGACTGCTTTAGATACACACACCTTTCTCCTTAAGGTATCTAGTGAAACAAGTTGGGAATTTTGACAACAGAATATCTGAATTAGTAGTTCTGTATGGCTAGCAGATTGCTTACATTTCTACCTTGATCTTGAACAAACCAGTGGTTTCAACTCTATCCTGAGTTCCTTTCCAATCCATTCTTCATCGCCGGAGAGTCGTATGCTGGAATTTATGTACCTACCCTAGCTTTTGAAGTAATGAAAGGTAATATGTTTTGTCATGAATTTCCTGTTTTAAACATAAGTTAGAATGACAACTAAGGTTTCGTTTTGTTATCTTTCATAGGAATTGATGCTGGTGCAAAGCCCAACCTCAATTTCAAGGTCTTCTTCTTTCGGTTAATGTTTTGTTTTCATGCTTGTATCTGCAAACTGAACTCATTATGTGCAGGGATATATGGTTGGAAACGGCTGTACAGATGATGAATTTGATGGCAATGCTCTTGTTCCATTTGCACATGGGATGGGTCTTATCTCAGATGAATTGTTTGAGGTGAAAGGACAACCCTTGAATCATAAGCAATTCTCTCAGTAGCTTATCATAATCATCATCTTACCAGATTTAATTTTATATCACTCTTTTATCGAGTATTAATAATATTTGTCAGTTTATTCCTTTTTAAGACAATATAAGTGCTTTTCTATAACTTTTTGTGCACACTCTCACTAGTAGATTGTCACCCACACAAGCACGCGTAGACATATCTGAATTGATGTTGTTGCCAAGGGTTTGATTTCATCTTACCTAAAATTTGAAATTAATAATCTTTGGTCTTATTAATTGATCAATGATGTCTTCTGGTCTATCTAGTTGTGCCACTGAATTGGTCCTGTTACCTAGATTGAATTTTCTTAGTTAAATATTGTTAGTGAAAATCTATCTTAGGTCGTTGTAACCAAGTAATTGTATGTTTGGTCTTTGCCACATCTATTTCCTTAATTACAATTAAATTTTAACATAACTTACATTGAACATGTGCTTTGTACGCATGAATCCTCGAAGGTCTTCGGTGAATGACGTGCTAGAGATATTGGTAAACTTCAATCCTAGGCCTTCGCTTGATAGACTACGTTTGAGTTGAATTGGTCCTTGACAAATATAAGTATGATTGGATTGAACTTCCTCACATAATTTTGTCTTTGCAGTCTGTGTTTACAAATTTGCTGAAGTTGTATTGTTTCCTGAAGATGTTTCATATAATTAATGGTACATGACTAAATGTGCAGGAGGTTAGATTTGAGTGCAATGGGAATTTCTATAATCCATTGAATGAAAGTTGTGCAACAAAGCTTAAAAAAGTTGATCAGGTAAGGTAATTGTATAACAATACAGTTATGGAAGAAAATGAGCCAAGATGAATTAGGTTCTCATTGGTGATTCTTGCTATGGTAGGTGATTGATGGGCTAAACATATATGACATTCTAGAACCATGCTATCATGGGCCGGAGACAGTGGAGACTGCACCGTCCTATATCCGGTTACCATCCAGTTTCCGGCGGTTAGGTGAGACCGAGAGACCTCTACCTGTGAGAAACAGGATGTTTGGTCGTGCTTGGCCTCTTAGAGCTCCTGTGAGAGATGGAATTGTGCCAACTTGGCCGCAAATTAGCAATAGCCACAACGTTCCATGCACTGTAGGTTGCTTTGATATCATGTTTCATGATAATTTTATAATTACTTCCCTGCTTTCAACTGATTTTCATCTCTAGAATCTCTATATATGGATATGTTTTTTGGGGTGATTTCTCGGGATTTGATGTCTATTTGTTGAGACTTCAAAATTACTAATCAATGCAGTGAAAAAAGCTGATAATATGGTTATAATGTGTAAAGCAAGTTACATATATATGGCGCCTGTTAGTGCCAAATTTCATAGTCCAAGCTGCTTATTGTACTCATGTCGTTTCTTCATGATAAATATGTATAGCATCTTTTAGCCTCCTTACACTATCTAAACTAAAGTATTTTCTTCCTTCAGTCTCTTCAATGATGCCTGATCATCAATTTTGGTGTTCTAGTAAGAATTGAAACATTAAGTAGGGAGATATTTGACCCTTGACCAATAATAATATGACAGATTCTACCAACACTGATTTATGTCCTCTGAAAACTAATTTTAAGTTTCTAATGGCGGTGCTTCATTTGTCATTATAGATAAGAATATGGTTATAACTTGTAGTTTAAGGTTTAGTAATGTTAAAGCTATGTTCTGGTACTACATCTTTGATCCTTTTTGAGTTGCTGCTTTGGGATTCCAATCTTTCTTTTCTCTGTTTTCTTGTATCATATCTGCTGCCATTGTACTTGTTATGATCACCATGAAGTTATTGTTGATATTGTGGTATTGCCTGTATCTTGGATGTATATTTAGTAACAAATTCTAAAATTATCTTCAGGATGATGAGGTCGCAAACTTGTGGTTGAACACTGACATAGTCAGGAAAGCAATTCACACTGCAGAGGTGAGGTTTCTAAATTGCCCAAACTGTGAAATGGATATAGTGGTTTGTGAGCCAACCCTGATTGAACTGCATTGACCGAAGGGCATTTGGTTCAGTTCTTGTTGGTTAAACCTTTGTTGATTGTCACCCACTACTTACAGTGCATTTTAGTTTGGAGTTGAAGCTACCTGTCTAACTTTTAAATCTTGTCTCACAAAGGGAAAAAACGCTGATTTGTGATGTAACAGGAATCTGATGTCAGTATTTGGGACTTATGCACGGACAATATTTTATACCATCATGATGCTGGGAGCATGATCAAATTCCACAAGAACCTGACAGCCAGAGGATATCGGGCACTTATATACAGGTACTTTATTAGCTTAAAATCATTGATACATAACCTTCATATCTTTAATCCTCTGAATTCAGCAGATGACCTTTCTGGGGTAGTTTCCCTAATAGATTTACTTAACAGTTTTGAAAGCTTTTTTGCGCCAACAGTTGTTTACTGTTTTACTCTCTTTTTTTTTTTTTTAAATAATTTGATTGATGCTTTGGATGCGCTAGTGGGAAGGTAGATTAAGTAGTATGGAGTCCTTTGAAAAGTGGTAGAGGAAAGCGAAAGAAAACACTTAACAAAGGTATTGAGCAGGATTTATTGGTTAACAATTTACCTAAAGATTTGGTAGTTAATAGAGTACAATGATGTCGTGCAATCCATGTTGCCGACTCCACCTAGTGGGATAAGGCTTATTGTTGTCTTTGATTAATGCTTTGGGATGAATACTTACCAAAACATTGGCCGTATAATGAGCTAGTGACACTAATATCTTCTAATTTGGGCGTACTTAAGGTAACTACTTAATTACTTAACTAGTGTTTGCTACTATCATCCTTCTCTGGGTGTTTTTCGTGAAACTGGAAACTCTCCAGTAGTCCAATGGACATGTTTTTACATCTCAAATTCTTTGTGCAACAGTCTGTTGCTATAACAATCACCATTAATGTGAATGATGTGCACGCTTCTTGTTATTTATCTGCTCTTTTTGGTGTTCATTGGTTAATATACTGTAAAAATTCATGTTTTTTTGGCAGTGGTGATCATGATATGTGTGTTCCATTCACTGGAAGTCAAGCATGGACTGGATCAATGGGATACAAAGTTATTGATGAATGGAGGCCGTGGATAATCAACAATCAAGTTGCTGGGTACTTATAGCTGCATTTTCCTTCTTATCTTATTTTACTGAATGAATCTTCAAATAAATAATCCAGGAAATAGAAGGGACTTTGTTTACAATTTCAGACAATTTTTCCTATCAGCACTAAGTCATCAGAAGATTCAATCTGGTTTATGCTTATTTTTCACAATGGAACAAGAATTTTGACCTGATACTCAGTTGAACTTCCTGTGTATTTGTTGCAGTTATATACAAGGATATGATAAAAATCTCACATTTATGACCATAAAGGTTTGAACCCCAGAAAAGTGTGAGCAAACTTAGTTCTAGAATCACATAAATCTTTGTGTCTTGATTTTTCTTTGATAATGGTGCAGGGAGCTGGACACACTGTTCCAGAATATAAGCCACAAGAGTCATTGTATTTCTACAAGCGTTTTCTGGATGGATTGCCAATGTAGAAAGAGAGACGAAACAGAAGCCAAACTGATCTGGACTTTCTGTGTACTTCATTCAATAGCATTTGCAGAATTCTGATCATATCTGTGTTGTAGGTGAATATTTAAACTGCTTCAGAGTGTTGGCAAAATTGCTAGCTATTGTTATTGCTATTGCTATTATTTATAATAACACTAGCATTCAATGTTTCAAACTCCTGAGGATAGAAAGTACTTTAATTAGTCATCTGCTATTGTAATGTAGCAGGGGACCTGATTTTACTTTATGATGATACTATAATGCTAGAGTTTTGAAAGTTCATGTTGGAGATTAAATAGTAAGAAGATGAACGTTTATGTTGTAGACTATAGAGTTTTGAAAAGTTACAGTGGTAATGTTTTGAAACATGATTCATATTAAGCCAAGTAATATACTCTTCAGGTATGAATATATAATACAACTAAAGGGGTTAATGATGGTGATATGAAGTTGTAAGTTCCCTATTTTAAATGGTAGCTAAGTTAGTTAGTGAGAAGAGCAATGTTAGTTATTAGTGGCATTAGCTATTATTATAGTGGCCTTAGCTATTATTAGAGTAGCATCAGCCAAACACAACACTAGTTGTGTCTTCTAGCTAATTAAGATAAAATTTGAGCATTATTACTCCAGACTCCCTACCTCTATATAAAAAGAATCCCTCTCATTGTATTGGGTTGTTGCCTATTGATGAATGAATGTAAACTCTTTGTGAATCATTTGTGTCTCTATCTCTCTTTCTTCTCTCTTCTCTCAACCCTCTTTGACTTCTTCTACCTAAATCCTTCTTTTTCTTCCTAATTCAACCAATATAATTCTGTCTAAGATTACAAAACTGTATCAGTGATATCGAGCAACGTTAGTTGTTAGTGGCATTAGCTATTATTAGAGTAGCATTAGCCAAACACAACACTAGTTGTGTCTTCTAGCTAATTAAGATAGAATTTGAGCATTATTACTCTTGACTCTCTACCTCTATATAAGAAGGATCCCCCTCATTGTATTGGGTTGTTGCCTATTGATGAATGAACAGAGATTCTTTGTGAATCCTTTGTGTCTCTATCTCTCTTCTTCTCTCTTCTCTCAACCCTCTTTGATTTCTTCTACCTAAATCTTTCTTCTTCTACCTAATTCAACCAATACAATTCTGTCCAAGATTACAGATCTGCATCAGTGATATCAGAGCAACATTAGTTGTTTGTGGCATTATCTATTATTAGAGTAGCATTAGCCAAACATAACACTAGTTGTGTCTTCTAGCTAATTAAGATAGAATTTGAGCATTATTACTCCTGAATCCCTACCTCTATATAAGAAGGATCCCTCTCATTGTATTGGATTGTTGCCTATTGATGAATGAATGTAGACTCTTTGTGAACCCTTTGTGTCTCTATCTCTCAACCCTCTTTGACTTCTACATAAATCCTTCTTCTTCTTCCTAATTCAACCAATACAATTTTGTCCAAGATTATAGAACTGCATCAATAATATTAGAGTAACGTTAGTTGTTAGTGGCATTAGCTATTATTAGAGTAGCATTAGCCAAACACAACACTATTTGTGTCTTCTAGCTAATTAAGATAGAATTTGAGCATTATTACTCTTGACCCCCTACCTCTATTTAAGAAGGATTCCTCTCATTGTATTGGGTTGTTGCCCATTGATGAATGAATGTAGACTCAGTGTGAATCCTTTGTGTCTCTATCACTCTTTCTTCTCTCTTCTCTCTTCCCTCTTCCCTCTTCCCTCTTCCCTCAACCCTCTTTGATTTCTTTTACCTAAATCCTTCTTCTTCTACCTAATTCAACCAATACATATCTGTCCAAGATTACAGAATTGCGTTAATGATATCAGAGCAATGTTAGTTGTTAGTGGCATTAGCTATTGTTAGAGTAACATTATCCAAACACACTACTAGTTGTGTCTCCTAGCTAATTAAGATAGAATTAAAGCATTATTACCCCTGACTCCTTATCTTTATAGGAGAAGGTTCCCTCTCATTGTATTGGGTTGTTGCCTATTGATGAATGAATGCAAATTCAGTGTGAATCCTTTGTGTCTCTATCTCTCTTTCTTCTCTCTTCTCTCTTCTCTCTTCTTTCTTCTCTCAACCCTCTTTGATTTCTTCTACGTAAATTCTTCTTCTTCTGCCTAATTCAACCAATACAATTCTGTCCAAGATTACATAATTGCGTTAGTGATATCAGAACAACGTTAGTTGTTAGTGGCATTAGTTATTATTAGAGTAGCATTATCCAAAGACACAACTAGTTGTGTCTCCTAGCTAATTAAGATAGAATTAGAGCTTTATTACCTTTGACTCCCTACCTTTATATAAGAAGGTTCCCTCTCATTGTATTGGGTTGTTCATTCAAGGTGGATCCTTTGTGTCTCTATCTCTCTTCTCTCTTCTCTCAAGTCTCAACCCTCTCTGATTTCTTCTATGTAATTCAACCAATACAATTCTATCTAAGATTACAGAGTTGCATTAGACGGTTGCCAAAACACCAACAAAAAACAAAAGTTAGGACTAGTAAAAAAATTTGATCCATATAGCTTAACTTTTCAAACTTATAAATATGTACACATGACTCCCAACCATCAATTATATAATTAGGTTAATATCATTGTTAGCCATTATAGCTTAATAACATTTTGATTTGAGTTCATGTTATTTCAAAATATTAGTTTTGGTTCCTATAATTTCATAAGAATTTGATTTGATTTTGCCAACAAGTCAATATACTTTTAACAAATTTTGGTTTTGGTTTCTATATTTAAACCAGGGTTATTAAACCCGGACCGGACCGGCTGGTAAACTAGTCTGGTTCCTGGTCTGGTCCGGGTTGGTATTTTAAAAAAATTTTTTTTTTTAATTTTTTCTTTAGAATTTCATACTATAAGTCTAAAATTTTCAATTTTTCACCGGTTTGGTCCTGGTCTGACCCATTGACCCTTAACCCAGTACCCCGACCGGTTCAATGCCCGGTCCGAGTTTTAATACCTTGATTTAAACTTAAACAATGTCCTTGTGGAACTATAAGAGTAAAAACCAAGGCTTCAAAATTACAGGGGTTAAATATAAAATTTGATTAAATTGCAAAGACCAATAATAATATTAACCCTATATAATTTCTCAAACTTTATTTTTTTTTCATATAACTGCTTTAAATTTTGAGTAATATTAAAAAAAATTTCATAAACTTTAAGGTATGTGTAATTATGTAACAAACTAAACAAAAAGTATGAGAGTTAAATGTATAAATAAAAAAGTTTGTGGATGTTTACCGTAAAAATTCAAAGGTTTAGAAGTTTATAATTTATGTCTACTATATTGTTGGAGAATCATACATTGTTCTATATATATGCAATACATCTAAATAATGATTATCTTTAATTCATTGAATTGTGTTAATAAAATAGTTTAAATTATAATTAGTTTATAAGTAAAAAACTAATTATATAAATTTATTTCCAAAAAATTTAAAATTGAAATAATTCATTATTCAGTTTTAAATTTTTAAGATAAATTTTTATAATTAAAAAAATTCACAATTATTTTATATAAAAAAGCTACATCATCCATTCTTTGATCGATGAGGTTAGGTTATTGTCAAAAAAACACAATAGAAAAATTATTATAAGATCCCAATGAATAGAATTAATTATTAAGGAGTCTTAATTAGCTAATTATACTTATACATGTAATTATATGCTCATTAATTAACTTTCATTGAGACTTTTGAGACTTCTTAAGTCTTAACAACTAAATCATTTTCTAATTTCATGGGAAAAAACAAAAAGGGGAAATTCCGCTGTATGGATCCAAGACCCGACCCGATTTTCCGGGGTATATGGTCCGTGGACCTTGAACCGGGCAATAATTTCCGCTTCCATGTCTCTGTTGTTGCAGAGGCGTTTTCTCTGCACCAAGGTGCACAAGAAATGGAAGGTGAAGCAGGTAACGAAGTCCAACTTCCAGGAATCCTTGAAGGAGTTAGAGACCCATATCTCAAAATCTGACTTCATAGCAGTATCCATGGAGAAGACAGGCTCTTTCTCGGCTTCGTGGCACCGTGTGCTTCCCTTCGACACGGCGGAAACCGCCTATTGCAAGGCCAGGCACTCTGCAGAGCGGTTTCAGCTTCTTCAATTTGCTGTTTGTCCATTTTCAATTGTCGACTCCAAGAAGTTCATTGCTAACCCGTGGGTACCAAACACCACCTACTCTTTTGCAACTTGCACAGGAACTCTTCTTTCTTGTCCCCCAAATGGTGCATTTTCAGATTCTCATCGGAAATGATTTCTTTCAATTTGATTTTTGATCCCTCTATTGTTGTAATGCTTCACTTAACATGTTAGATGGCTTGGAGTGATTGAGTTAGAAAATGACAGTGACGGGGCCATTAGTTTCCAAGTGAGCAATTTGTTATCTTTTGAGTTAATTTGTTAGTGACAGGGCCATAAGTTTCCAAGTGATCCCTCCATAAGTTTTCGAAATGCACTTATCTATCAATGGTGACAATAGAGTTTCGTTTTGGAGTGATGCTTGTAGAGTGAAGGGGACTAAAAAGTGACCTAATGGATATGGTGCAGGTACAATTTTCTTTTGTTTCCTAGAGATGATCTGAGAATGGGGATGCCTTCTTATAGTTTTTCGTGCCAAACATCATATCTGACGTCCATGGCTCGTGAAGGTTTTGATTTCAATGCTTGCATATATGATGGTAAAGTTTCTTTATGTCCTTTTTCTCCTTACAAATTCTTATGGTCCGTAAAAAGGTATTCTTATTAAGGGGAATTGTAAGAGCACATTGACTGAGTGATTTAGGGTCTTGCTGAGGTTTTTGCTGGTAATGTTCTATAAAACAATCAACCGTAGGGTGATTTTGGAGCTTTTTGCTTACCTTTGTCGGTATATAAAAATTATGACAAAAGATGAACAAAGTTTCCAACTGCTCAGGCAACGTTGATGTTAGTGTTTTCGTCTGTTTATTTTGATGTCTTGGTCTAAGCAAGTAAACTGCAGCGCTCAACTTTTTTTTTTTTTAAATTTGTAAATGTCCCTTTATTTTTGCAAACTTGCTATGCAATTCCAAGTTATCCTGCGAAACTGTTATTTGTTAGCTTGGATAAAGCTTGCTGCTGAATTATTGAGCATTGGTATTGATCATCTTCCACTATGCCAGTCTTTGTTTTACACTTTTCTTTCTCATATGCTGGACGGGCATAGAAGGATCTCTTCCTGTTTCATTTCTAGGATGATACGGTGGAAGGAAAGAAACAATGAAGTCTATTTTAATCTTTCTTTCTTCCTTCAGAGTTAGTAAGACTGCAAACCAAAATTGAATATTTTCTTCGACCTTTGCTGGCACAAGGCTTGGTTAAAACCATTTTTCCTTTAGTATGTGTTGAATGTGTGCCTAAACATATAATTAGATTGAAAACATCAACAATTTGTGCCACCTCTATATTAATCAATTACTGCTTTATTTCCCCTAATAGAAGGATTTGAGGACTTGTTTGTCCCCTAGACAGATATTCTTTTCATCTGCATTCCAGCAATATATGTGGACAACTTAAATATGTTGATATGGATAGGTAATGCTATGCTATTTGAAAACAGAGTCTACAACTTTGAAAAGAAAGTCTACAACTCTGCTACTTATGTTGAGACCCTGATGAGCTTTCTTAACATTGTGTGGCAGGTGCATCATATTTATCTAGAGTACAAGAGTCTAAAGCTAAAACGCAGAAAGGGAATTACACACCCCTTAATGTGAACAAATCTTCTTCAACCTCTACTACTGCTGATGCTATTTTTGTTGAAAGGATTAAATCAAGGATAAAACATTGGATAAAAAGTTGTGAAAAGTGTGGCAAAAGCACAAGCAAAGATGGTGAGAATAACTTCCGTAGATTCTTTTAAATGAAGGCTGTTCTTCAAACTTTCTTTTATTCTTTAACCATGCAGATGCTCTCCTCACCTCCCTTAGGAAAATTGTGATGGGAAGTGAAATGTTCGGCTCAAGACATTGCCTCACAATAGATGTTTGCAGTGATAGACAAGTGCAGCTGATTGCGGAGGTAGAATGAAGTAACAATGTCTTGATTTTTCAAGTGATATGCATGCCTACCCCCACTTCATATATAAACAAATTATTTTTCTCACTTTCTTGACCTTGGGGTTGGGGTTGTTGGATTTTGGATGGCTGTAGATGCTGGTAAACTTTGACAACGTTGTTCCTTTGCTAGTACCTGGGAAGGGTAATACTGCTCTGGCTATCTGTCTTGTTTTGACAAAGTCAAAAGAGGATAAAGTTTTGTTTGAGGTGATTATAAAACTTTAATCCCATCTAGTTGCTGAAATGCTTTTCCCCTTCTCTTGTAATAATAATGACTTTACCTGACAGAGGGAGCGTCAAAAATTAGAAGAGGAGGAGAACAAGAAACTTCGTGGGTTTCGAGAGGTGATCGAGTTGATTTCTGCTTCACAGAAACCTGTTCTCTCCCGCAATTGCCTTGATGGTGTATATCCGAGATAAAAAAATTCCCAATTTAGTTCTCTTATGTTGCTGACCTGGTTTTACTAACTTTTTATTGATTATTGATATTTGCAGATTGTGCATTTATTCATTCAAAATTCATTGCTCCCTTGCCTTCTGAAGTGAATGAGTTTATAAATTCTTTTCGCTCAGTTTTCTCCCATGTAATTGATGTGAATCATATGATGAAGAAATTTGGAGCCATGAGAAATGTGACCAGCATATCTGCTGCTTTATCGTACTTGAAGAATCATTTTTTCACATCTATTGATGTGGGAATTCCCGACCAAGGTAAGCCTTGACCTTCATATCTGCACCTATCCTTAACCCACTTAATATTTGTATCACATTCAGAACAGTCATTCCTGCATGTTTATGTCATCAATCCTTGCATGCATAACTTCCTAAAATTTGAGAGCCTTGTGTGAATTCTTCCCTTTTTATTTCATTTTCTTTTCGGCTAAAAGATGAATTTTTATTTATTTTTTTATGTTAATCTCATGCTAGCAACTTAATCATATATTCTCTTTCTTGTTTTTGTCCTTTCCTGTTTTGGATTCCATCCAGCTACTGTAAATGAAGGCAAGGTTGGTGGACTTGATGCACTAAGGATGTGCTATTTGTTCATGAAGATCTGCTCTATAATGAAAATTTCTCCATGTGTTATTGAATCTGGCAATAAGCATTTGGCCCCTGAGCTTCAAGACTTCACCAACGTATTCCATCCATGGACGACTGACTCAAAAGAGTTGGTTGATGAGAGCATAAGCATCAGGGCAAATAATACAAGAAAGGTTAACTGTGAACATTTGGTTTTCTTATGGGGAGTTCAGTTCAGGATCACGGCAAGCACTCTGAAGAATCTACTTCAAGAATCCCATGGCATCTTTTCTGGGGAGTTTGATGTTAAACTGGTTGATAAAGATTGTGCCATTGTTGTCTTCTGGCAAACTGGGATGTCAGAAGCTTTCCTTAATGCAATGAGTAGTAGTGAACAAATTAGCGGATTGTTGAGGGAATTAGTATCAAATGGCCTTAGAGTAGCCAGTTACGACACTTACAGGACAATTTGCAGGTTAGGTTTGTGGGAGGTGAATCTCTCTGAGTCATTAGAGGGAGCATTGGAAAAGTCTGATAGAAAATGTTCCAATACTTACTGCCTTAATGATAATGTAATTAACTTGGATAATCTTTGATCGTTACGAGATAATATTAAGCCTTTTAAGTTTTTTCCCCCCTTTCTTGCGTTGGAAGTAGCTGGATATGTTTTTTACCCATTTTTCTTAAAAAGCAATTGGTTCATGCTACATCAACTGTCAAAGTTTTAATATCTCAAGAATTGATAACTTTGTGCCGATTGGCTTGCTTGTCAAGGTCCATTAAATGAAGGTTAATTTCATAATTTTACAAACCCCCCCCCAAATTGCATCCAGGGTGGAGGAATTTACTATGTGTATTGGCTTTAAGCCTTGTACTGACCCAAAAAAGAGGGGGAAAAAACAAAGGAAAGAAACCTCAAAATAAGATAATTACAGCTGGAGAAACTTTATTAATTAACCTCCAATATTATTTACGGGTACCCTTAGCCACTAATTAATCTCATTGTTACCGTCTTTTTTCCTTCCCCAAGCAGTGTTCATGGACACAGTGAAAATCAGAGGCTGCATGGTTTATCGAAAAAGCAACGGTGAATCTTGGGGCTCATTACAGGAAGCATACCATGTGACATCAATTCTTAATTAATACTCCCTTCGGTACTTTTTATAAACAAGATTTATTCTCATAGTGTAACACAAACTAACAATTAAGATTAATTAAAAATAATAAACATATCACAAAATATCATGTTTCTTCTAAATACGCCCATATTTATTAAAAGAGTATAGGAGAGAGAATGAGTAACAAATATAAAAGAATATGAGTATAAAATGAGAGAAAACGTGTAATAAATGAGTAAATGAAAGAGAATTAGTGGTAAGTAGGAGATAATTAATATAAAGATGTGTATTTAATAGGCACTAACTTACAATTCCGATAAATCAATAAAAACAGTTAAAGTCATTTAATTTGTCCTAAAATTCAAATAATTTCCAATGTTACCCCTACTAATTACATTAAACTTTAATATCACATTAATTATTACTCCCTCCGTTCCTTATTATAAGAAACAACTACCACCTGTAGCTTGTTCCTATTTATAAGAGATATTTAAGAGATATTTAGAGAATGTCTCAAATTTTTTATGATGATTCCCATTTTGCCTTCATTTAATTACTCATATAAATATCATTACATTTATTGCATTCACTCACACTCTTTCCCCATCACACATCCTCTCTCTTCCCCATATCTCTTTTTTTTTACTTTTCTTATTCTCTCCCATATTCTATATCTCTTCATAAATAAGGGTATTTTAGTCAAAAAAGGTTATAATTTTGACACACTTATTATTCTTAATCGCCACTTCAAACCACGAGATGCGGTTAAATATTTCTTATAATAAGGAACAGAAGGAATATTGTAATGCCTCGAACTTTGATTAAGGGCTAATGATGATTATTGAGGATATTTTGTGAATTAAAGTTTGAATTATTATGTATTATGTGGCAATTTTAATTAATATGTCATAATCAGTGAGAAATTGAAAGAATGGCCATGAACTAGTGATTAATGGAAGAAATTAATTACTAACTAAGAGGGAATGAGAAATATAACTAAATGGCTAATGGAGGGGTTAGAGAAACTAATGGGTTACTTACTTTATGAAGATCAATGATATTGTGACACTTGGCAAGTTGGTAGGATGGGAGAGGGTGTGGTAAAGTCAAATGGGCTTTATTTAATATTTTTTCCCTCCCATTCGGTGGACAAGAGAGGCATGGGCAATAGATCTATGTCATCTTCATCAAGCTTTCTTCTCTCTCATTTTTCTCTCTCCCATTCGTCCTCCATTTTTTGCCAAAGAAAGAAGAAGAAGCTTTTGATTTAAATGAGTATTTGACCCTCTTAATGACCTCTAATGGAAAAATTTTCTTCTATAATCTTGGTCCTTGAATTAAGGGCTTCATTTTGATGATTTTAGATTTTCCATTCGGTGGTGTTTGAGCACTCAAGGAATTTTGGAGTTTGGAGAACCAAGGAACTCCTTTGGGAAAGTTCAAGAGGTAAGTGAAACAAACATTTCTATATAGGTTTTGTAGCTATTGATTGAGTTTGGATTTTCTAGGATTTTTGGCTTAATTTTCGAAAATGAGGATCATGGTGTGTATGACATGTTGTGGTCATGGATTTAGTGCCTTGATATGTGTTTTGGATAGATGGAATTTGATTGAAGCTTAAATGTCAAATTTGGCAAATTTTAGGATTTTGTTGGATATATGCCAAAAAATGAACATGATAATGGAATGAAAGTTTGATTGTTTTGATGTTTCCATTGGATTCCTTGTGAAAAATTGTGTGGGAGTAGTGTTAGATGTGAATTTTAAACCATTGGAAACTTAGGTTTAAAAGTTACAAGTTTTGGTTAGTAAGAACTCTACGCTGGCAGTGGTTTTGCATGGACGTTTTGAAATAGCAAATGGTGATAAAAAATTATGAAACTTTCCAATCTTAAATTTCACATGTCAAGCTTCAAAATGGACATATAATTCATGTCATTTCTATGTGTGTGATGGGAGTTATGATAGTCCAAAGTTTGATGTTGAAACTGGGATCAATTCTAGAGCAGTATGGACATTTGTTGGATTATGTATTTTTATAGTTATGGAAAGCAATGATTCATATTTTTCCTGTAAAGAAAACTTAAATAGTTTTCCATAAGCTTTGGAATCATCCCATTTCAATTTTTTTAGAATTAATTATGATTTTTTGAAGTTCAGCTAAGAAACAGAATTTTTCTTGACCTCAGCCCAAATGTTTTAGACCTGTTTTTTGCCGTGACCAGGGGATTTTTGGGCTGCGGTCAACCACCAAAAATCAATATTTTGCACTTCTGAAAAGTGGTTTTCAACCCAGTATTTCCCAACCCTTTAGGGCTTTTGTTAAAGACATTTGTAACTTTCTAAAGGATATTAATGATAACCAAATCTAAATGTTGTGAAGTTATTTAAGTATTGGATAGAGAATAACACTTCGTCACTAATTATGAATTATAGGATTTGATATTTGCCTTGTTCTTGAGAGACCGGTGCCAGAGTAAGCACGAAAGTACTAAGGTAGTGACTTTTCTCTCATGTTGTATATGATACTTGGTATGCATGACTTATCATTGTGATCTTGTAAATGTGTTATCGGCTGTAGGGCATTATAGCGTGAGTAGTTCAGCGTGAGCAGTCGTAAGGGCTGACGGTTATCACACCTATCCCTGCCATTGTATCTGCTATTGTAATTGCCGATGCTCCATTGTGGAATCGTGGATTCCTATTTGAGTATCCGGCCAGTGTGGCAGTGTGTATGTGAAATATTTTATATGGATCCCAGTTATGGTGATATATGTGATATGAACATGTGATTGTGCAATACAGCGTGAGCAAACGTAAAGGTGACGCATGTCACACCTACCCTTACCGTTGTAACTGCTATTGTAGTTGCTATGTGCTGTGTATTGATTTGCTTACATACTTTGTGATTATGCATACTATGAGTGAATTGACACTATAGGGATTTCTTAGAATCTCACTCTCTCAAAAACAAATTTTTAGACAAGGTTGAAGGATCTAAAGGAAAGCGAGTGACGAAGAATGAACAATGCTCCAGGCTTAGAGTTAACTATTTTGGATAACTGGTTATCATTTTGTAAATCATTTGGATATTTTATTGAGAATTACATGTATATTTTGGAGATATTGCATAGTATTTGTGTAATCCCCTTGGAAGGGAAACTAATTATGGGCATTTGTGCCGTGTAAAACCCTTTATTGATTGATAAAACCCGAGTATGTCTGGAATTTACATTGTATTCTGATATTTATGAATGAAATCGTACTGTACAGGCCATTTGTGTAATTGGAATGTGAATAAGAGACCCTTGTTGAACCGGTTTTAGAAAATTTTTTGTAAACCCTGATTTGGGAGGTTTAATTTTATTAAGTCCTAAATCATCTTACGGCATTTAATTTCACATAATCATGTATTTATGAACTTAATCTCAGCCTTGGTTGAAAGGGGGTTACAAATACCATCTCCCACTACCTTTCGTAAATATGAAAATACATGGAAAAAATATTTAATGCTTCTTGGAAATAATCAAATGCCTTAAACAAAAGGAACAAACACACTTGTTAGTTGGTTCCTTATAATAAAGATAAGAGGGGGTAGTAGTTGATTTTAAGGAAAACGAAAATCCTTAATAAAGAACTTTAAAAATACTAAAAGGTAAAAATGTATTTCGAATATTCATAATCCCATAAAGATGTTAATTTTTTTTGAAATTATAAGAAATAACCGAATTGCCCTTAAATATATTTTTTTTAAAAAATTACCCCCATGGCCCGACCACCAACAACCACCCCCTTATCGGCAGCTGGAGCTTTTGGTGGCTGGTCGCCAAGCAAAAGATAATTTAAGTCTAACATCTTTCTAGTATTATGAATACTTGAAATAATTTTTATTTTTTTAAAGATTTTTAAAGTTCATTATTAGAGTTTCTCCCTTGATTTTATGGGAAGACCCGTTGAAGCATATTTTTTATATCAGTAATTTTAATCCAGATGTGGATTCCAGGCTGTTGCGCTTTCTTTTTCTGCGTGGGAACACTAGTAACAACGAAAATGTTTTCTTGGTTGCTATTGTGAGTATACATAGGTGGTTTGGGTAAAACTGCTCTTCCCCAGCTTGGCTACAATAATGTTCAAGTCAACAACTTCTTCAATAAGAAAATGTGGGTGTGTGTTTCTCATGAGTTTGATGTGAAATCACTTGTAAGAAAAATATTGGAATCATCTTTTGGCAATGATGTAGACGACCAGCAATTGGAATTTCTTCAAGACAAAACTTGAGGAGAATTGAATGTTTAAAGATATTTGTAGTACTTAATGATGTGTAGAATGAGGATATTCAAAAGTGGTTACATTTTAAAAAATATTTTATAATAACTTTACATATTTAGTATTTGGACATACTAGAATTTTTTTTGGGAGAGTTACACTCATATCCTAAGAAAGAAGGAAAATAAAGAATTGATTCTTTAAAATTATAAAATGAAAAAATGGTTCCATTAACTACTTCAGGACTTAGGAGTAAGTCATTGACAACTTCAGGTGTTTACATTGATAACTTCATGTGACCATTTTTTTATTTTATAATTTTAAGAGAATTTTTTTCTTTCTTCTTTAGGATCTGAATATAATTCTCCCTTTCTCTTTTGAATTTGATCCTTAGGCATGCTTTTCCCAAAATGAATGGCCCTTTTCTAAGGAAAATTCCCCAAAAAAAAATTCCCGGAAGCTTCGTAAGGGACAATGAATTAATATAGCAACCCCATGTGATTGTACCTGCCAATGCAAAAAGGTTACGTATTGACCCATATCCTATAAAAACAAAAAAGTGAATAATTTTCCTGCATGTAAAATCAACGGCTAGCGTTGATTATTGCCTGCACTAGGAAAGAAAAAATGTTGCGAGGTGTCCGATACACGATTCTTTTGAAAAATGTTCCTATAGTTTACTAGAAGGATAAAGGTAAAAAATGTTCTAAAAGTTTTTGTAACTGAGTCATGGTTGCCTGAAAATTTTAGAGGGGATATATTTGCCCCAGAAGTTTTACAAATGGGGTCATTTTATCTCTCCATTAACATATCCAAATAGTCAACGTTTGTTGATCAAATTCTGCAAAGGTAATATGCTTATGTGGCATCCGTCTTACCTTTTTTCCATATCATATTTTTCATAAGAACAAATTAAGAAAAAAACTCAAGATCGTTGATTATCCAATTCTTCAATCTGTCCCTCTGATTTACCCAAAAATTTGCATCCAAAAAATCTCTCCTCTTTGGTTTTTAAGCTGGAAAATATTTTAAAAAACCAAACTCATATAATTGCTTTCCTGGATTGTGTGATCCCTCAAACTCAATCCCCCCTTCCAACTCAAATCCAAAAAATCATGTCTAAAAAATTGCTTCCTCCTCAAATTTTTTAGTAGGAAAATATTTAAGAAAAAATTACATTGCCCCTAGATGCAATTTCTCACATTCATTTGTTTTTTTACTCTTGTTGGGTGAGTGATTGAATAAGCATTTAGTAAAGTTAGCCTTCTTTAGACTTTTCTTTAATGCTCCCCAAATGCGATGGAGAATTAAACTTTACAAATTGATGAAAGTTGGTTGCAATTAACCATGTGTTTGAGGGTTGATATGAGTTCTATTTCGTTCACTCTCCTTTCTCTCTAAACTCAGAAGTCAAATCGTCAGAGAAGTGTTGCCAGAGAAGACCCAGTTCACCAGCCAAACTAAGCCCATCACTCTTTGTCACTGGAAGCTCAAAATTGTCACTAGTAGACACAGCCCCTAGGTCTCTTTGAGATTTGAGTAAGGGAAATCGATATATCTTCTAAGTTTTTTGGATACAAATTTTTGGGTGAATCAGAGGGAGAAACTAAAGATTTACACAATTAGCGACTTTGAGTTTTTTTATTTGTTCTTATGAAAAGTATGATGTGGAAAAAAAGTGAGGCGGATACCACGTAGGCATGCCACCTTTATAGAATTTGGTAAAAAACGTTGACCTTTTGAGTATGTTAACGAAAGGGCAAAATTGTCCTATTTTTAAAACTTCCGGGGTAAAATTACCCCATAGAAAATTTCTAGACACCTAGTGCCCCTCAGTGGAAACTTCCGGGGCATTTTTGCTCCTTAAAAATATGACATGAAAAAAGGGTGAGGTGGATACCACATAAGCATGCCACCTCAGCAGAATTTGGCCAACAAACGTTGACCATTTGGGTATGTTAATGGAGGGGCAAAATTGCCCCATTTGTAAAACTTCTGCGGCAAATACACCCCCTCTAAAACTTTCAGACACCTATAACTTAGTTGTGAAAACTTCTGAAGCATTTTTGCTTTTTAACCCTTTACTAAATACGCTGAATCTAGATAGGCTGAGAACCTTTCTTGAAATAAAGGTAAAACGTGGAAGAAATCCAGCGGATTTATTTGTGTTCAAACACTTACGTAGTCTTAATTTGTCTTACTACTATACAAGAAATTTACTTGAATCAATAACTAAAATGAGACATTTAAGGTATATTAATCTCTCTCATTCTTATGAATTGACTTGTTTGCCCAAAAGTATAAGCAACTTAGTCAATTTGCAAACATTGAGATCAGACTGGTGCCATAATCTTGAATTTTCCGTAGATATTATCGCAAAGTTGATAAACTTGCGTAGACTTGATATAGATGATTGCAAGGCCTTTGAAGATGGGATGCCAGCTAAGTTAGGCAGGGTGCCATTGTTGTCTTCTGGCAAACTGGGATGTCAAAAGCTTTTCTTAATGCAATGAGTAGTAGCAAACAAATTAGTGGATTGTTGAGGGAACTAGTATCAAATGGCCTTAGGGTAGCCAGTTATGATACTTACATGACAGTTTGCAGGTTAGATATGTGGGGAGGCGAATCTCTCGGAGTCATTCGATGGAGCATTGGAAAAGTCTGATAGAGAATTTTCCAATACTTACTGCCTTAATCATAATGTCATTAACTTGGATGATCTTTGCTCTATGAGATAGTCTTGAACCCTTAAGTTTTTTTTCTTTCTTTGCTGTGGAGGTAGCCGGATATTTTTTTTTCCCGTTTTTCTTAAAAAAATTACTCCATCCTATCTTTTTTATAAAAGTCCAAAATTTGAATTGCCTTGGTCCAAGATATTCCACAGTCCCCTCAGCCAATAGGAAGCGGCATCTACACAGGTTCTTGTAAGGATATATGGCAACAGAAGTGACGGAAGATAAAATAACTCATCAAAAGATTACTAAGGCTTCTTGTTCTCTTCTCCAAATTCGATGGGACTATTTATAGATAATGAATTGGTGTTTTAAAGTAGTACATCTTGAAGACTACACCTCTTTAATTAGAAAGTCATAACTATCTGTTAAATTTATAAACCAACACAAATCTTTTAATTTATAAGAGCATGACTTCTCAAAACATATCTCTTCATTTTAAAACATCCAATGATATTGGACATACTTGACAAGAGTTGTTTGAGTATTTAATGAGTTTTTCTCAATTTTGCCTCTCATTAATTATATATGTTGCATTAATTAAAAAAATTGGTAATACTTATATTCCAGGTTCTGAAACCCGGACCAGTCATTGGACTAGTCGGGGTATTGGGTTAAGAGTCGGTGGGTCAAACCGGAGTCAAAGTGGAGCTAATCCGGGGCAAAACTGGTGAGAAATTGAATATTTTAGGCTTATTAATATGAAATTCTAAAGAAAAATATAAAAAAAAATTGATTTTTTTTTAAAAAAATCTTGGACCGGACCATATCAGTTTACCTGCTGGTTGGCCGGTTTCAGGTCCGGTCTGGGTTTAAGAACCTAGCTTATATTTATTCTATTTCTCTATCTTATTTGCTCCTTATAAATGAGGACATCCTTGAAAACAAAAGCTTATTTCATATATACTTATTATTTTTAACTAATTTTAACCGTTTTCTTAAATCGTGTATTTTGATTATTGAGCTCTTATAAATAAGATTGGAGGGAATATTAGCTTAGGCTACATCAATTATCAAAGTTTCAATTTCTTAAGAACTAATAACTTTGTGCAGATTGGCTTGCTTGTCAAGATCCACTAAATGAAGGTTAATATCATAATTTTACACCCCCCATTACATAGAAGGGGAAGGAATTTGCTTTTAGCATGTTGTCATTAGGCCTTAAACTGACCCAAACAAAAAAAAAAAAAAAAGAAAGGAAAGAAAACTCAAAATAAGATAATTACATATGGAGAAACTTTATTAATTAACATCATCCAATATTATTTACGGGTACCCTTAGCCACTAATTAATCTCATTGTTACCTTCTTTTTTCCTTCCCCAAGCAGGGTTCATGGGCATAGTGAAAACCGGAGGCTGCATGGTTTTTCAAAGAAGCAACGGCGAATCTTGACGTTGGGCTCATTACATGAAGCATACCATGTGACATTAATTCTCAATTAATACTAAAAGCCACAGTGCTTTTTATGGAAACTAGAAAATTAAAACACAGTGACCAATACAGAAATCATTCTGATTATAAAAACCAGCAAGTATTGGCTCCGGTTGACCGATTTATAATTTTCATAAACTAATAAAAATAGTTAAAGTCATTAAATTTGTTCTAAAATTTAAATAATTTTTAAGATTATCTTTACTAATTGTACTAAACTCTAATATCATATTAATTATTACTATCTCCCACCACCTTTATTAAATATGAGCATGCATTAAAAAAATATTTAATACTCCCTTCAGTCTTAAATATAAGATAAAGTTGACTTTCTTTATGGAGATTAAGGAAGTTAAATGAGTTACTTAATCATATCATTTATTGTGTATCTTTAGATTATATATCACTTTAAGTCAAGCTAATTAGTTTGGAGAAAAAAATAAAAATGTAAATACTCTAAGCTAATTTAATTAGTTTTCTTAATTTCTCCAAAAAAAACAATTTTATGATAGTACTTTTTAAAAAATTGAAACGACCCTTTCTCCGAACAACAATTAACCGTAACAAAATCTGGTTAACCAGTGATAATCGAAAGCAATTACCCATTTAAAACATATCAGAGTTCAAGGCACAAACTCGCCCACAAACCCACTACAAAGATATTTATTACAACAGTTATCCAAACAGTAAATATGATATCTCCGAAAACATAATATGTCCTATAATGGCAATATAGAGAATAATACAACACCAATACCACAAGAGGCCTACAGAATTCTCAACGTCTATGCCTCTGGTTGCTTCCCTTGGCCTCTAGCTAAATTAGAGGTCTCTCCTGAAAAATATTTATAACGACGGGGTGAGACATAAAGTCTCAGTAACCAAAAATTAATTTACAACATATACAGGAAAAGATTGTTAAAGCGTGCCAAATACATTTGTTAGTTATTGTTAGTTAGTGCTTACGAGAGGGAGTAGTAGTTGATGGCATGGGAAGAACCATTGAAGCATATTTTTTATATCACTAATTTTAATTCAGACAGGCTGTTAAACTTTCTTTTTCTTCGTGGGAACACTAGTAAAAATGATAATGTTTTCTTGGCTGCTACAGTAATGCTCAAGTCAACAACTTTTTGTCTTTTTCAATAAGAAAACGCGGTTGCGTGTTTCTGATGAGTTTGATGTGAAACCACTTGTAAAAATTTTTTTTTGAATTTGATCCTCCGGCATGCTTTGCCCAAAATGAATGGTCCAGTTTTAAGGAAGAAATTTCCCGGAAGCTTCGCAGGGGACAATGAATTAATATAGTGGGGACAATGATTCTGCAGTGGAGCGTATAATAATGGAATATTCATGGCAACCCCCTGTGACTGTACCCTCCACTGCAAAAAGTTTACATATTGACAGATATACTATATAAAAAAAGGTCAATATTGTTCCTGAATATGAAAAAATAAATAAATACTGGCAAAAATAAAAGAAAAAATAAATAAATAAAAAAGGAAAAGCCGTTGCCTTTTTCTTCTTCTATATAGGCCATGAACTGTGTGAACATAGTCTCTCCACTATCATCTTTGCTAGATCTAATCTTCAAACACCAGAGTCTCCCTTTGTGTCTGTGTTGCTGGAAAGATGGCTGAACAAGTCCCGTATGGTGTGGCTACAAGTCTCATCAACACTTTGGCTTCATTAGCCTTCAAAGAGATTTCTTCCATTTATGGCGTCGAGGGGGACATTGATTGGCTGAAGGAAACTGTTGAAGACATCAAAGCTGTGCTTTCTGATGCTGACCAAAAGCAGCAGACTGACCACTTCATCCAGCGCTGGATATCGAAACTCAAGAAAGTGCTTTTCGAAGCAGATGACTTGCTTGATGAGATCCACACTCAACACTTGCTTCGCAAGAGGGATGCTAAAGGAAAGGTACGTGACTTCTTATCATCTTCCTCCAACCCAGTTGCTTTTCGCCACAAAATTGCTCGCAAGATTAGAAAAATTAGAGACCAATTTCATGCCGTTGCTGAAACTATGTCCAAGTTGAATTTAGATCGAAGAGTAGTTGTTGAAGTGAAGCATGAAAAGAGTAACTGGAGGGAAACTAGTTCTACATATGGAGAGAATATCATTGGCAGGGAGGAAAGTGAGAAGGAGGTTATTGATCTATTGCTAAACACTAATAACAATGAAACTGTTTCCTTGGTTGCTATTGTGGGAATAGGTGGTTTAGGCAAAACTGCTCTTGCCCAACTGGTTTACAATAATACTGAAGTCGACAAATTTTTTGACAAACGAATGTGGGTGTGTGTTTCTGAAGAGTTTGATGTGAAAGCACTTGTTAAACAGATATTAGAATCATTGCTTGACAAAAAAGAGGATGATCAACCATTACAATTGCTTCAGAATAAGCTTCAACAAAATTTAAATGGCGAAAGATATTTGTTAGTCCTTGACGATGTGTGGAATGAGGATAGAGAAATGTGGTTACATTTGAAAAAATATTTGATGTGTGGTGCCCAAGGTAGTAAGATTTTAGTGACTACTCGTAATCAAACAGTAGCCAATAAAATGGGTGTAAAAACACCATATTTTTTGAAAGGATTGACAAATGAACAGTCTTGGACTTTGTTGAAAAGTTTGGCATTTGAGAATGATAAAATAATGGCCCAAAGTCTTGAGCTTATTGGCCAAAAAATTGCAGAAAAATGTGCGGGTGTTCCGCTAGCAATAAGAGTTATGGGGAGTTTTTTGCAATCAAAATATCATGAAAGTGATTGGGAAGCTATCTTAGAAGGCGACTTCTGGAAGCTATGTGAAGGTAATAATTCAATTATGCCAATTTTAAGATTGAGTTATGACAGTTTGACAATTGAACTAAAACAGTGTTTTGCTTATTGTTCTTTATATCCAAAAGATTGGCGATATAGAAAGGATGAATTGATTGATCTGTGGATGGCACAAGGCTTCCTTGAAAATAAGGATGAGAAACAAAGTCTTGAAAACATTGGTGAAGAGTTTGTTCATATTTTGTTGAAGAAGTCATTTTTGCAGGATGTTCAGATGGATGAATTAGGTGAAATAGAATATTTTAAAATGCATGATTTGATGCATGACTTGTCCCAATTAATTGCTAGCGTTGATTATTGCCGATATGCTAAGGGGACAAAAGATGTTGCGAGGTGTCCAGTACATGCTTCTTTTGAAGAATATTCTGATTGTTCACTAAATATGTCGGATCCAAATAGACTGAGAAGCATTCTTCGAATAACGCAAAATTATGAAAGGAATGCATCCCATTTATTTGTGTCCAAACGCTTACGTAGTCTCAAACACTTGCGTAGTCTCGATTTGTCATTCGATGAGATGAGAGAAATGCCTAAATCAATAGGTAAAATGAGCCATTTGAGATATCTTAATTTCAAAGGTTGTTCTTCATTGACTTGTTTGCCTAAAAGTATAAGCAACCTAGTCAATTTGCAGACGTTGACATTGCGTCGCACTTATAGTCTTAAATTTTCCATAGATATTATCACAAAGTTGATAAACTTGCGAAAACTTGATATAGATGATTGCAAGGCCTTTGAAGATGGGATGCCGATTGGGTTGGGTAGGATGACTACTTTGCAAAGTTTGTCACATTTCATAGTGGGTAATGATGATAAGGAGAGCAAGAAGGCTAAGTTGAATGAATTGAAAGAACTTAACCTTAGAGGTAGATTAAACATTGAGAAACTTGGTTTAGTAAGGGATGTAGAGGAGTCCAAGGATGTTAATTTGAGAACAAAGAAAAACCTGATTTACTTGGGCCTGAGATGGGGAGAATATTCAGAGATGAAAAATAGTGATCTCGAGCAATTATTGGAAAATCTTCGCCCTCATCAAAATTTGAAGGCATTGGTAATAATAGAGTACCCAGGGGTTTGCCTTCCCAATTGGCTTTTGTCATATACAAATCTTATTGAATTGAAGTTCTATGATATCAGAAATTGTCAGTATTTGCCAGCATTGGAAGGACTTGTTTCTCTCAAGATTCTTCACATATGGAGGATGGAAAAATTGGAGTACATATACTATAAAGTATGCTCCTCATCCACTAACTTCTTCCCATCTTTGGAGGAATTAGACATTGAGTGGTGTAGAAGTTTGCGGGGATGGATTAGAGAGGCAAATGTCCAAAGTACAAGAGATGATGATAATGAATGTCATCATGCATTACCACCATTTTTACATCTGTCATCATTAAAAATCAATGATTGCCCAAACTTGAGCTGCATGCCTACTTTTCCCAATCTCGTACGGCGTTTGGAATTATTGCAATCTTGCACGAAGCCATTGCTAGACACATTAAATGTGAGCGCAATTGGGCCATCAACATCAGATGATCATGTTTCATCTCTTTCCAAGCTTAAGTCTCTTCACATTGGAGGGATAGACATAGAAGCATTACCAGAGGAATGGATGCAAAATCTCTCTTCTCTTAAACATCTTTCTATTAGTAGGTTTTCAAGTCTAGAGAAACCATTTCGTCACATGCAGGATCTACATGCTACACTTGAAGAACTCACTATTTGCGACATGGATTCATGGTGTGGTGATGAAGATAATATCATACATTGCCAAGACATCTGTTGCCTACATTCTCTCCAAAAGATCAATTTCAGTTCATGTGATCTCCTCAGGGCTTTACCCGAGTGGATTTGTGATCTCCAATCACTCCGATATATCGAAATATGGTATTGTCAAAACTTGGAGTCATTTCCAGACGGAATATGTCGCCTCACTAATTTGCAAACACTACAAGTGGATGACACTCCTCTTTTAGAGAAAAGATGCCAGAGAGAAACAGGAGCAGATTGGCCTAAAATTGCTCACATCCCAACTATATGGCTGGATCTTCGTCAAATCTAGCTCTTCATTGCATGCATTTAAAGGTATATTCACGATTAACTTTTATTCGATTAAAATAAATACTTTATACGATATCTATAACTACTTTATTTTAAAAACAGTACTGCTCCAACTGTTTTCACCTTAATATTACAATTCATTACTAAAATATATGCTTCAATATTGTTGAACTCCACTACTCTCACTAAATGATGATTACTTGCAGCTGCCCATTTTTCCCAAGAGAAGAAGGCTTCGCAAAGCATGCTCACAAATTCTTAAAACAAGGTACTTCACTGCTACTTAATTTGACGATTACTTTAGTCTAAATTCTCCAACTTACTAACTAGTGCACCCTTTAAATTTCAAACTAGTTATATCCAGTCACATGGATTATAAAACTTTGAAAACATTCGAGGTAATGAATTATTTGATTGTTACTTGTTTTGTTTTTATGAAAAGCATGTAACAACTAAATGGTGCTTCCGTCTGCTCCGAATTTGACGCTTCCTTAGATACGTTAGTTAAATTCCATCCTTTTTTTTACGAAGTGATAATCATTTCATGGTTTTAATTTAAATTTAAAAATTCTAGGAATGTAATTTATTTGAAATTGAAGGAATTATGGCCTGTTAATTTTTTTATAACTTGGCAGGTATTCAATTTGGGATGAAGTAAGAGAAAAACTTGTTAGACACATGAGCTTACTCGTGCCAGCGCATACTTGATCCTTTCCACGAAGGCAAGGCTTCTTCAAATCTATTGAATGTTGTTGGAGAGAATTAAAATCTCAGATAGTAAGTAAGAAAGGATTTTACTTGTCCAACATATATGTGAAGCTTATGCTACAATAATACTTTGTTGTGTCTGTTATTATTATCATCATCATCAATTTGACGCTAATTAATATCTCTTACCAATGAAAATTCCAGGTCAAGATGGCCATGTTCAAGTTTATCTTGTGAGTTAAAATTTGAAAAAAGTAATATGTAAATACTTCCTGCGATACTTAATATAAGACATGTTTACCTACTTTAATTAGATTAGGGAAGTTAGCTAAGCTAGTTGATATGACATATTTTTTTGTAAAACACCCTAATCATCTTTGATTCCCTCCATCTCTCTTTTACTTTAAATCTACGGTTCCAATGTGTCTGATTAAATGAGAATAAGCTCCAGGTCTCACCCTCTTCATCTTTTCCGTAATCAATATTTATGTGCTGCATAAAGATGCTTCCTTTAGTTACTGAACTATAATATACATACTTCCCATTAAAGCCTAATGTATGCACGAGGTTAATTCTTTGGAGTTATGGATTAGTTAAATAGAATGATTAGATGCTCAACTTCTTATTTGCCTATAATTAGGGGGAAACTTTAGAGAAAATGACCAATCCATAATTAAAAAATTTGAGCTTTTGGACATTTGTGTTTTTTTTTCCCCTTTTTCTTGTAAGGTGAAGAGCTGATATTTGAAAATCTCAGGTTTCATATATTTGATAAAGAAGAATTGAAAAAGAGTAATATCACTCGAGTTGTGGAATGACCATAAATAAAGTTGACTTTTTAATTCATTTGGCACTATGGTTTTAATTTTAATGCGAATGTCTTAGGAATATGAATTGAAGGAGTAATTATGATCTGTTAATTATTTTATAACTTGGCAGGTATTCAATTCGGGATGAAGAAAAAGGAAAACTTGTTAGGCTCCTGAACTTACTTACACCAGCACACATACTTGATCACTTCTACGAAGACAAAGGCTTCTTCCAATCTATTGAATGTTGTTGGAGACAATTAAAAACTCAGACAAGTAAGAAAGAATTCTTGTTTTTCAACAAATATGCTAAGCTGATGCTGCAGTATGAATAGTTTGTTGTGCCTCTTATCATCATCATTATCAATAATTTAACATTCAATGGATTGACTTAGAACATATTTCTATTGCAGGTTTTTTAAGTCTAGAGAAACCATTTCGCCATATCTACAAAATCTATCTGCTACACTTGAAGAATTCAGTATTGGCAACCTTGATTCGCAATATGGTGACGAGGATTATAACATACATTTCCAAGACCTTTGTTGCCTACATTCTCTCTACTTTTAAAGGAAAGATGTAAGAAAGGAACAGGAGCAGAGTGGCCAAAAATTGCTTACATCCCAAATATATGGAACCTAATCTAAAGGAATACTCATCAGTAACTAATATGACACTAAAAGAATACCTTGTATGATATCTATAACTATTTTGTTAGAACAATAAGAACTAGTCCAGTTGCTTTCACCTTCATATAAGAATTCATTACTAGAATGCTTCCAATTTTTTATACTCCACTCCTCTTATTAATTAACCTCTGATTGCAGCTTCCCATTTTTTCCAAGAGAAGAAGGCTTCACAGACCATGCTCTGCTCCCTGAATCTTTAAAACAAGGTACTCCACTCCTACTGAATTTGATGATTAACTTGTTCACCCTTGAAATTTCAAACTAGTTATACACAGCTACATGGATTATAAAACTTTGAAAACATTTATAGAGATAATGCATTTCTTGACGATTACTTGTATTTGCTCTGTTTTTACTTAAATTATAGAACAACTCAAGGGTGATCATAATTTAAAGCTTCCTTAGTAAGCGGAAAACTTGTTAGACCCCTGAGCTTACTCATAGCAGCACATATTTGATCCTATCTATGAAGACAAACCTTCTTTAAACCAATTGAATGTTGTTGGAGAGAATTAAAATCTCAGACAAGTAAGAAAGGATTCTAGTTTTTCAACAAATATGTTAAGCTTATGCTGCAATAATAGTTTGTTATGTCCCTTGTTATTGTTATCGATTAACACTAATTACCATCTCTTACCAATGAAAATTCCAGGTCAAGATGGGCTATGTTCAGGTTGATCCTTTGTGTTATGGTTACTGCATTGTAAGTAAGTTGTTTTCTTATTGAATATGAAATTGGCAATATGTATATACTTATAATGGAAGCCTATTTTGAAGAATATTATCCAGATAAAATAATTGAGCGAAAAATTATATCACTATGCCTTCTTATTCTCAATTGATTTTCGTTTATCGATCAACTTCATTCCTATTCTGAATTTGAATTCTACTGCAATGAATCGTATCGATGGGTGTTCAAGCTTCAAAACTTTCATTTATGTTTTAAATCTACAGTTTCAATGTGTCTTATTGCAATATCATTTCGTTTTTCGTTCCTTATCCCTTTACTGAACTATAATATAATATGCATGCTTTCCATAAAGCCTAATGTATGCATGAGGTTAAATAGAATGATAAGATGCTCAAGTTCTTATTTGCCTATAATTAGGGGGAAACTTAATAGCAAATGGCAAATTCATAACTAAAAAATTTGGACTTTGGACGTTTGTGTTTTTTTCTCTTGTAAGGTGAAGAGCTGATATTTGAAAGTCTCAGGTTTCATAGATTTGACAAAGAAGAATTGAAAAAGAGTAATATCATTCAAGTTGTGGAATCATCATAAATAAGGCTGACTTTTTAATTCATTTGGCACTATGGTTTTAATTTTAATGCGAATGTCTTGGGAATATTTATTTGCAATTGAAGGAATAATTATGATCCTTTAATTATCTTATAACTTGGCAGGTATTCAATTCGGGATGAAGAAAAAGAAAACTTGTTAGACTCCTGAACTTACTCACATGAGCACATACTTGATCACTTCTATGAAGACAAGGCTTCTTCAAATCTGTTGAATGTTGTTGGAGACAAGTAAGAAAGGATTCATGTTTTTCAAACCAGAGGTATGGATGCAAAAACTCACCTCTCTTAAACATATTTCTATTGTAGGTTTCTTAAGTCTAGAGAAACCATTTCGCCATATGCAAAATCTATCTGCTATACTTGACAAATTCACTATTGGCAACCTTGACCCATAATATGGTGACGAGGATCATAACATACGTTTCTAAGACCTCTGTTGCCTACATTCTCTCCAAAAAATTGTTTTCACTTCATGTTATCAACTCTTGGCTTTACCGGAGTGGATTTGAAATCTCTAGTCACTCAGTTTTTCCACATTGAGTTTTGCAAACACTATGACTGAATGGAGCTCCACTTTTAAAGGAAAGACGTAAGAGAGGAACCGGAGCAGAGCGGCCAAAAATTGTTCACAACCCATATATATGGATCGACGGCCATCAAATCTAACTCTTCATTGCATTAATCTAAAGGTATACTCATCAGTAGTACTATTATGCCACTAAAAGAATACCTTGTATGATATCTATAACTATTTTGTTATAACTATTAGTGCAGTTTCTTTCACCTTCATATGAGAATTCATTACTAGAAAGCTTCCAATTTGTTATATTCCACTCCTCTTATTAATTAAAGTTTGATTGCAGCTTACCATTTTTTCCAAGAGAAGAAGGCCTCACAGAACATGCTCTGCTCACCGAATCTTTAAAACATGGTACTCCACTCCTACTTAATTTGACGATTACAATAGTATTCGCCAACTAACTAATTAACTTGTGCACCCTTGAAATTTCAAACTAGTTATGTACAGCTAGATGGATTATAAAACTTTGAAAACATTTATAGAGATAATGCATTACTTGATGATTACTTGTATTTTCTCTGTTTTTATGAAAATTATAGACCAACTAAATGGTGATCATAATTTAAAGCTTCCTTAGTAAGGGGAAAACTTATTAGACACCTGAGCTCACTTTTAGCAGCACATACTTGATCCTATCTACGAAGGCAAACCTTCTTTAGACCTATTGAACGTTGTTGGAGATAATTAAAAACTCAGACAAGTGAGAAACGATTCTAGTTTTTCAACAAATATATTAGCTTGTGCTGCAATAATGGTTTGTTATGTCCCTTATTATTATCAATTAACACTAATTACTATCTCTTACCAATGAAAATTCCCGGTCAAGATGGACTATATATGTTCAGGTTGGTCCTGTGTGTTATGGTTACTGCATTGTAAGTAAGTTGTTTTCTTATTGAGTTGAAATATGAAAAAGACAATATGTGTATACTTATAATGGAAGCCTAATTGAAGAATATCATCCACATAGAAAAATTGGGTTAAAAATTATATCACCATGCCTTCTTATTCTCAATTGATATTCGTTTATTGGTCAACTTCATTCCTATTCTGAATTTGAATTCAACTGCAATAAATCATATCGCTGGCTGTTCAAGCTTCAAACCTTACATTTATGTTTCAAATTTGCGGTTTCAATGTGTCTTATTACAATATCCTTTCGTTTTCCTTTCTTTATCCCTTTACTGAACTATAATATAATATGCATACTTCCCATAAAGCCTAATGTACGCATGAGGTTAAGTCCTTAGAGTTGTGAATTAGTTTATTTGAATGATTAGATGTTTAAGTTCTTATATCCCTATAACTAGTGGGGGAAAATTTAGGGAGAATGGCAATTCTTAACTAAAAAATTTGAACTTTTTGACATTGGGTTGTTTCTTTTCTTTGTTTTTCAGGGTCAAGAGCTGATGTTTGTAAATCTCAAGCTTCATATACTTGGCAAAGAAGAAAAGAAAAGAGTAATATCTCTCAAGTTGAGGAATCAACATAAATAAAGTTGAGTTTTTAATTTATTTAGCAAAACAGAGACATATATAGCTGATTGTACTTTCAGGAGTGTTTAGATGTTATATTTACCTTTTTTTAATTAAATGCTTACTCCGGAGAACATTGTAATGACTTATGAGATAGTGGAACTTTCGGAATTGGTCCCGTGGTTTTTTCCCTCGGAATTAGAGGGTTTTCCACGTTAAATTTGGTGTGTCATTTTTACTTTATTTTACGCCTTTTAATTAGAACAAAGAGAAGCATGCTTCACTATGCTTTTTTTTTTTTAGAATTTTCTACTTTGATATTTGACAAACCAAATATCACTTTGAATTTAACCTGCATAAGAGAAAAGTTGGACTCAAAATTGTGACTGTATTTTCGTATTTAAAATTTGTAAAATATGTTGCTTCGGACATGCATATAATGTTTGGAAAGCAGAATAATATCCTACTATGAAATAATTACTACTTGAAATTAGGCCCATGTGCTTAAGGACTTGAGTAACATGTTGTATACATGGGCAAGTAAGTCCAAAGAGATTGTTGAGACCAATAGTTAGTTAGTTGTCCTAATGATAATGCCACCCACCTTATTTTGATGAGGCCCTAGATTTAAGCTTGACATTAACATGTTTTGCGTGCGCTCGCATTTAATTGTACTAAATAATAAAAAAAACAGATATGGTTGAGGAGAGAATATAATCACGACATGTGGATAAATAATAAAAGAAAGGTCAACTATGAACATTAATTTGGTTTTCTTATGTTAAGATTTAATATGCCATTGTTGTTTTTCGAATTGACTACCGTCCTTTTCTTTAAAAGAAAAGGATGGTCTTTTTCTTCATCGAGGCCGTCGGATTATGATCTCAACGGTTTTTATTTAATATATTATTAAAATATTATTTTTAATAATATATTAAATTTGGACCATTGAGATCTTAATCTAACAGCCCCGATGAAGAAAAGGGCAATCCTTTTCTTTTGGAGAAAAGGACGGGAGCCGGGTCCGTTGTTTTCAGGGTTGTCAAATAAAGATTTTCTTAATCCAATGAATGGTGAACAAATTAGAACTCGTATCATATGGCTTCATGTGGTCACTTATGACCAAGGTATTAAAACCTGGACCGGGTACTGAACCGGTCAGGGTACTGGGTTAAGGGTCAGTGGGTCAGACCGGGGCTAAACTGGGGCCAAACTAGTGAGAAATTGAAGATTTTAGGCTTATTAGTATGAAATTCTAAAGGAAATATTAAAAAAAATTTAAATTGGAACCCGGACCAGACCGGTCTACCGGCAGGTTCGCTGGTTTTCGGGCCGGACCGGCCGGTCCGGTCCGGGTTCCATAAGCCTGCTTATGACACTTTAGCGACCCATATATATTGTGAACGTAAAAAGAGTAATCATTTTTAGATTTTTTTTTAAAAAAAAAAGAGTATAAAGAATAGGAATAGGGGATTTTAAACTAACGTATTTATTCCTATATTATCTTTATTTTTAGGTGAATTATTCCTATATTATTTTTGGATTATAGCTTTTTTAGGTTTTTATTTGAACCCGAAAATTTAAAATTTGGATAAAAATGATATTGATCGTCTTAATTTATTTTTATACTTAAAGGTATATTAAGAGAAATGCTAATATATAAACAACAACAAAAAATGAAAACTCTCATTGAACTATTACACTGTCACGCTTTGAATTTCAAGGGTAACCGGCACGGAATATAAGAAAATCTCATATTCCATAAGCCCTACAAATAACAATAGTTACCTAACATAATAATAATATATCATCAATTATAATATCATAATTAGTGTAATAATCTACATATGCTTATACCATTTATAGTTCATATATATAAACATATATCTCATAAACAAAATAATAAATTGCGTGTAGAAATTTCGTCAAAGTTTCTTCCGCAAGTTGGACTTCCCGATATTTCTACAATAACCTAGTAACTCAGCACGGCATCTATGGATCTCCACTCCACATCATCATATATATATATATATATATATATATATTCATAAATTCCCAAAGTATCAGCAGATGATAAGGAATCTACCTATATAATACATGGAGCGACTCTAGTACAACTTTATAAGGTATATTTAAATATTTACATTAGTCCGTGGAACTCAGGCAGCAGTCACAAGCTTCTTATCCAAGGTGAGCTTCAGGAGTCAACAGGAGCAGCATATACACTTCTACCATCTGAGTGCAAAAATGCTTTTCTAGTAAATAACGTCCCATAATAAAATACAAATATACGATAATAATAAACCTGTTAAGCCATAATAGAATAAAGTAACTTGACATTTGAAAAGGAAAGGACTAATTATTCAACATGTAGACAATTCAACTACTAAATATATAAGAAGGCAAATAAGGATTTAATCATTACTATTTAAACTAAAAATAGATTCAAAGAACTTTTTATTTGAAAATCAATAACATAATAAAAAAACAGTTTTATTCTTAGTCAGGACATAGACAGAACGATAACAGGCGTGGACACACAGTCCACGAGGGTAAGTAACCAATCTGGCGCGGCTAAAAGCCATGAAGAATTGGCGTGAGTGATACTCACGAAAACCCTCCCTCCGTTCCACGTGTGTTAGCCATCACACGGGACTAGCACCTCCTAATCACCCTACTAGCTAGGTGTGTCATGGCGCGCCATGGGCTAACGAAACTGCCGTTAGCAACCAGTGTTCTACTTTCAGTCCCTAAAGAAAACATTTTCTGGCATGCATGGAAGTAGCAACCGTGCAACTCAAATCTTCAATACAGAATGGATGAGTCTTTCCTTTTGGAAAACAAAATCTCTCCCTTCCATGCATGTATACAAGTTTACAGTCAAATAGAAGAAATTAAATAAATAATTTACCATTTCCATCAAAAGCTTTAACGTATCATTTTCTAAAATGTGAATACTTAAGAAAGTAAAATGCTTGAAAATGGTCGAGGTAGCACCTAGTAACAATATCATTTCTACATTAAGTGGGGCGTTATTTACTTACTTGGTAATCCCAAAATCTATCATATTTAATATCCTTCAGAATGACTTAACCTTAATTCCCTAACATACAAATAACATCACTGTCACTTCAATTGTAGTCTTTAGAAATATGTATCTATAGTAATCTTATTTGGCAAAAATTATTTCCTTTCCTCTTTAAGAACCTTGCTTATCTTCACTGGTTATCGTTATTTTGTCACTTTTGTTGATGATTTTTCCCGAACCACGTGGCTTTATTTAATGAAACAACGGTCTGAATTATTTACTCATTTTCGAAATTTCTGTGCTAAAATTCAAACTCAATTTAACACTCCTATGAAAATCTTACGAAGTGATAATGCAAAAGAATATTTTTCTGCCCCATTCACCGATTACATGCAAAGTCATGGTATTCTTCACCAATCCTCTTGTGTTGATACCCCTGCTCAAAACGGTGTTGCTGAAAGAAAGAACAGGCATATCTTAAAATTGCCCGAGCCCTCTTGTTTCACTTCTCAGTACCTAAGCATTTTTGGGCTGATGCTGTATCTACTGCCTGTTTTCTTATCAATCGTATGCCTTCGGCTGTTCTTGGTGGAGATATTCCATATTCCATCCTGTTTCCTACCACTAAGCTGTTTCCTATTTCTCCTAAAATATTTGGTTGTGTCTGCTTTGTTCAGGATGTCCATCCTAGTGTTAGTAAACTTGATCCCAAGTCCCTACGATGTGTTTTTCTAGGCTATTCTCGAGTCCAGAAAGGTTATCAATGTTATTCTCCTTATCTTCATCGTTACCTTGTCTCCACTGATGTGACCTTTCATGAGTCTTCTCCTTTCTTCACATCTTCGATCTCCTCTGATTCTCCATCTATTATTGCTGAGTCTGATGATGTCCTGGTCTATCGTGTCCCTCCATCACCAGTACAGGCAGCTTCACCAGAACCTGATGTCATCAATGATGCTGATGTTCCACGTGTTTTGCCATCACCAATCACTACTTCGCCGACGGATTCTGGTCCAGACTCCCAAGATTCTTCTATTGATCTTCCTGACCTAGTTAACCCTACTTTTGCTATTGATCCCCTTCCTGACCTGCCTATTGCCCTCCGAAATGGTACCCGTCCTCGTTGTCCTCCCAGAAGATATGCTAAATGTACTTATCCTATATCTTCCTTTGTCTCTTACCAGAACTTGTCCTCTTCTTCATCTTCACTTGTGGCCACACTTGATTCCATCTCTACCCCTACTACCCTTCACCAAGCTCTGACTCGTCCTGGTTGACGTACAGCAATGGAAGAAGAAATCATAGCCCTTGACAGAGCTGGTACATGGACCCTTGTTGATCTACCTCTTGGGAAGAAAGCCATTGGATGTAAATGGGTGTTTGTTGTTAAAACCAAGGCTGATGGTTCTTTAGAATGGTTAAAAGCTCGGCTTGTTGCCAAAGGATATGCACAAACTTATGGTATTGATTATTCTGAAACTTTCTCTCTTGTGGCTAAGCTATCCTCAGTTCGTCTTCTTATCTCCTTAGCTGCCACCTATCACTGGGATTTGCATCAATTGGATGTTAAAAATGCATTTCTGAATGGTGATCTCCTAGAAGACGTTTATATGGAGCAACCACCTGGGTTCATTGCTCAGGGGGAGAATCGGAAGGTGTACTATCTCCAAAAATCATTGTATGGTCTAAAGCAAAGCCCTCGTGCCTGGTTTGAGCGATTTTGTGACATAGTCAAGCAATTTGGATTAAATCAAAGTAAGTGTGATCACTCTGTATTCTACCAGCAATCTGATACAGGCATGATTCTTTTAGTAGTATACGTTGATGATATTGTAATTACAGGGAGTAACATTTCTGGAATCTCAGAACTTAAAGTCTTTCTGAATTCTCATTTCCAGACAAAAGATTTAGGGTCATTAAGATACTTTCTTGGTATTGAAGTTTTGAGAAGCAAAAGGTATTCTTTTGACTCAAAGGAAATATGTTATTGATCTTTTAAAGGAGACTGGAAAACTTGGAGCTGCGTCAAGTAACATTCCTATGATTTCAAATCCATTCCTCGATCTTGATGCTAGTATGTTTGATAAACTTCCTGATGATTTAAAGAATAAGATTGATCCAGAAAAATTGAAGCCGTTCCCATTTTCTGAGAGATATAGAAGACTCATTGGGAAGCTCAATTATCTAACAGTAACTCGTCCTGATATAACCTTCTCAGTCAGTAGGCTCAGCCAATTCATGGCATCACCAATGGTTGCACAATGGGAAGCTTTAGAACATATCTTGCATTATTTGAAAGGTTCTCCAGGTCTTGGTATTCTTTATACAAATAATGGGCATACTAAAATTGAGTGTTTCTGTGATGCGGATCATGCAGGATCTAAGGCCACAAGACATTCCACTACAGGTTACTGTGTGTTTGTTGGTGGAAATTTGATATCCTGGAGAAGTAAGAAACAAGGAGTTGTGTCAAAGTCAAGTGCAGAAGCGGAATACAGAGCCATGTCACAGTCAGTATAAGAAATTGTGTGGGTATTTCAACTCTTGAAGGAAATTGGCATTACCACGATATTACCTGCAAAACTATGGTGTGACAATAAAGCATCACTTCATATAGCATCAAACTCTGTATTTCATGAACGAACGAAACATATTGAGATTGACTGTCATTTTATTCGTGATAAGATCAAAGAAAATATTATATCTACCGGACATATTCGATCTGACAACCAACTGGTAGATCTTCTAACAAAAGCCTTACATGGGACACGGGTTAAATATCTTTGTAACAAGTTGGGCGTGATAAATATATATGCTCCAACTTGAGGGGGAGTGTTAGAAGTCATGGACGGCAGCATGACATTGTTGAAGAAGATATATGGTGGTTCACCCACCTTCACCTACTCATGGAAAATTCCTTCCGTCAATCACGCACATGTTCTTCATTTTGTGTATACATATATATGCATTGTAATCCTCTCATTTCATAGGTAATGTAAATATACTTTCATATAGGTCCTTTAGCTTACAATCCCATTTCACTTTGTTTTTCTTTTTTCTTTTTTTCCTTTTTCATTGACCAATGGAGGATTTGCTTGTGTCGTGTCTCATTTTGAAATGTTGAAGATATGTGACTGTGGATGAAACTCTCAAGGGAGGAATCTGTATTACTACTTTGTTGAATCAGAAGGAAATCCATCTGAGGATCCAGTGGTTTTATGGCTTAATGGTGGAGCCGGATGTTCTAGCTTCGATGGGTTCGTTTATGAACATGGTAACGATTCAATTCCTACATTGGCCTTTTATTTTGATGTTTATGGTTATCTTGGAGTCCTTTGGAAAGAAGCAGAAGAAGTTTGAAAAAACGTTCAATAAAGTTATTGAATGGAACTTGTTGGTTACTAGTCATTATAAAGATCTGATTATTAATCGAGTATAATGGTATTGTGCGATCTATTATTATTATGGCCGCTTGTTGTAGTCATTTTGGATGATCTTGCAGAATTGGTGCTTGGGAACGTTCTTCATTGTGTTAAACCTTTGTATCTGATATGTAATTTCCTTTTGTTTCTTTACTATAGGAACTATTTTAGGATAATTTGTTCCTCAATCAGGATATCCAAAATGTGAATACATCAATTTGCCAGTGACTTCTATTTCTAATATGGATTTTGACCAATTGACTCGATAATTGTTGCCTAGAGTGAAGCATCTAAACATCCTTTCTGTCTTTTCTGTACATCCATCAGAAATCAAAATCACAAACCTACATCAAATCATTCTGTTGCTTCTGTATTTTTCTGAAACCTGGTTTTTCCTTTTTTTTGTTTTTGTTTTTAAAGAAACCCGTAGAATAATATACTTGATTTTTTATTGTTGATTTTGTTATATTTGACTAATTCATGGTACATTTCAGGTCCTTTCAATTTTGAAAAGGCCACAACCAAGGGATCAGTGCCAAAGGTCAAAGGTCTAAACATTTGTACCTTTTGTTCAAAAGAGAAGAACATGACAGTCTTGAATTATGACTCTTCTTTTCTCATCATAGTCTAACATTATTTTGTTTTGTTTTGCATTATAGGTTTCCAACATTGTATATTTGGATTCTCCAGCTGGTGTGGGATTTTCTTACTCTAAAAATACTTCTGATTACCCAAATGGAGACCTAAGGACTGCTTCAGAGTCACACACCTTTCTCCATAAGGTATATCTAGTGAAACAAATTGTTAATTTTGTTTTTCTGAGTCAATATCTCTGTATGCTTTCCAGATTTCTTACATTTCTACCTTGAACTTGAATTAACATTTCCTGTCTTAACATGAATTAGAATCACAACTAATGTTTTTTTAAAAAAAAAAAAAATCTGTCACAGGAATTGAAGCTGGTGCAAAACCAAACCTGAATTTCAAGGTCTTTTTTCTCTTTACGTTAATATTTTGTTTTCAAGATTGTAGCTATAAACTGAAGTCATTATTTATTTGCTGGGGTATTTGGCAGGAAATGGCTGTGCAGATGCTGAAATTGATGGCAATGCTCTTGTTCCATTTGTACATGGGATGGGTCTTATCTCAGATAAATTGTATCAGGTGACAGTTATAAAAAACCCTCGACCATAGCATTTCACTAATTATCATCTCAAGAATTACTAATTCAATTTTTGATATCATATTTATGGAATATTGTTCGTGATCAACCAATATCAGGTCTTCTTTTAACAAGTTCAGCTTTTCAGTCAAAGGGGTCATTGCTAGCTTACTTTAGAGTTGAATTGGTCATTGACAAAATATAAAGCGAAAATCAATCTTTTCGTCTCTATTGTTTTGACTCAATTGTAACTCAATCTCTACACTTTGATTCGGTGCAACTTAATCCTCATAGTTCTAACTCGGTTAGTCGGTTGTAACTTAGTCTCTCAATTTTGACCCACTTCAACCTAGTTCTATAATTTTAACATTTTATAACTCAATTCCTTCCTGACCTTTATTCTAAAATATAAGGACTCAATTATAAAACGGTTAACCTATAGGGATTGAGTTTCAGTGTGTCAAAGTTAAGGGACTGAGTTATAACCGAGTTAAAACTATAGGAATTGTGTTGTATTGAGTCAAAGTATAAAGACTGAGTTATAATCAAGTTAGAACTATAAGTACTAAAAGATTAATTTTCGTGAATATAAATTATCTGAGAGTAAGTTTGGAACTATATAATCTTTTATTTTTATTATTTTTAAAACACAAAAAAAAATCTACTAAAGTTGTCTTGTTGCCTGAATATGTTTTATACTCTTACGGTCCTTAATATAAGACATATTTAGAGAGTTGATTTTAGTCATAAATATAAGACATGATTTTCATATTTGTCATTCTTTTCCTAATTTACCCCTATTCATACTCCCTCAACAACAATTAAGGAAGAAATGGATTAAGGGAATTAAGGAAGATGAATAGGGTGTTTTAGAAAATACATGTCATATTAACTAAGTTAGTTAACTTTCTTAATCTAATCAAATTAATATGTCTTGAATTAAGGATTTAAATGAGTATAAATTTAATGGTGTGTGGCTTCATATGCAGGAGACTACAAATGCGTGCAACGTTAGTTACTATTATCCACCGAATGACGATTGTAAAAAATTGCTGGACAAAGTTAACGAGGTAATCTATAACTGCACAATCCAATTCTGTATCATACTGAGCCAACATTAATTATCAGTTGGGATCTCATTCATCATGATTCTTTACTATTGTAGTTGGTTGATGATATAAACATATACAACACTCTAGAACCATGCTATCATGGGACAGAGACACTTGAGACTGCATCATCTTACAGTAGGCTTCCGTCCAGCTTCCGGCAGCTAGGCGCGACCGAGAGGCCTTTACCGGTCAGAAAAAGGATGTTTGGTCGTGCCTGGCCCCTTAGAGCTCCGGTGAAAGATGGAATTGTACGGACTTGGCCGAAACTTTGCAGTACATTCCTTTTAGTCTTAAATTGCTCATTGTATTTGTTGTATAGTCTTTTACACATTATAATATATATATATATATATGTATGTATGTATGTATGTATATCATAGGTTGATCCCCTTGTACATTCCAATATATTCTCTTTCTTAAATCTCTTCAAGGAGTGAAGAAAAGGGAGTTGTGACATAGAGAATCTGTTGAAGATAGTAATAGAAACTTGACACCTAAATCGCAATATGAAGTTTATTGTGTTCATATCATTGTATGCTTGTATCTTGAAATGTTCAGGAAGTAACAAGTTCTGGTTTCCAAGGTAATTAAACCCGAACTGGTCAGTGAACCGGTCGGGGTACTGGGTCAAGGGTCAGTGGATCAGACCGGAGTCAAACCGGAGCTAAACCGGTGAGAAATGAAATATTTTAGACTTATAGTATGAAATTCTAAAGAAATTTTTTTTTTAAAAAAATATTTAAAAAAAAAAATTTTAAAATCTGACCCGGACTGGGTCACCAAACCAGACCGGTTTAGAGGCCGGGTCGCCGGTTTCCGGTCCGGTTCGGCCGGGCCGGTTCAGGTTAGATAACCCTGCTGGTTTCATCTTCCGGATGATGAGGCTACAACCATATGGCTGAACAATGACACAGTAAGAGGAAAGCAACTCACACTGCATCTGTGAGGTTCCCTTTCATCTTTTTTGTTTTTCCGCTAGTACACATGTTCTAGTAGAGATAATCTTACTTGAGGCAATTTTTGACCACTAAATGTAGAGGCGCCTTTTCGAACGAAGATTTGAACCTTAATTCACCACATCGTAAGGGATTAACTCCTTTTCCTAGATCCAACCCCGTAGGTTCCTTCCCATCTTCTTTTGCCAGACAGTGAAATGAATTCTAGTTTGCATTGTGAACCAACCTTGGATTGAAATGCATTGACGACCAAAGGATATTTTGGTTCAAGCTATCTAACTTGTCAAAGTTGTTGAACTCTTATTTGTGATCCTTGTGATGATATGTAACAGGAAAGTGATGTGGAGACATGGATTATATGCACGGAAGCCGTTTGGTACACTGGAATTGATTTTGATGAAAATGGATATAGATATAGAGAAGGATATGGAAATGATGTTTGAAAATATATTTAATATGACATGGAAATGAGACCTCATTTTTATCTAAAAAGACCAAAATGCCCATATACCTTTTTTTCATAAAAAACGCCCTCTTCCTTCCTCTACCATAACTTCCGACCACCCACCTAACCATACCTCAAGCAATCAAAACGATGCACAAAAGCTCAGAAATTGAAACACAAATCTGCAAAACTTGAACACAAATATGGGAAGTACAAATCACAAAAGCCAAATCAAAGCAAAACTTGAACACAAATCTGCAAAATCCATGAACATGTTATGATGAACAAAGTTGCAGATCTGGTTGGAGAATTTGATGAATAGCTGAAGACGAACACAATCTTGCCATTGGTGATAGTGATCAAGCCGGAGAAATCAAAGACGAAGTCATCGTGCACAGTGGTCCTGGAAGACATCAATTCGCCTTCTTTGTCGGCTTAGACTCACTGTCAAAATTCCACCACTACTTTAAATCTGATGAGGGGTTCGTCAGAGATTGCCGCCGTTAGTCATCGGAGGTCGATGTCACAGGTTGCTGAAGGTCGTTGTCATTGGTTGGTGGAGGTTTCCGTCAGGCGGTGGAGGTCTTTAAAGAATCACCACCATCGTCTGCAACTTGTCGTGGTCTGCAACTCGTCCTTGCTTCAATCGTTGGCATCGCATCTTCACCGTGGTCGCTGGCGATGAAGTGAAAGGCGGAGGAATACAAGCAACGTTAAGCGTGGTCGAAGCATGGTGGTGATAATTCAGAGAGGGCAACATGGGAATGGGAAGATGAAATTACAAATCCTAGCTTTTTAAATGGAACCCATTTTAATGAAATTGAGGCATTTTAGCTTTCCATGGAATTGGAAAAATTTCCAATTTCATTGTACCAAACAAACAATCTGATGGAATTGAGGCTTAATTCCATTTCCACCACCCATAATTCCACCATACCATACATGCCCTTAGTCCTTTTATTCATGATTCTGGGAGGATGCTCAAATACCACTTGAGCTTGACACCTAAAGGATACCGAGCACTTGTATACAGGTACCTCTTTAATTTAAATATTCCCTTCGGTCTTAAATATAAGATAAAGTTAACTTTTTTTAGAGAGATTAAGAAAGCTAAATAAGTTACTTGATCATGTCATATATCGTATATAATTAAATTATATATCAGTTTATAAGTTAATTAAAATAGTTTAAAGAAAAAACAGTAAATACAAATATTTTAAAGAAATTTAATTAACTTTCTTAATATATCAAAAAAATCAACTCATTTTTATATTTACCAGTATTAAATATAAGACATGGTTGAACTTTTTTTGGAAAGATTAAAGAAGTTAAATAAGATTCTTAATCATACTATATGTTATGTATAGTTAAATTATATATTAATTTATAAGTCAGACAAATTAGTTTAAAAAAAACGATAAATATAAATACTTTAAATAAATATCATTAGTTTTATTAATCTCCTCAAAAATGTCAACTGATCTTATATTTAAGACAAGAGGTAGTATCATTGATATATATATAACAACATTGGTATATTTGGCTGTATAAAATGGCATTATAAGGCGGGCGAGGAAACTCAATATGAATGAGGGATTTTGTTAAGAGAAGTTAAACTTTTTAAACATTAGAAGGTTTTAAAACTTGAAGTCAATGAGTAGCTGAGGAATACTATCATTTTTGCATACAAGGCTGCCAAATACCAGTCCACACAGTGTTGCCATTTAAGAGAATGTAAAAGAAATTGGCAGTTTAATACACATTAGAGTGAAACGTCCAAGGTTATTTTTTAAATAAAATGGTATATGATAAAAAATATAAAAATTATGACATGACAAAAATAGTTAACTTTAATGTAGAAGAATTGACAGTCAAACCATAAAATATTATTATTCTTAATTTAAAATTTTAAAGGTTGTTAAGAAAGTTACGTGTGCAACTAACACAAAATTTTATCAGAGTTATATGTATTTTTTTAGCCTTTTTAAATCTATGATTTTCTATCGTTTGCTACTTATAAAAAATCTATTATATTGATTATAAATATGTATACTATTTATTTAGTTATTTTTATATTAATTTAATACATATTTTAATTTATATTTTCATAAAATATTACCCCTTCAAGTCCTTAATATAAGACATATTTGAGTAATTAATTTTGGTTGTATTTGTTAATTTTTTTTTTCAATTTACTCTTATTGATGTTCCCTCAATAATAATCAATAAGGTGAGGGAATGATCCAATTAAAGAAGATAACTAAGATATTTTAAAATAATACATGTCATATTAACTATTTTAACTAACTAACTAACTTAATCTAATCACGTAGAGTAATTATTTATATTTCACACAAAATTGACCACCAACTAGATTTTTCCTGTCCGTCGCTGTATGAAACTATGACTATGCACCAACTAGTGGCCCCATTGCCATGCCCATATTCCTTATCAACAGTTGTTCAATCACATAGGCATGTTTTTACATCCCAAGTTCTATGCCCAACAGTCCGTCGCTATTTTTCTGCTCTTGCTTGGTGCTCATTTTTGAATAATTTATTTTTAGGCAGTAAATGTTTATAAATTATGATGTAAGTATGTGAGAGAAGTTTTATCTCGACTTACGCAATAAATATTTATTATCTAAAAATAAGTGATACCAAACACACACATATTTATAAAATGTCTCCTAATCACTGTTCACACAATCTACTTTTAATATTCACAAGCATAGTTCACGTGTACTGTTCAAAACACTCTGCTTTTACTGTTTACAAGCACTGTTCACGCAGTTTTTATTGCTGGTTCGATAGCCCTTTTTTTTTTTTTTTTTGAACATTAGAGTTTTCGGATATATCTGCATTTTCACATTTTGGGCTTATTGGTTATTTCTTTTTCTTTTTTTTTGACCTGGGTTATTTTTTTTTGTTTGAATAAGTTAACATGATTAATTATGAATATTAAAGTGGTTTGATTGAAAATTTAATTTTACTCTAAAAGTTATGATTAAAATAAAATAGAGAAGATATGAAGGAAATAATAACATATACGTACATGTAATATAAAAAAAAAAAACCTTAGATTAGATAACAAATTAATCATTTAATTAATGTTTTGATGGATTTTAATTATAATAGATTAATTAACCTATGCAACGCACCGGAAATATATCACGTTCACTGTAAAAGTTCTTTTTTTTTTTTGGACAGTGGCGATCATGATATGTGTGTTCCATTCACCGGAAGTCAAGCATGGAGTAGCTCAATGGGATACAAAGTTGTTGATGAATGGAGGCCATAGATACTCAATAATCAAGTTGCTGGATATATATACTTCTAACACCATTTCCTTATTCTCTTATTTCAAAATGCTGTAAGAATCTTTAGCTGATGCTTAATTTAACTTCCTGTTTCTGTATTAAGTTGCAGTTATATACAAGGGTATGATAAAAATCTCACCTTTTTGACCATCAATAATGTGTGCTCCTAGTGTTTGCAGAATTGCTGTTCTATTTGTATCTGTACTTTATGAGAATAATATCTTCTTTCTGACGTTAGTCATACATGGAATCTGATAATAATATAAAAAATATCTCCTTTTCTTGCCTCATTTTTCCAATATGGTTCCTCCAATTAAACATTGCACCGTGTCCCACTTCACAAGAATCCAATAACCTTGGCGTTTGATTCCTGACCCGACGGCTACGCCATGTTATTGGAGGATTGAGAGATCTCAAGCTCGAGAAAAACCGCTCTCAACTCAAGTCTCTGCTCGATTCATCCCAAAAAAACCGAACTTAGCTCGCCTTACCTCTCGCAATAATTCGAGGAAGTTGAGAATCTTTCTTAGCTTATAATAATTCAGGGGGGTCCTATATTTATGCTTGCGCTTTCAACGTCTTTATTCGTCTGTAAGTGGTGGCACTGAGTCACCGATGCTTGTAGTTTGGAGTGTTCTTGATCGTTAATACTTCTTTTTGTGCTCTGTAGCTTGTGCTGATCAATCGAACAGCATATGGCTACGGTGAACAGTGTGGTCTGCTTCTTCTTTTTGGTCAACATTTTCTTAAGCTCTCGACCAACTCAATCTGTCCCTGAAGGTACTCTCATAACAGAGCTTCCTGGATTTAATGGCACCATACCTTCCAAGCACTATGCTGGGTATGCTTCCGATTGTCTCTTAACTTGGTCTTTAGCTTTGTTTTCGTTGACCAATGGTGGATTTGTTTGTGTCTCATTTTGGGGTGTTGAAGTTATGTGACGGTGGATGAAAGTCATGGGAGGAGCCTGTATTACTACTTTGTTGAATCAGAAAGCAATCCATCTGAGGATCCTGTGGTTTTATGGCTTAATGGTGGACCCGGATGCTCTAGCTTCGATGCTTTCACATATGAGCATGGTAATGGTTCATTCAATTCAGCCTTTGTAGTGTTGATAAATTTTATCAGTTTGTTTCACAATCCGAATACTAAGATATGAATTCATTTCTTCAATTTGCAAGTAGTTTCTGTGGCTTTTGGCCAATTTTCAATTGACCCCACCCAATAATAGTCAGCTAGGTTGAAGAATCTAAAAATCCTTTAACATTACCTTACTCTTGGCCTTCGCCAACTGCTAACTATGGTGAATGTCCCACTGTCTTTTGTGTCCATCCATCACAAATCAAAATCACAGATCAACAGCAAATAGTTCTGTTGCTTCTGTATTGTCTGGACCTATTCCTTTTCTTTTTCCAATCAATAGGACAATATGCTTGATTTGTTGTTGTTACTTTGAAACTTGACTTATTCATGGCACATTTCAGGTCCTTTCAATTTTGAAAAGGCCAAAACCAAGGGATCCTTGCCCACATTGCACCTCAATCCTTACAGCTGGTCAAAGGTCTAAATCTAAACATGTTTACCTTTTGATTGATTCAGGGTTGATCTTTTAAAGAGAAGAACAATCTCTTTGTTTGGTGATATTTCAGGATGAGTGTATGACTGTCTTCCTTTCTTGGAATCTTCTAATCTGTGCATACATCGCTTTACTTTTCGTTACAGGTTTCCAACATTATATATTTGGATTCTCCAGCTGGTGTGGGGTTTTCTTTCTCAAAAAATAAATCTGATTACGTAACTGGAGACATAAAGACTGCTTTAGATACACACACCTTTCTCCTTAAGGTATCTAGTGAAACAAGTTGGGAATTTTGACAACAGAATATCTGAATTAGTAGTTCTGTATGGCTAGTAGATTGCTTACATTTCTACCTTGATCTTGAACAAACCAGTGGTTTAAACTCTATCCTGAGTTCCTTTCCAATCCATTCTTCATCGCCGGAGAGTCGTATGCTGGAATTTATGTACCTACCCTAGCTTTTGAAGTAATGAAAGGTAATATGTTTTGTCATGAATTTCCTGTTTTAAACATAAGTTAGAATGACAACTAAGGTTTCGTTTTGTTATCTTTCATAGGAATTGATGCTGGTGCAAAGCCCAACCTCAATTTCAAGGTCTTCTTCTTTCGGTTAATGTTTTGTTTTCATGCTTGTATCTGCAAACTGAAGTCATTATGTGCAGGGATATATGGTTGGAAATGGCTGTACAGATGATGAATTTGATGGCAATGCTCTTGTTCCATTTGCACATGGGATGGGTCTTATCTCAGATGAATTGTTTGAGGTGAAAGTACAACCCTTGAATCATAAGCAATTATCTCAGTAGCTTATCATAATTATCATCTTACCAGATTTAATTTTATATCACTCTTTTATCGAGTATTAATAATATTTGTCAGTTTATTCCTTTTTAAGACAATATAAGTGCTTTTCTATAACTTTTTGTGCACACTCTCACTAGTAGATTGTCACCCACACAAGCACGCGTAGACATATCTGAATTGATGTTGTTGCCAAGGGTTTGATTTCATCTTACCTAAAATTTGAAATTAATAATCTTTGGTCTTATTAATTGATCAATGATGTCTTCTGGTCTATCTAGTTGTGCCACTGAATTGGTCCTGTTGCCTAGATTGAATTTTCTTAGTTAAATATTGTTAGTGAAAATCTATCTTAGGTCGTTATAACCAAGTAATTGTATGTTTGGTCTTTGCCACATCTATTTCCTTAATTAAAATTAAATTTTAACATAATTTACATTGAACATGTGCTTTGTACACATGAATCCTCGAAGGTCTTCGGTGAATGACATGCTAGAGATATTGGTAAACTTCAATCCTAGGCCTTCGCTTGATAGACTACGTTTGAGTTGAATTGGTCCTTGACAAATATAAGTATGATTGGATTGAACTTCCTCACATAATTTTGTCTTTGCAGTCTGTGTTTACAAATTTGCTGAAGTTGCATGGTTTCCTGAACATGTTTCATATAATTAATGGTACATGACTAAATGTGCAGGAGGTTAGATTTGAGTGCAATGGGAATTTCTATAATCCATTGAATGAAAGTTGTGCAACAAAGCTTAAAAAAGTTGATCAGGTAAGGTAATTGTATAACAATACAGTTATGGAAGAAAATGAGTCAAGATGAATTAGGTTCTCATTGGTGATTCTTGCTATGGTAGGTGATTGATGGGCTAAACATATATGACATTCTAGAACCATGCTATCATGGGCCGGAGACAGTGGAGACTGCACCGTCCTATATCCGGTTACCATCCAGTTTCCGGCGGTTAGGTGAGACCGAGAGACCTCTACCTGTGAGAAAGAGGATGTTTGGTCGTGCTTGGCCTCTTAGAGCTCCTGTGAGAGATGGGATTGTGCCAACTTGGCCGCAAATTAGCAATAGCCACAACGTTCCATGCACTGTAGGTTGCTTTGATATCATGTTTCATGATAATTTTATAATTACTTCCCTGCTTTCAACTGATTTTCATCTCTAGAATCTCTATATATGGATATGTTTTTTGGGGTGATTTCTGGGGATTCAATGTCTATTTGTTGAGACTTCAAAATTACTAATCAATGCAGTGAAAAAATCTGATAATATGGTTATAATGTGTAAAGCAAGTTACATATATATGGCACCTGTTAGTGCCAAATTTCATAGTCCAAGCTGCTTATTGTACTCATGTCGTTTCTTCATGATAAATATGTATAGCATCTTTTAGTCTCCATACACTATCTAAACTAAAGTATTTTCTTCCTTCAGTCTCTTCAATGTTGCCTGATCATCAATTTTGGTGTTCTAGTAAGAATTGAAACATTAAGTAGGGAGATATTTGACCCTTGACCATTAATAATATGACAGATTCTACCAACACTGATTTATGTCCTCTGAAAACTAATTTTAAGTTTCTAATGGCGGTGCTTCATTTGTCATCATAGATAAGAATATGGTTATAACTTGTAGTTTAAGGTTTAGTAATGTTAAAGCTATGTTCTGGTACTACATCTTTGATCCTTTTTGAGTTGCTGCTTTGGGATTCCAATCTTTCTTTTCTCTGTTTTCTTGTATCATATCTGCTGCCTTTGTACTTGTTATGATCACCATGAAGTTATTGTTGATATTGTGGTATTGCCTGTATCTTGGATGTATATTTAGTAACAAATTCTAAAATTATCTTCAGGATGATGAGGTCGCAAACTTGTGGTTGAACACTGACATAGTCAGGAAAGCAATTCACACTGCAGAGGTGAGGTTTCTAAATTGCCCAAACTGTGAAATGGATATAGTGGTTTGTGAGCCAACCCTGATGGAACTGCATTGACCGAAGGGCATTTGGTTCAGTTCTTGTTGGTTAAACCTTTGTTGATTGTCACCCACTACTTACAGTGCATTTTAGTTTGGAGTTGATGCTACCTGTCTAACTTTTAAATCTTGTCTCACAAAGGGAAAAAACGCTGATTTGTGATGTAACAGGAATCTGATGTCAGTATTTGGGACTTATGCACGGACAATATTTTATACCATCATGATGCTGGGAGCATGATCAAATTCCACAAGAACCTGACAGCCAGAGGATATCGGGCACTTATATACAGGTACTTTATTAGCTTAAAATCATTGATACATAACCTTCATATCTTTAATCCTCTGAATTCAGCAGATGATCTTTCTGGGGTAGTTTCCCTAATAGATTTTTTTTTTTGGTCAATGTTTCCCTAATAGATTTACTTAACAGTTTTGAAAGCTTTTTTGCGCCAACAGTTGTTTACTGTTTTACTCTTCTTTTTTTTTTTTTTTTAAATAATTTGATTGATGCTTTGGATGCGCTAGTGAGAAGGTAGATTAAGTAGTATGGAGTCCTTTGAAAAGTGGTAGAGGAAAGCGAAAGAAAACAATTAACAAAGGTATTGAGCAGGATTTATTGGTTAACAATTTATCTAAAGATTTGGTTGTTAATAGAGTACAATGATGTCGTGTAATCCATGTTGCCGACCCCACCTAGTGGGATAAGGCTTATTGTTGTCTTTGATTAATGCTTTGGGATGAATACTTACCAAAACATTGGCCGTATAATGAGCTAGTGACACTAATATCTCCTAATTTGGGCGTACTTAAGGTAACGACTTAATTACTTAACTAGTGTTTGCTACTATCATCCTTCTCTGGGTGTTTTTCGTGAAACTGGAAACTCTCCAGTAGTCCAATTACACGGACATGTTTTTACATCTCAAATTCTTTGTGCAACAGTCTGTTGCTATAACAATCACCATTAATGTGAATGATGTGCACGCTTCTTGTTATTTATCTGCTCTTTTTGGTGTTCATTGGTTAATATACTGTAAAAATTCATGTTTTTTTGGCAGTGGTGATCATGATATGTGTGTTCCATTCACTGGAAGTCAAGCATGGACTAGATCAATGGGATACAAAGTTGTTGATGAATGGAGGCCGTGGATAATCAACAATCAAGTTGCTGGGTACTTATAGCTGCATTTTCCTTCTTATCTTATTTTACTGAATGAATCTTCAAATAAATAATCCAGGAAATAGAAGGGACTTTGTTTACAATTTCAGACAATTTTTCCTATCAGCACACTAAGTCATCAGAAGATTCAATCTGGTTTATGCTTATTTTTCACAATGGAACAAGAATTTTGACCTGATACTCAGTTGAACTTCCTGTGTATTTGTTGCAGTTATATACAAGGATATGATAAAAATCTCACATTTATGACCATAAAGGTTGGAACCCCAGAAAAGTGTGAGCAAACTTAGTTCTAGAATCACTTAAATCTTTGTGTCTTGATTTTTCTTTGATAATGGTGCAGGGAGCTGGACACACTGTTCCAGAATATAAGCCACAAGAGTCATTGTATTTCTACAAGCGTTTTCTGGATGGATTGCCAATGTAGAAAGAGAGACGAAACAGAAGCCAAACTGATCTGGACTTTCTGTGTACTTCATTCAATAGCATTTGCAGAATTGTGATCATATCTGTGTTGTATGTGAATATTTAAACTGTTTCAGAGTGTTGGCAAAATTGCTAGCTATTGTTATTGCTATTGCTATTATTTATAATAACACTAGCATTCAATGTTTCAAACTCCTGAGGATAGAAAGTACTTTAATTAGTCATCTGCTATTGTAATGTAGCAGGGGACTTGATTTTACTTTATGATGATACTATAATGCTAGAGTTTTGAAAGTTTATGTTGGAGATTAAATAGTAAGAAGATGAAAGTTTATGTTGTAGACTATAGAGTTTTGAAAAGTTACCGTGGTAATATTTTGAAACATGAATCATATTAAGCCAAGTAATATACTCTTCAAGTATGAATATATAATACAACTAAAGGGGTTAATGATGGTGATATGAAGTTGTAAGTTCCCTATTTTAAATGGTAGTTAAGTTAGTTAGTGAGAAAAGCAATGTTAGTTGTTAGTGGCATTAGCTATTATTAGAGTGGCATTAGCCAAACACAAAACTAGTTGTGTCTTCTAGCTAATTAAGATAAAATTTGAGCATTATTACTTCTGACTCCCTACCTCTACATAAAAAGGATCCCTCTCATTGTATTGGGTTGTTGCCTATTGATGAATGAATGTAAACTCTTTGTGAATCCTTTGTGTCTCTATCTCTGTTTCTTATCTCTTCTCTCAAACCTCTTTGACTTCTTCTACCTAAATCCTTCTTTTTTCTTCCTAATTCAACCAATACAATTCTGTCCAAGACTACAGAATTGTATCAGTGATATCGAGCAACATTAGTTGTTAGTGGCATTAGCTATTATTAGAGTAGCATTAGCCAAACACAACACTAGTTGTGTCTTCTAGCTAATTAAGATAGAATTTGAGCATTATTACTCCTGACTCTCTACCTCTATATAAGAATGATCCCTCTCATTGTATTGGGTTGTTGCCTATTGATGAATGGATGGAGACTCTTTGTGAATCCTTTGTGTCTCTATCTCTCTTCTCTCAACCCTCTTTGACTTCTTCTACCTAAATCCTTCTTCTTCTTCCTAATTCAACCAATACAATTCTGTCTAAGATTACAGAACTGCATCAGTGATATTAGAGCAACATTAGTTGTTAGTGGCATTAACTATTATTAGAGTAGCATTAGCCAAACACAACACTAGTTGTGTCTTCTAGCTAATTAAAGTAGAATTCGAGCATTATTACTCTTGACTCCCTATCTCTATATAAGAAGGATTCCTCTCATTGTATTGGGTTGTTGCCTATTGATGAATGAATGTAGACTCAGTGTGAATCCTTTGTGTCTCTATCACTCTCTCAACCCTCTTTGATTTCTTCTACCTAAATCTTTCTTCTTCTACCTAATTTAACCAACACAATTCTGTCCAAGATTACAAAATTGCATCAGTGATATCAGAGCAACGTTAATTGTTAGTGGCATTAGCTAAACACAACACTAGTTGTGTCTTCTAGCTAATTAAGATAGAATTTGAGCATTATTACTCCTGAATCCCTACTTCTATATAAGAAGGATCCCTCTCATTGTATTGGATTGTTGCCTATTGATGAATGAATGTAGACTCTTTGTGAATCCTTTGTGTCTCTATCTCTCTTTCTTCTCTCTTCTCTCAACCCTCTTTGACTTCTTCTACATAAATCCTTCTTCTTCTTCCTAATTCAACCAATACAATTCTGTCCAAGATTACAGAACTGCATCAGTGATATTAGAGCAACATTAGTTGTTAGTGGCATTAGCTATTATTAGAGTAGCATTATCCAAACACACCACTAGTTGTGTCTCCTAGCTAATTAAGATAGAATTAAAGCATTATTACTCTTGACTCCTTATCTTTATAGGAGAAGGTTCCCTCTCATTGTATTGGGTTGTTGCCTATTGATGAATGAATGCAAATTCAGTGTGAATCCTTTGTGTCTCTATCTCTCTTTCTTCTCTCTTCTCTCTTCTCTCTTCTCTCAACCCTCTTTGATTTCTTCTACCTAAATCTTTCTTCTTCTGCCTAATTCAACCAATACAATTCTGTCCAAGATTACAGAATTGTGTCAGTGATACCAGAACAACGTTAGTTGTTAGTGGCATTAGTTATTATTAGAGTAGCATTATCCAAACACATCACTAGTTGTGTCTCCTAGCTAATTAAGATAGAATTAGAGTTTTATTACCTTTGACTCCCTACCTTTATATAAGAAGGTTCCCTCATTGGGTTGTTCATTCAAGGTGGATCCTTTGTGTCTCTATCTCTCTTCTCTCAAGTCTCAACCCTCTCTGATTTCTTCTATGTTATTCAACCAATACAATTCTATCCAAGATTACAGAGTTGCATTAGACGGTTGCCAAAACACCAACAAAAAGCAAAAGTTAGGACTAGCAAAAAAATTTGATCCATATAGCTTAACTTATCAAACTTATAAATATGTACACATAACTCCCAACCATTAATTATATAATTAGGTTAATATCATTGTTAGCCATTATAGCTTAATCAGATTTTGATTTTAGTTCATGTTATTTCAAAATATTAGTTTTGGTTCATAGAATTTCATAAGAATTTGATTTGATTTTGACAACTAGTCAATATACTTTTAACAAATTTTGGTTTTGGTTTCTATATTTAAACTTAAACAATGTCCTTATGGAACTATAGGAGTAAAAACCAACACTTCAAAATTACAGGGATTAAATATAAAATTTGATTAAATTGCAAAGACCAATAATAATATAACCCTATATGATTTCTCAAACTTTATTATTATTATTATTATTTTTGCATATAACTGCTTGACATTTGGAGTAATATTAAAACAATTTTCATAAACTTTAAGGTATGTGTAATTATGTAACAAACAAAACAAAAAGTATGAGAGTTAAATGTATAAATAAAAAAGTTTGTGGATGTTTACCGTAAAAATTCAAAGGTTTAGAAGTTTATAATTTATGTCTACTATATTGTTGGAGAATCATACATTGTTCTATATATATGCAATACATCTAAATAATGATTATCTTTAATTCATTGAATTGTGTTAATAAAATAGTTTAAATTATAATTAGTTTATAAGTTAAAAACTAATTATATAAATTTATTTCCAAAAAATTTAAAATTGAAACAATTCATTATTCAATTTTAAATTTTTAAGATAAATTTTTATAATTAAAACAATTCACAATTATTTTCATATAAAAAAGCTACATCATCCAATCTTTGATCGATGAGTATGGGTGTTCAAATTCGGGACCGAGACCGGGATTGACCACTCCCAGTCCCGGTCCTGGTTTTTGGCCGGGATGCAAATTGCATCCCGGTACCTGTCCCGGTCCCGGTTTGGTCCCGGCAGGACCGGGATCAAACCGGGAATCCCGGCTTTTTCTTTAAAAAAAATTAAATTTAAAAAAATATTATTATATCATTTAAATTTTCTGTAATCCAGTGTTTAAAATAATTATTTAACACCTAATAAGGCCATAATAATCACAAATTGATCTAGAATTGAAGAATAACATTTTATTTTTATTATTATTATGATCACCTTCATTATTTTTGTTATTATTTTTATACATTATATAGTAGTATTAGTATCACAATATATACAGTTTAACTCCAACTAAATATGTGATACACATTTTATTAAATGATAACTTAAATTATGGGATAAAAAAATACAAAAATAAAATAATAACTAAGTTTTTAAGAAAAAAATAAAAAAAGGGGACCGAGACCGGGAAGGGGATCACAAGGTGCGTGACCGGTCCCGGTCCTAGGTCCCATAGATCCTAGTCCCGGCCGAGACGAAAAATTTCAGGGATCAAAATGTCTGGGACTAGGACCGGACAACTGGGACCGGGACACTTTGAACACCCCTATCGATGAGGTTAGGTTATTGTCAAAAAAACACAATAGAAAAATTATTATGAGATCCCAATGAATAGAATTAATTATTAAGAAGTCTTAATTAGCTAATTATACTTACACATGTAATTACATGCTCATTAATTAACTTTCATTGAGACTTTTAAAACTTCTTAAGTCTTAACAACTAAATCATTTTCTAATTTCATGGGAAAAAACAAAAAGGGTAAATGCCGCTGTATGGATTCAAGACCCGACCCGATTTTCCAGGGGTATATTGTCCGTGGACCTTGAACCGGGCAATAGTTTCCGCTTCCATGTCTCTGTTGTTGCAGAGGCGCTTTCTCTGCACCAAGGTGTGGAAGGTGAAGCAGGTAACGAAGTCCAACTTCCAGGAATCCTTGAAGGAGTTAGAGACCCATATCTCAAAATCTGACTTCGTAGCAGTATCCATGGAGAAGACAGGCTCTTTCTCGGCTTCGTGGCACCGTGTGCTTCCCTTCGACACGGCGGAAACCGCCTATTGCAAGGCAAGGCAATCTGCAGAGCTGTTTCAGCTTCTTCAATTTGCTGTTTGTCCATTTTCAATTGTCGATTCCAAGAAGTTCATCGCTAACCCGTGGGTACCAAACACCACCTTCTCTTTTGCAACTTGCACAGGAAATCTTCTTTCTTGTCCCCCAAATGGTGCATTTTCAGATTCTCATCGGAAATGATTTCTTTCAATTTGATTTTTGATCCCTCTATTGTTGTAATGCTTCACTTAACATGTTAGATGGCTTGGAGTGATTGAGTTAGAAAATGACAGTGACAGGGCCATTAGTTTCCAAGTGAGCAATTTGTTATCTTTTGAGTTAATTTGTTAGTGACAGGGCCATGAGTTTCCAAATGATCCCTCCATAAGTTTTGGAAATGCACTTGTCTATCAATGGTGACAATAGAGTTTCGTTTTGGAGTGATGGTTGTAGAGTGAAGGGGGACTAAAAAGTGACCTAATGGGTATGGTGCAGGTACAATTTTCTTTTGTTTCCTAGAGATGATCTGAGAATGGGGATGCCTTCTTATAGTTTTTCGTGCCAAACATCATATCTGACGTCCATGGCTCGTGAAGGTTTTGATTTCAATGCTTGCATATATGATGGTAAAGTTTCTTTATGTCCTTTTTCTCCTTACAAATTCTTATGGTCCGTAAAAAGCTATTCTTATTAAGGGGAATTGTAAGAGCACATTGACTGAGTGATTTAGGGTCTTGCTGAGGTTTTTGCTGGTAATGTTCTATAAAACAATCAACCGTAGGGTGATTTTGGAGCTTTTTGCTTACCTTTGTCGGTATATAAAAATTATGACAAAAGATGAACAAAGTTTCCAACTGCTCAGGCAACGTTGATGTTAGTGTTTTCGTCTGTTTATTTTGATGTCTTGGTCTAAGCAAGTAACCTGCAGCGCTCAACTTTTTTTTTTTTTTTTTAAATTTGTAAATGTCCCTTTATTTTTGCAAACTTGCTATGCAATTCCAAGTTATCCTGCGAAACTGTTATTTGTTAGCTTGGATAAAGCTTGCTGCTGAATTATTGAGCATTGGTATTGATCATCTTCCACTATGCCAGTCTTTGTTTTACACTTTTCATTCTCATATGCTGGACGGGCATAGAAGGATCTCTTCCTGTTTCAGTTCTAGGATGATACGGTGGAAGGAAAGAAACAATGAAGTCTATTTTAATCTTCCTTTCTTCCTTCAGAGTTAGTAAGACTGCAAACCAAAATTGAATATTTTCTTCGACCTTTGCTGGCACAAGGCTTGGTTAAAACCATTTTTTCTTTAGTATGTGTTGAATGTGTGCCTAAACATATAATTAGATTGAAAACATCAAAAATTTGTGCCACCTCTATATTAATCAATTACTGCTTTATTTCCCCTAATAGAAGGATTTGAGGACTTGTTTGTCCCCTAGACAGATATTCTTTTCATCTGCATTCCAGCAATATATGTGGACAACTTAAATATGTAGATATGGATAGGTAATGCTATGCTATTTGAAAACAGAGTCCACAACTTTGAAAAGAGACGCTACAAATCTGCTACTTATTTTGAGACCCTGATGAGCGTTCTTAACATTGTGTGGCAGGTGTATCATATTTATCTAGAGTACAAGAGTCTAAAGCTAAAACGCAGAAAGGGAATTACACACCCCTTAATGTGAATAAATCTTCTTCAACCTCTACTACTGCTGATGCTATTTTTGTTGAAAGGATTAAATCAAGGATAAAACATTGGATAAAAAGTTGTGAAAAGTGTGGCAAAAGCACAAGCAAAGATGGTGAGAATAACTTCCATAGATTCTTTTAAATGAAGGCTGTTCTTCGAACTTTCTTTTATTCTTTAACCATGCAGATGCTCTCCTCACCTCCCTTAGGAAAATTGTGATGGGAAGTGAAATGTTCGGCTCAAGACATTGCCTCACAATAGATGTTTGCAGTGATAGACAAGTGCAGCTGATTTCGGAGGTAGAATGAAGTAACAATGTCTTGATTTTTCAAGTGATATGCATGCCTACCCCCACTTCATATATAAACAAATTATTTTTCTCACTTTCTTGACCTTGGGGTTGGGTTTGTTGGATTTTGGATGGCTGTAGATGCTGGTAAACTTTGACAACGTTGTTCCTTTGCTAGTACCTGGGAAGGGTAATACTGCTCTGGCTATCTGTCTTGTTTTGACAAAGTCAAAAGAGGATAAAGTTTTGTTTGAGGTGATTATAAAACTTTAATCCCATCTAGTTGCTGAAATGCTTTTCCCCTTCTCTTGTAATAATAATGACTTTACCTGACAGAGGGAGCGTCAAAAATTAGAAGAGGAGGAGAACAAGAAACTTCGTGGGTTTCGAGAGGTGATCGAGTTGATTTCTGCTTCACAGAAACCTGTTCTCTCCCGCAATTGCCTTGACGGTGTATATCCGAGATAAAAAATTCCCAATTTAGTTCTCTTATGTTGCTGACCTGGTTTTACTAACTTTTTATTGATTATTGATATTTGCAGATTGTGCATTTATTCATTCAAAATTCATTGCTCCCTTGCCTTCTGAAGTGAATGAGTTTATAAATTCTTTTCGCTCATTTTTCTCCCATGTAATTGATGTGAATCATATGATGAAGAAATTTGGAGCCATGAGAAATGTGACCAGCATATCTGCTGCTTTATCGTACTTGAAGAATCATTTTTTCACATCTATTGATGTGGGAATTCCTGACCAAGGTAAGCCTTTACCTTCATATCTGCACCTATCCTTAACCCACTTAATATTTGTATCACATTCAGAACAGTCATTCCTGCATGTTTATGTCATCAATCCTTGCCTGCATAACTTCCTAAAATTTGAGAGCCTTGTGTGAATTCTTCCCTTTTTATTTCATTTTCTTTTTGGCTAAAAGATGAATTTTTATTTATTTTTTTATGTTAATCTCATGCTAGCAACTTAATCATATATTCTCTTTCTTTTTTTTGTCCTTTCCTGTTTTGGATTCCATCCAGCTACTGTAAATGAAGGCAAGGTTGATGGACTTGATGCATTAAGGATGTGCTATTTGTTCATGAAGATCTGCTCTATAATGAAAATTTCTCCATGTGTTATTGAATCTGGCAATAAGCATTTGGCCCCTGAGCTTCAAGACTTCACCAACGTATTCCATCCATGGACGACTGACTCAAAAGAGTTGGTTGATGAGAGCATAAGCATCTGGGCAAATAATACAAGAAAGGTTAACTGTGAACATTTGGTTTTCTTATGGGGAGTTCAGTTCAGGATCACGGCAAGCACTCTGAAGAATCTACTTCAAGAATCCCATGGCATCTTTTCTGGGGAGTTTGATGTTAAACTGGTTGATAAAGATTGTGCCATTGTTGTCTTCTGGCAAACTGGGATGTCAGAAGCTTTCCTTAATGCAATGAGTAGTAGTGAACAAATTAGCGGATTGTTGAGGGAATTAGTATCAAATGGCCTTAGAGTAGCCAGTTACGACACTTACAGGACAATTTGCAGGTTAGGTTTGTGGGAGGTGAATCTCTCGGAGTCATTAGAGGGAGCATTGGAAAAGTCTGATAGAAAATGTTCCAATACTTGCTGCCTTAATGATAATGTAATTAACTTGGATAATCTTTGATCGTTACGAGATAATATTAAGCCTTTTAAGTTTTCCCCCCCTTTCTTGCGTTAGAAGTAGCTGGATATGTTTTTTACCCATTTTTCTTAAAAAGCAATTGGTTCATGCTACATCAAGTGTCAAAGTTTTAATATCTCAAGAATTGATAACTTTGTGCCGATTGGCTTGCTTGTCAAGGTCCATTAAATGAAGGTTAATTTCATAATTTCAGCCCCCCCTCCAAAAATTGCATCCAGGGTGGAGGAATTTACTTTGTGTGTATTGGCTTTAAGCCTTATACTGACCCAAAAAAGAGGGGGAAAAAACAAAGGAAAGAAACCTCAAAATAAGATAATTACAGCTGGAGAAACTTTATTAATTAACCTCCAATATTATTTACGGGCACCCTTAGCCACTAATTAATCTCATTGTTACCTGTCTTTTTTCCTCCCCCAAGCAGTGTTCATGGACACAGTGAAAACCAGAGGCTGCATGGTTTATCGAAAAAGCAACGGTGAATCTTGCGGCTCATTACAGGAAGCATACCATGTGACATCAATTCTTAATTAATACTCCGTTATACTTTTTATAAACAAGATTTATTCTCATAGTGTAACACAAACCAGCAATTAAGATTAATTAAAAACAATAAACATATAACAAACTATCATATTTCTTTTAAATATGCCCATATTTATAAAAAAAAGTATAGGAGAGAGAATGAGTAACAAATATAAGATAATATAAATTAAAAATAATAAATATGTCAAAAATATCATGTTTCTTCCAAATATGCCCCTATTTAAAAGAGAGAATGAGTAACAAATATGAGAGAATATAAGCATAAAATATGAGAGAAAATGTGTAATAAATGAGTAAATGAAAGAGAATTAGTGATGAGTGATGGGTAATTAATATAAAGACGTGTATTTAATAGAGATAGAAAGAAAAAAGTAGTTTACATTTTGAGACTCAAGAGAAAATTACTTATAAAAATGACCAACCCCAAAAGAGAGAAAGTTGTTTATAAAAAGGACCAGAGGGAATAAAAACACTATTCTTTTTATAGAAACTAGAAAATTAAAACCCAGAGACCAATACAGAAATCATTCGGATAATAAAAACTGGTAAGTACTCCATCTGACCCTTATTATAAGGCACTAACTTACAATTCTGATAAACCAATAAAAACAGTTAAAGTCATTAAATTTGCTCTAAAATTCAAATAATTTCTAATGTTACCCCTACTAATTACATTAAACTTTAATATCACATTAATTATTACTCCCTCCGTTCCTTATTATAAGAAACAACTACCACCTGTAGCTTGTTCCTATTTATAAGAGATATTTAGAGAATGTCTCAAATTTTTTATGTTGATTCCCATTCTGCCTTCATTTAATTACTCATATAAATATCATTACATTTATTGCATTCACTTACACTCTTTCCCATCACACATCCTCTGTCTTCCCCATATCTCTTTTTTCTACTTTTATTATTCTCTCCCATATTTTATATCTCTTCATAAATAAGGGTATTTTAGTCAAAAAAAGGTTATAATTTCGACACACTTATTATTCTTAATCGCCACTTCAAACCACGAGATTGGGTTAAATATTTCTTATAATAAGGAATATAGGGAATATTGTAATGCCCCGAATTTTGATTAAGGGCTAATGATGATTATTGAGGATATTTTGTAAATTAAAGTTTGAATTATTATATGTTATGTGGTAATTTTAATTAATATGTCATAATCAGTGAGAGATTGAAAGAATGGCCATAAACTAATGATTAATGGAAGAAATTAATTACTAACTAAGAGGGAATGAGAAATGTAACTAAATGGCTAATTGAGGGGTTAGAGTAACTAATGGGTTACTTACTTTGTGAAGATCAATGATATTATGACACTTGGCAAATTGGTAGGATGAGAGAGGGTGTGGGAAAGTCAAATGGGTTTTGTTTAATAATTTTTTTTTCTCTCTTTTTCCCTCCCATTCGGTGGACAAGAGAGGCATGGGCAATAGAGTGATTATGTCATCTTCATCAAGCTTCCTTCTCTCTCATTTCTCTCTCTCTTATTCGTCCTCCATTTTTGGCCAAAGAAAGAAGAAGAAGCTCTTGATTTAGATGAGTATTTGACCCTCTTAATGATCTCTAATGGAAAAACTCTCTTCTATAATCTTGCTCCTTGAATTAAGGGCTTCATTTTGATGGTTTTAGATTTTCCATTCGGTGGTGTTTGAGCACTCAAGGAATTTTGGAGTTTGGAGAACCAAAGAACTCCTTTGGGAAAGTTCAAGAGGTAAGTGAAACAAACCTTTCTATATAGGTTTTGTAGCCATTGATTGAGTTTGGATTTTCTGGGATTTTTGGCTTGATTTTCAAAAATGAGGATCATGATGTGTATGACATGTTGTGGTCATGGATTTAGTGCCTTGATATGTGTTTTGGATAGATGGAATTTGATTGAAGCTTAAATGTCAAATTTGGCAAATTTTAGGATTTTGTTGGATATATGCCAAAAAATGAACATGATAATGGAATGAAAGTTTGATTGTTTTGATATTTCCATTGGATTCCTTGTGAAAAATTGTGTGGGAGCAGTGTTAGATGTGAATTTTAAACCATTGGAAACTTAGGTTTAAAAGTTACAAGTTTTGGTTAGTAAGAACTCTATGCTGGCAGTGGTTTTCCATGGACGTTTTGAAATAGCAAATGGTAATAAAAAATTATGAAACTTTCCAATCTTAAAGTTCACATGTCAAGCTTCAAAATGGATATATAATTCATGTCATTTCGATGTGTGTGATGGGAGTTATGATCGTCCAAAGTTTGATATTGAAACTGAGATCAATTCTGAAGCAGTATGGACATTTGTTGGATTCTGTATTTTTATGGTTATGGAAAGCAATGATTCATATTTTTCCTGTAAAGAAGACTTAAATAACTTTCCATAGGCTTTGGAATCATCCCATTTCAATTTTTTTAGAATTAATTATGATTTTTTGAAGTTCAGCCAAGAAACAAGATTTTTCTTGACCGCAGCCCAAATGTTTCAGACCTATTTTTGGCCGCCAGGGGATTTTTGGGCTGCGGCCAACCACCAAAAATCAGTATTTTGCACTTCTGAAAAGTGGTTTTCAACCCAGTATTTCCCAACCCTTTAGGGCTTTTGTTAAAGACATTTGTAACTTCCTAAAGCATATTAATGATAACCAAATCTAAGTGTTGAGAAGTTATTTAAGTATTGGATAGAGAATAACATTTCGTCACTAATTATGAATTATAGAATTTGATATTTGCCCCGTTCTTGAGAGACCGGTGCCAGAGCAAGCACGAAAGTACTAAGGTAGTGACTTTTCCCTCATGTTGTATATGATGCTTGGTATGCATGACTTATTATTGTGATCTTGTAAATGTGTTATCGGTTGTAGGGCATTATAGCGTGAGTAGTTTAGCGTGAGCAGTCGTAAGGGTTGATGGTTATCATACCTATCCCTGCCATTATATCTGCTATTGTAATTGCCGATGCTCCGTTGTGGAATCGTGGATTCCTATTTGAGTATCCGGCCAGTGTGGCTGTGTGTATGTGAAATATTTTATATGGATCCCAGTTGTGGTGATATATGTGGTATGAACATGTGATTGTGCAATACAGCATGAGCAAACGTAAGGGTGACGCACGTCACACCTGCCCTTACCGTTGTAACTGCTGTTGTAGTTGCTATGTGTTGTGTATTAATTTGCTTACATGCTTTGTAGTTGTGCATACTATGAGTGAATTGACACTATAGGGATTTCTTAGAATCTCACTCTCTCAAAAATAAATTTTTAGACAGGGCTGAAGGATCTAAAGGAAAGCGGGTGACGAAGAATGGATAATACTCCAGGCTTAGAGTTAACTATTTTGGATAACTGGTTATCATTTTGTAAATCATTTGGATATTTTATTGGGAATTACATATATATTTTGGAGATATTGCATAGTATTTGTGTAATCCCCTTGGAAGGGAAACTAATTATGGGCATTTGTGCTGTGTAAAACCCTTTATTGATTGATAAAACCCGAGTATGTCTGAAATTTACATTGCACTCTGATATTTATGAATGAAATCGTACTGTAAAGGTCATTTGTGTAATTGGAATGTGAATATAAGACCCTTGTTGAACCGGTTTTAAAAAAGTTTTTGTAAACCCTGATTTGGGAAGTTTAATTTTATTAAGTCCTAAATCATCTTACGGCCTCTAATTTCATATAATCATGTATTTATGAACTTAATCCCGGCCTTGGTTGAAAGGGGGTTACAAATACCATCTCCCACTACCTTTAGTAAATATGAAAATACATGGAAAAAATATTTAATGCTTCTTGGAAATAATCAAATGCTTTAAAAAAAGGACCAAACACACTTGTTAGTTGGTTCTTTATAATAAAGATAAGAGGGGGTAGTAGTTGATTTTAAGGAAAACGAAAATCCTTAATAAAGAAATTTAAAAATACTAAAAGGCGAAAATGTATTTCGAATATTCATAATCTCATAAAGATGTTAGTCTTTTTTGAAATTACAAGAAATGACCGAATCACCCTTAAATATATTTTAAAAAAAAATACCCCCACGGCCCGACCACCAACAACCACCCCCTGTCGGCAGTTGGAGCTTTTGGTGGCCGGTCGCCAAGCACCGGAGCTCCGATGGGAATATTTTGGTGAGAATAAATATTCGCAAATTGCTAAGGGTGGGATTTGAACCCCCTACCACTTTGTTTGCAAAAAGCATTGGTGGCCAATTGTACAAGCAAATATATATAAGCTAACCCTTTAACTTTGGCTCTAACTCATTCACAAGTTTTTTAAGGAATTCACATTAGGTTTTATCAATTTGCATTTACCCAATAAAAAAGTTTACACTATCAGCTCATTCACAAATTTTGTTAAGGAATTTACAACATTTTATTAGGTTTTACCAATTTGCGTTTACTCAGTAAAAAAGTTTACACTATCAGCTCATTTGCAAATTTTGTTAAGGAATTCACAATATTTTATTAGGTTTTAACAACTTCTGTTCACCCAGTAAAAACTCCACATAATGAGGTCATTCATAAGTTTTGTTAACAAATTCATGAAATTTCATTAGGTTTTAACAAAATGAAATTTTTTACTGGGTGAGCGGAAGTTGTTAAAACCTAATGAAATATTGTGAATTCCTTAATAAAATTTGTGAATGTGTTGATAGTCTAAATTTTTTTACTGGGCAAACGCAAATTGGTGAAACCTAATGAAATATCGTGAATTCCTTAATAAAATTTGTGAGTGAGCTAATAGTGTAAATTTTTTTATTGGATAAACGCAAATTAATAAAACCTAATGAAATGTTGTGAATTCTTTAACAAAAATTGTGAATGCGTTGGAGTCAAAGTCAAAGTGTTAGTTTATATATATATTTTCTCATATAATTGGCCACCAATGCTTTTTGTAAATCAAGTAGTGGGAGTTCAAATCTCACCCTTAGCATATAGCACTTTGGGAATATTTATTCCCACTAGAATATTCCCTCCCACCAAAATATTCATGTTAGAGCTTCAATGACCATAGATAGCCAACGGAAACTCTGGCGGCTGGTAGGAGGTGGTCGTCGAAGGTGGCCGGTCGGTGGGGCAATATTTTTTGAAAAAAAAAATATTTGAGGGCAATTTGGCCATTTCTTTATAATTAAAAGAAAAAGATAAATCAAGTCTAACATCTTTCTAGTATTATGAATACTTGAAATACTTTTTTATTTTTTTAAGATTTTTAAAGTTCATTATTAGAGTTTCTCCCTTGATTTTATGGGTAGACCCGTTGAAGCATATTTTTTATATCAGTAACTGTATGGGACTATTTTTTCATTTTATATTTTATAATTTTTTAAAAAAAATTTCTTTCCTTTTTAAGATCTGAGTGTAATTCTTCCTTTCTTTTTTGAATTTGATCCTTAGGCATGCTTTTCCCAAAATGAATGGCCCTCTTCTAAGGCAAATTATAAAATTCCCGGAAGCTTCGTAGGGGACAATGAATTAATATAGCAACCCCATGTGATTGTACCTTCCACTGCAAAAAGCTTACGTATTGACCCATATCCTATAAAAACAAAAAAGTGAATAATTTTCCTGCATGTAAAATCAACCGCTAGCGTTGATTATTGCCTGCACTAGGAAAGAAAAAAGATGAATCACTCATAGGTCTTAAATAAGGGATATATTATCAGAAAGATTTCTATTTATAACTCTTCTACTTGTATTAACAACCTACTGAGTGTGTTTTACAATCTCAAAGAACCTTTCTGATAATATATTCCTTACTTGGGACCTAAAAATGATTCTCCAAAAAAAAAAATGTTGCGAGGTGTCCTATACATGCTTCTTTTGAAAAATGTTCCTATAGTTTACTAGAAGGGTAAAGGTAAAAAATGTTTTGAAAGTTTTTGTAACTGAGTCATGGATGTCTGAAAATTTTAGAGGAGATATATTTGTCTCAGAAGTTTTACAAATGGGGCCATTTTGCCTGTCCATTAACATATCCAAATAGTCAATGTTTGTTAATCAAATTCTACAAAGGTGATATGCTTATGTGGCATCCGCCTCACCTTTTTTCCATATCATATTTTTCATAAGAATAAATTAAGAAAAAAACTCAAGGTTACTGATTATGCAATTCTTCAGTTTGTCCCTTTGATTTACCCAAAAATTTGCACCCAAAAAATCGCTCCCCTTAGGTTTTTAAGTTGGAAAATATTTTAAAAAACCAAACTCATATAATTGCTTTCCTAGATTGTGTGATCCCTCAAACTCAATCCCTCATTCCAACTCAAATTCAAAAAATCGTATCTAAAAAATTGCTTCCCCCTCAAATTTTTTAGTAAGAAAATACTTAAGAAAAATTACATTGCCCCTAGATGCAATTTCTCACGTTCATTTGTTTTTTTCCTTTTGTTGGGTGAGTGATTGAATAAGCATTTAGTAAAGTTAGCCTTCTTTAGACTTTTCCTTAATGCTCCCCAAATGCGATGGAGAATTAAACTTTACAAATTGATGAAAGTTGGCTGCAATTAACCATGTGTTTGAGGGTTGATCTGAGTTCCATTTCGTTCACTCTCCTTTCTCTCTAAACTCAGAAGTCAAATCGTCAGAGAAGTGTCGCCAGAGAAGACCCAGTTTACCAGCCAAACCAAGCCCATCACTCTCTCACTGGAAGCTCAAAATCATCGCTAGTAGACACAGCCCCTAGGTCTCTTTGAGATTTGAGTAAGGGAGATCGATATGTCTTCTAAGTTTTTTGGATACAAAGTTTTGGGTGAATCAGAGGGAGAAACTGAAGATTTACACAATTAGCGACTTTGAGTTTTTTTATTTGTTCTTATGAAAAGTATGATGTGGAAAAAAAGTGAGGCCGATGCCACGTAGGCATGCCACCTTTATAGAATTTGGTCAACAAACGTTGACCGTTTAATTATGTTAACAAAAGGGCAAAATTGCCCTATTTTTAAAACTTCCAGGGCAAAATTACCTCCTAGAAAATTTCTAATCACCTAGTGACCCTCAGTGGAAACTTTCAGGGCATTTTTGCTCCTTAAAAATATGACGTGAAAAAAGGGTAATGTGGATGCTATATAAGCATATCACCTCAGCAGAATTTAGTCAACAAACATTGACCATTTGGGTATGTTAACGGAGGGGCAAAATTGCCCCATTTGTAAAACTCCTGGGGCAAATACGCCCCCTCTAAAACTTTCAGACACCTATAACTTTGTTGGGAAAACTTCTGAAGCATTTTTGCCTTTTAACCCTTTACTAAATACGTTGAATCTAGATAGGTTGAGAACCTTTCTTGAAATAAAGGTAAAACGTGGAAGAAATCTAGCGGATTTATTTGTGTTCAAACACTTACGTAGTCTTAATTTGTCTTACTACTATATAAGAGATTTGCCTGAATCAATAACTAAAATGAGACATTTAAGGTATCTTTATCTCTCTCATTCTTATGAATTGACTTGTTTGCCCAAAAGTATAAGCGACTTAGTCAATTTGCAGACATTAAGATCAGACTGGTGCCATAATCTTGAATTTTCCATAGATATTATCGCAAAGTTGATAAACTTGCGTAGACTTGATATAGATGATTGCAAGGCCTTTGAAGATGGGATGCCAACTAGGTTAGGCAGGGTGCCATTATTGTCTTCTGGCAAACTGGGATGTCAAAAGCTTTTCTTAATGCAATGAGTAGTAGCAAACAAATTAATGGATTGTTGAGGGAACTAGTATCAAATGGCCTTAGGGTAGCCAGTTATGACACTTACATGAAAGTTTGCAGGTTAGGTATGTGGGGAGGCGAATCTCTCGAAGTCATTAGATGGAGCATTGGAAAAGTCTGATAGAGAATTTTCCAATACTTACTGCCTTAATCATAATGTCATTAACTTGGATGATCTTTGCTCTATGATATAGTCTTGAGCCCTTAAGTTTTTTTTTTCTTTCCCTGCTGTAGAGGTAGCCGGATATTGTTTTTCCCGTTCTTCTTAAAAAAATTACTCTATCCTATCTTTTTTATAAAAGTCCAAAATTTAAATTGCCTTGATCCAAGATATTCCGCAGTCCCCTCAGCCAATAGAAAATGGCATCTCCACAGGTTCTTGTAAGGATATATGGCAACAGAAGTGACGGAAGATAAAGTAACTCATCAAAAGATTATTAAGGCTTCTTGTTCTCTTCTCCAAATTCGATGGGGTTATTTATAGATAATGAATTGGTGTTTTAAAGTAGTACCTCTTGAATACTACACCTCTTTAATTAGAAAGTCATAGCTATATGTTAAATTCATAAACCAACACAAATCTTTTAATTTATAAGAGCATGACTTCTCAAAACACATCTCTTCATTTTAAAACATCCAATGATATTGGACATACTTGACAAGAGTTGTTTGAGTATTTAATGAGTTTTTCTCATTTTTGCCCCTCATTAATTATATATGTTGCATTAATTAAAAAAATTGGTAATACTTATATTCCAGGTTTTGAAACCCGGACCAGTCACTGGCCTAGTCGCGGTATTGGGTTAAGGGTTGATGGGTCAAACCGGAGTCAAACTGGAGCTAACCCGGGGCCAAACCGATGAGAAATTGAATATTTTAAGCTTATTAATATGAAATTCTAAAGAAAAATATAAAAAAAATTGATTTTTTTTTATAAAAATCTTGGACCGGACCAGATCAGTTTACCTATTGGTTGGCTGATTTCAGGTCCGGTCTGGGTTTGAGAACCTAGTTTATATTTATTCTATTTCTCTATCTTATTTGCCCCTTATAAATGAGGACATCCTTGGAAACAAAAGATTATTTCATACATACTTATTATTTTTAACTAATTTTAACCATTTTCTTAAATCATGTACTTTGATTATTGAGCTCTTATAAATAAGATTGGAGGGAATATTAGCTTAGGCTACATCAATTAACAAAGTTTCAATTTCTTAAGAACTAATAACTTTGTGCAGATTGGCTTGCTTGTCAAGATCCACTAAATGAAGGTTAATATCATAATTTTACACCCCCCATTACATAGAAGGGGAAGGAATTTGCTTTTAGCATGTTGTCGTTAGGCCTTAAACTGACCCAAACAAAAAAAAAAAAAAGAAAGGAAAGAAAACTCAAAATAAGATAATTACAGATGGAGAAACTTTATTAATTAACATCATCCAATATTATTTACGGGTACCCTTAACTACTAATTAATCTCATTGTTACCATCTTTTTCCCTTCCCCAAGCAGTGTTCATGGGCACAGTGAAAACCGGAGGCTGCATGGTTTTTCAAAGAAGCAACGGCGAATCCTGACGTTGGGCTCATTACATGAAGCATACCATGTGACATTAATTCTTTTTTTTTAAGTTACAATGACAAGAGCAGAAAAACTCTTGAGACCAAGTAGGTCAAAGAAAAAGAAACCAAAAGAAACTACCCAGAAAACAAAGTCCTTCAAAACCGAAAGACTCAGCATAGATCTGCTAACAGTAATGGCAAGCAGAAATCTGGTGGGTAATGTAGAAGCGAGAGTTTGCTGTTTGAATCTAACGCCCGTTTGGCCAAAACATCAGCACAATGAAGGGCTTCTCTGTGGCAGTGGTGAATCTGCAGATCCCAGTCCCTGTAGATTTCGTTCCGGAGTTCTTCCAATTCCCATTGAAGCGGGTGATACTGACCATGTGAATGGTATAACAATTGAATGGCTTGCAGTGAATCAGTGTAAAGCCTGATCTTTCTGAAATTTCTGATTTTACAAGTTTGTAGGCCAGCGCGTATAGCTTGAATCTCCGAAGCTGTTGAACCAATACTGAATCCTGTATTCTGTTGGAATCCGCAAATCCAAGCTCCAGAGCTGTCTCGTACTACTCCTCCAATTGCTGAATTCCTGAGCTCATCTACTGCTGCGTCCACGTCTATCCGAACATATCCTTCTGGTGGGGCGCTCCAGCCTTCCGAATGTCTTTCTGGGAATGAAAATATCTTGTGTTTGAACCGTCCCTCCTCTATGCCTTCATGTAGGAAATGAATGCCTCTGTGTAATAGTTGGTGAGGACGGATCGATGTTCCCTCGAAGACTCGACTGCATCTGTTCTTCCAAATTTACCAATATAGTGCACCAAAGACTCTTATCCAGGGCCACTTTGAATATTTGCGATCACCCGGTTGATGTTGCATGTTCCATTTGATCCAAACCTGTAAATTACCAGAGAAAAAAGCATGGTGATAAATGGGGTTAGTACAAGAAAGCCACACAGAACTTGCAAACTCACAGTCTCTCAGAATGTGTATCGCTGATTCCTCACAAGCACACTCAAAAGGACACTCCGGGCTTAACCTCCCATCTCTCTTAGCACGAATGGCATTCGTAGGAAGTCTATCTTGGAACAATTGCCACATAAAGAATTTTACTTTCTCTGGGATAGGCCATCTCCAGATACTCTGCCAGAACGGATCGGCTGGATCCGAGAGCGACGAATAAATCATAGAGTAAGCTGATTTGAAGCTAAAATTTCCATCAGAAGATACCTTCCACCAAAAAGAATCATTTCCAGGCTGGGAAGGGGGAGGGACTTTTTTAATCTTGTCAATCACCCAACGCGGCAAGAATAAACTCCATTTTTGGATATCCCACTGTCCATCTGGCCCAATAAATTGCCTCACCACATCCTCAGGGTTTAACAGCTCTTGATTCTTATCCACATAGAAAATAAGGGGCTGATCTAGACATGTCCATAAATCCCACCAAGCATTTGTAGATTGCCCGCTTCTGACCTTTTTTCCTACTGCTTTCCGAAATGAATCCCAAACGGTTGAAATTGCATTCCAAACCGCGGATTAGGTCTTTTTCCTTTCAACTCTTGGAATCTCATTAGTTCCGCAATCATATTTCGCTCTGAGAACTTTTACCCAAAGGGCATCAGGTCTAGTAATGAGATTCCAACACAGCTTCATAATGAGAGCTTCGTTTTGACTGGAGAGATCTTTGACACCCATCCCACCGTCCTTTTTGTCTAGCTTGATTTTGTCCCAGGAGATGAGATGCATTTTCTTACTATCCTGCCCCTGGTTCTAGAAGAAATTTCGATTTAATTTCTCAAGATCGCGCAAAACACCTTTTGGAAGCAGTGTAGTTTGCATCTGGTAGAAAGGCAGGGTAGAGAGGACAGAGTTGATCAATACAGTTCTCCCTGCCATGTTCAGGATTTTGTCTTTCCAGGAGGATAATTTCTTGTGAACTTTAGAAACCAGAGGAGCGAAGGTCAGTTTAGTGACTCTCTTATGCAGCAAAGGGACACCTAGGTACTTGCCTAGATCCCCAGATATACTAATTCCCAAAGTCTGACCCAACTGCTGAGCTCTATGGAATTGAACGTTTCTGGATGCAAAGATTTTTGATTTCTGAAGATTGATCCGATGACCAGATACCTTGCAGAAAAAACTCATGAGATCCCGAATATTCTCCATCTGTCTAGTGGAGGCCTCACAGAAAAGAAGGAGGTCATCGGCGAAGAAAAGATGGGAGATGCTCGGACACGATTGGCTAATCTTTAAAGGTTTCCAGCTTCTCTCTGCTACGGCCTGATTTATCAGTTGGCTTAGCCTTTCCATACAGAGAATGAAAAGGTAGGGACTCAAAGGGTCACCTTGTCTTACACCTCGAGAAGGCGTGAACAGACTTGAAAGAGATCCATTCCAGATTACTCTCATTGTTGGAGATGAGACGCACATCATTATAAGCTCCACGAAATGATCATTTAGACCCAGACTACGGAGATTAAAGCTCAGGAAGTTCCAGTCAAGTCTGTCAAAAGCTTTTTCCATATCCACCTTAATGGCAACATAACCTTTCTTCTTTCTAATCGTTCTCATTATATGAATCGCTTCTTGAGCCAGAATTATGTTGTCACAACTTTGTCTGCCCCTAATGAAACTGCACTGAGTGGGATGAATCAGGAAGTTCATTACAGCTCTTATTCTGTTAGCCAGCACCTTGCTAACGATTTTGTAACTCACATTACAAAGAGATATGGGCCTGAACTCCTTAATTGAAATGGGATTATCAACCTTAGGGATCAGCGCGATGTGAGTTTGGTTAATATCCTTAACTATTCCAGGGTCTCTGAAGATGGAGAAAATAAGATCACAGATCTTTGGGCCCACAATGCTCCACTGGGTCTGGAAGAAATGGGGTTGAAGCCCGTCAGGCCCAGGAGCTTTAAAAGCCCCCATCTCAAAAGCTGCATTTTTAATTTCCACCGCAGTCACTTCTTTTTGGAGATGAGAGAGCTGAGAGGCATCCAGCGTAAGGAAATCAGTTTGCCAATCAGATACATTTTGCACCTCTTGATCCGCCGAATAAAGATCTTGGAAGTAGTTTAGAGCTAATGATTTTAGCTCTTCCTGATCTGTAATCCAGTTCCCCTGAGCATCTTGAAGTGCCTCGATTTTGCTTTTCTTTCTTTTAACCACTGTGGATGCGTGAAAAAAGCTTGTATTTTTGTCTCCATACTTGAGCCACTTGCACCTTGATTTTTGGTACCATAATAATTCCTCTTGGTTTGCGACCTTGACGTATTCCTTCCATAACTTTGCTTCCAGTTTAAATAAGCCCGGATGAGGTCGCTCAGAAATTTTGCGGTCGACCCCCTCCAAGCGCTTGAGTAAAATCTTCTTCTTTTTGGGGAGGCAGCCAATCTCATTTTTGTTCCACCAGGAGGCCTTATTTTGAAACTCATTGCAGCCAGAGAACCAATCATTGCTGAGCCAGGCATCGTTCACTAAATCCGAAAAATCATCTTCGAGACACCAGGCCGCCTGATATTTAAAATGATTTATAGGAGAAGTAACTTGCTCACTACCCGCAGAGATTACTAGGACACGATGATCAGATTTGAACCGAAGTTGGTGGAAATTTTTATGAGAAGGGTAAGCCATTTCCCATTCTAGATTGCAAAAAGCCCAATCCAGCCTTTCCTTGATATCATGCCTGGACCACGTAAATTTATCGCCAACTACAGGCAGTTCCAGAAAATCACATTCCTGGACACAATTTTGGAAAGGAGCAAGCGATCTATTTTGAACAGCAGCGCCCCCAAACTTATCAGATGGGTTAAGAAAAGAATTGAAATCCCCTAAGACGAGCCAGGCCTCAGTTACTTTCCCCGCCAAATCCTTGAGAGATGACCAAAGTTCTTGTCTATAGCTCCACCTAGGATCCCCATATACAAAAGTGACGCAGCAGCATTTCCCAGATTTAATCTCAGTCAATCGGCAATGGAGAAGCTGGTTTGTAAAGGAGAGATATTCTAAAGAAACATCAGATTCATGCCACATAACCCAAATGCCGCCCGCATAACCCGTAGCCTCTACCCTCAACCAGTTATTAAAGCCTAGCTTACGGACCACTACATCAGCTTTATGACCACTAACCCTTGTTTCTAAAAGACACATGACCGAGATGGAGTACTTAGAAACAATATCCCGGAGAATACGGGGAAAGGGCTTACTACAAGCCCCTCTACAATTCCAACAAGAAATAATCATAAAGAAAAAATAAAAATGCGGAACCAGAAATGAAAGAGCTACTTATCTGGGGGCACTCGGTCCGACACCGATCTACTTCTCTTCTTTAAATCCCTTAAATTCCCGCTTGATCTGCCTCGATCATTACACTTCACCTTGTCCGATTTCAGCACAGAATTTGGAGCAAGATGTTTAGAAGGCAAAGGGGAGATAGATGTACAGTGGGATTTGCCATTTTCTTCAACTATATCCACCTTGTTCAACCCCTTCTCATTTTCCCTAGGAACCCGTGAGGCCGAGTCACCAAGCTGCAACGATGGTTCTGCATAGGAACGGTTCTTTGAGTCAGCCGACGTCCCAGGATCCGCCTCTCCCAAACTTGATGGTCCCACGTCGACTTGAATGTTGAAGGATGGGTTCTGGGTATTTGATGCAGGCTTGATTTGCTTAGGAGAGAACCCACTTAAATTTACTTGGTTAGGAGCAGCGCTGGGAAGGATTTCCGTTATGGGTTCGGACATAGAGCCCATAACGACAAGATGAGCTCTAGCCCCAGAATTTAGTGTTTGGGCCTCGTCCAGGTTGGGCCCTGCTAGTTCTACTGCAGCCTTTTTTGGAGCTTTAGAAATATGCACACCGTCTTGAGATTGGGCTTCATTTTCCTTGGGCTCCTTTGGAAGTATTTTTGGCAAAATGTATTTAAGCCCACCGCTAGCTAAGGCCTTAATCCTATATTCTTGGTGCTTTTTCCCTTGTTTGAAGTCCTTTTTAATATAACCACCTACCATTCCAGCATTTTGACCCACCGACACATGAGCTTGTCCTTTTCCTTCTCTTCTTCCTGCATACACCTCTTCACGCTGCTCTTCTCTTTCAGATTCTTCCATGCCTTTGCCCTCATCCAGGTCAGCCAAAATTTGAAAGTTATATGATTTATTCCTCTTCGCCAAGTCTCTGGCAGGAGCCCCATACCGTCCTCGAGCCGCGCCATCTCTGAGATTTCCCTTCCTTGGGAAGCGATTTTTCTTCTGACCACCCACCATCATCCAAGGGCCGAAGGTTTCGCCCTCTCTCTGGGAATTTTTTTCCGGCACCATGGCCAGCGTCCTTTGCCCGGAAATTTCCAACGGTTGCATAGATCTTTGAGGTAGGCTTCCCTCTTCCTTGTTTGAGTGAGCTTCCTTCGTAGAAATTGATCCCTCTTCCTTTCTAGGGCAAACCTCTTTCTTATGCCCATATCTCCCGCAATTAAAGCATATCAAGTCCAGACCTTCATACTCAACGTTGAAGACATTTGAAGCTAGGATTACACGAGGAACCAAACTTTTTTGGAGGTCTAATTCCACGCATAATCTCGCATATCTCCCCCTAGACACAACACCTGCGGACTGGTCTTGGAAATTTAGGTTATTTAGATCAACTCTGATGGTCCGTCCTATCATGTCTCCAAGTCTGGAGATGAATTTTTTTGAGTAGAAGATCAGAGGGATATTCGGGATTCTCACCCAAGTTGCTATTTTCCCTAGCTGATTATGGAAGGGATCGAAATAAGGAGTCTATTTCTGGACTAGAACAGCGTGTTGAGCAATCACCCACGGTCCTTCTAAAATAATGCGTTTATAGTGTGCTTCCCAATTTTCAGAGTTTGTGAGTCTAACAACGTAATAACTGTTGGGTAGATCAATCAGTTCAAATTCGCTGAATTTCCATACTCTGCTCAGCAATTCTTTCAATCTGAGAAGGTAGAAATGGGCGCCCAGAACTGTGATGATAAGTGATCTGTTCCAGGGCTTACAAGCTTCATTGAATTCATCTTCAGTGATATCCATAGAAGGATATATAGCCTTGAGCTTGTTTGTCTCCTCTGAAGGCTCAAGAATCTTCCACAATTTGTTTTGCAGCTCAGATGTCAGCGAGTCCTCATTTTGAATGGAGGAGGCATGAGCAGTTCCATTGAAACTAAGATGTTTGAAACCCATCAGAGAGTCTCTGTATGAAGAGGTTTCCTTGCTCGGTGAAGGCTTTGAGCTAGCTCCATGAGTCTCACTTTGTATCGCCAGAATAGGGACATCAGAGTATACTAACTTGTCCTCATTTCTTTTTCCTTCCTCCTTTCTTGACTGAATGGTCTCTTCTGATATGGAGCATGAAATGAGATTAGACTTAGAGTTATCCGGCAACTCAGGTAAATCCGGCGGTCTGTCCGAAGGTATCTTCAGAGATACAACATCATCCATTGAAAGTGTTCTAGTGGCACGAGTTCCAAGAGAGAGCGTTTTTCCTTTTCGGTTTTCTAACTTTTTACTCCACTTTCTCCCATGTGACATTAATTCTCAATTAATACTAAAAGCCACAGTTCTTTTTATGGAAACTAGAAAATTAAAACAGTGACCAATACAGAAATCATTCCGATAATAAAAGCCAGTAAGTATTGGCTCCGGTTGACCAATTTATAATTTTTATAAACTAATAAAAATAGTTAAAGTCATTAAATTTGTTCTAAAATTTAAATAATTTTTAAGATTATCCTTATTACTTGCACTAAACTCTAATATCACATTAATTATTACTATCTCCCACCACCTTTATTAAATATGAGCATGCATTAAAAAAATATTTAATACTCCCTTTGGTTTTAAATATAAGATAAAGTTGACTTTCTTTGTGAAGATTAAGGAAATTAAATGAGTTACTTAATCATATCATTTATTGTGTATCTTTAGATTATATATCACTTTATTAGTTAAGTTAATTAGTTTGGAGAAAAAAATAAAAATGTAAATACTCTAAGCTAATTTAATTAGCTTCCTTAATTTCTAAAAAAAAAATCAACTTTATCTTACATTTAGGATTGAAGGTAGTACTTTTTAAAAACAAGTAAGTACCTTATAAAAAAGATCAAATACATTTGTTAGTTAGTGCTTACGAGAGAGGGAGTAGTAGTTGATGGCATGGGAAGACCCATTGAAGCATATTTTTTATATCACTAATTTTAATTCAGACAGGCTGTTAAACTTTCTTTTTCTTCGTGGGAACACTAGTAAAAATGATAATGTTTTCTTGGCTGCTATTGTGGGTATATATAGGTGGTTTGAGTAAAACTGCTCTTACTTAACTGGTCTACAATAATGCTCAAGCCAACAACTTTTTCAATAAGAAAACGCAGGTGCGTGTTTCTGATGAGTTTGATGTGAAACCACTTGTAAGAAAAATATTGAAATAATATATTGGCAATGACGTAAACGACCAGCTATTGGAATTAAACTTGAGGAGAATTTGAATTACTAAAGATATTTGTTAAATTATATCTCGGGTTGTGTAAATCATGATTTGAATAGCTTTTACGACTTACAAGATAAATATGTGAGAGGAATTTTATTTTAGATTGCGCAAACCATAGTTTGAAACCATGATTTGGGATGTTACCAAACACACACATAATCCTTCATGTCGTGTGGAATAAGGATAGGGAGAAGTGGCTACATTTTTTAAAAAATTTTTTGAATTTGATCCTCGGCATGCTTTGCCCAAAATGAATGGCCCAGTTTTAAGGAAGAAATTTCCCGGAAGCTTCGCAGGGGACAATGAAATAATATAGTGGGGGACAATGATTCTGCAGTGGAGCGTATAATAATGGAATATTCATGGCAACCCCATGTGACTGTACCCTCCACTGCAAAAAGTTTACATATTGACAGATATACTATATAAAAAAAGGTCAATATTGTTCCTGAATATGAAAAAATAAATAAATAAAAAAGGAAAAAGCCGTTGTCTTTTTCTTCTTCTATATAGGCCATGAACTGTGTGAACATAGTCTCTCCACTATCAACTTTGCTAGATCTAATCTTCAAACACCAGAGTCTCCCTTTGTGTCTGTGTTGCTGGAAAGATGGCTGAACAAGTCCCGTATGGTGTGGCTACAAGTCTCATCAACACTTTGGCTTCATTAGCCTTCAAAGAGATTTCTTCCATTTATGGCGTCGAGAGGGACATTGAATGGCTGAAGGAAACTGTTGAAGACATCAAAGCTGTGCTTTCTGATGCTGACCAAAAGCAGCAGACTGACCACTTCATCCAGCGCTGGATATCGAAACTCAAGAAAGTGCTTTTCGAAGCAGATGACTTGCTTGATGAGATCCACACTCAACACTTGCTTCGCAAGAGGGATGCTAAAGGAAAGGTACGTGACTTCTTATCATCTTCCTCCAACCCAATTGCTTTTCGCCACAAAATTGCTCGCAAGATTAGAAACATTAGAGACCAATTTCATGCTGTTGCTGAAACTATGTCCAAGTTGAATTTAGATCGAAGAGTAGTTGTTGAAGTGAAGCATGAAAAGAGTAACTGGAGGGAAACTAGTTCTAAGTATGGAGAGAATATCATTGGCAGGGAGGAAAGTGAGAAAGAGGTTATTGATCTATTGCTAAACACTAATAACAATGAAACTGTTTCCTTGGTTGCTATTGTGGGAATAGGTGGTTTAGGCAAAACTGCTCTTGCCCAACTGGTTTACAATAATGCTGAAGTCGACAAATTTTTTAACAAGCGAATGTGGGTGTGTGTTTCTGAAGAGTTTGATGTGAAAACACTTGTTAAAAAGATTCTGGGATCATTAATTGGCAATGATGTCAATGACAAACAATTGCAGTTGCTTCAAAGTAAACTTGAAGAGAAATTGAATTGCCAAAGATATTTGCTAGTTCTTGACGATGTGTGGAATGAGGATAGAGAAATGTGGTTACATTTGAAAAAATATTTGACGTGTGGTGCCCAAGGTAGTAAGATTTTAGTGACTACTCGTAATCAAACAGTAGCCAATGTAGTGGGTGTAAAAACACCATATTTTTTGAAAGGATTGACAAATGAACAGTCTTGGACTTTGTTGAAAAGTTTGGCATTTGAGAATGATAAAATAATGACCCAAAGTCTTGAGCTTATTGGCCAAAAAATTGCAGAAAAATGTGCGGGTGTTCCGCTAGCAATAAGAGTTATGGGGAGTTTTTTGCAATCAAAATATCATGAAAGTGATTGGGAAGCTATCTTAGAAGGCGACTTCTGGAAGCTATGTGAAGGTAATAATTCAATTATGCCAATTTTAAGATTGAGTTATGACAGTTTGACAATTGAACTAAAACAGTGTTTTGCTTATTGTTCTTTATATCCAAAAGATTGGGAATATAAAAAGGATGAATTGATTGATCTGTGGATGGCACAAGGCTTCCTTGACAATAAGGATGAGAAACAAAGTCTTGAAAACATTGGTGAAGAATTTGTTCATATTTTGTTGAAGAAGTCATTTTTGCAGGATGTTCAGATGGATGAATTAGGTGAAATAGAATCTTTTAAAATGCATGATTTGATGCATGACTTGTCCCAATTAATTGCCAGCGTTGATTATTGCCGATACGCTGAGGGGAGAAAAGATGTTGTGAGGTGTCCAGTACATGCTTCTTTTGAAGAATATTCTGATTGTTCACTAAATATGCTGGATCCAAATAGACTGAGAAGCATTCTTCGAATAACGCAAAATTATGAAAGGAGTGAATCCCATTTATTTGTGTCCAAACACTTACGTAGTCTCAAACGCTTGCGTAGTCTCGGTTTGTTACTCAATGAGATGAGAGAAATGCCTAAATCAATAGGTAAAATGAGCCATTTGAGATATCTTAATTTCACCCTTTGTTCTTCATTGACTTGTTTGCCCAAAAGTATAAGCAACCTAGTCAATTTGCAGACGTTGATATTGCGTTGGACTGAGAGTCTTAAATTTTCCGTAGATATTATCACAAAGTTGATAAACTTGCGCAAACTTGATATATATGGTTGCAAGGCCTTTGAAGATGGGATGCCGATTGGGTTGGGTAGGATGACTACTTTGCAAAGTTTGTCACATTTCATAGTGGGTAATGATAATAAGGAGAGCAAGAAGGCCAAATTGAATGAACTGAAAGAACTTAACCTTAGAGGTAGATTAAACATTGAGAAACTTGGTTTAGTAAGGGATGTAGAGGAGGAGTCCAAGGATGTTAATTTGAGAACAAAGAAAAACCTTATTTACTTGGTCCTGAGATGGGGAGAATATTCAGAGATGAAAAATAGTGATCCCAAGCAATTATTGGAAAATCTTCGCCCTCATCAAAATTTGAAGGCGTTGGCAATAAATGAGTACCCAGGGGTATGCCTTCCTGATTGGCTTTTGTCATATACAAATCTTATTGAATTGAAGTTCTATGATATCAGAAATTGTCAGTATTTGCCAGCATTGGAAGGACTTGTTTCTCTCAAGATTCTTCACATATGGAGGATGGAAAAATTGGAGTACATATACTATAAAGTATGCTCCTCATCCACTAACTTCTTCCCATCTTTGGAGGAATTAGACATTGAGTGGTGTAGAAGTTTGCGGGGATGGATTAGAGAGGCAAATGTCCAAAGTACAAGAGATGATGATAATGAATGTCATCATGCATTACCACCATTCTCACGTCTTTCGTCATTAAAAATCAAACGTTGCCCAAACTTAAGTTGCATGTCTACTTTTCCAAATCTCGTGAGGCATTTGGAATTAATTGAATGTAGCATGAAGCTATTGCTAGACACATTAAATGTGACCACAACTGGGCCATCAACATCATATGATCATGTTGCATCTCTTTCCAAGCTTAAGTCTCTTCACATTGGAGGGATAGACATAGAAGCATTACCAAAGGAATGGATGCAAAATCTCTCTTCTCTTAAACATCTTTCTATTAGTAGGTTTTCAAGTCTAGAGAAACCATTTCGTCACATGCAGAATCTACATGCTACACTTGAAGAACTCACTATTCGCAAAATGGATTCATGGTGTGGTGATGAAGATAATATCATACATTGCCAAGACATCTGTTGCCTACATTCTCTCCAAAAGATCAATTTTAGTTCATGTGATCTCCTCAGGGCTTTACCCGAGTGGATTTGTGATCTCCAGTCACTCCGATATATCCAAATTGAGTATTGTCAAAACTTGGAGTCATTTCCAGATGGAATATGTCGCCTCACTAATTTGCAAACACTACATGTGCTTCGAACTCCTCTTTTGAAGGAAAGATGCCAGAGAGAAATAGGAGCAGATTGGCCTAAAATTGCTCACATCCCAACTATATGGCTGGATCTTCGTCAAATCTAGCTCTTCATTGCATGCATTTAAAGGTATACTCACGATTAACTTTTATTCGATTAAAATAAATACTTTATACGATATCTATAACTACTTTATTTTAAAAACAGTACTGCTCCAACTGTTTTCACCTTAATACTACAATTCATTACTAGAATATATGCTTCAAAATTGTTGAACTCCACTACTCTCACTAAATAATGATTACTTGCAGCTGCCCATTTTTCCCAAGAGAAGAAGGCTTCGCAAAGCATGCTCACAAATTCTTAAAACAAGGTACTTCACTGCTACTTAATTTGACGATTGCTTTAGTCTAAATTCTCCAACTTACTAACTGGTGCACCCTTTAAATTTCAAACTAGTTATATCGAGCCACATGGATTATAAAACTTTGAAAACATTCGAGGTAATGAATTATTTGATTGTTACTTGTTTTGTTTTTATGAAAAGCATGTAACAACTAAATGGTGCTTCCGTCTGCTCCGAATTTGACGCTTCCTTAGATACGTTAGTTAAATTCCATCCTTTTTTTACGAAGTGATAATCATTTCATGGTTTTAATTTAAATTTAAAAATTCTAGGAATATAATTTATTTGAAATTGAAGGAATTATGGCCTGTTAATTTTTTTATAACTTGGCAGGTATTCAATTTGGGATGAAGTGAGAGAAAAGCTTGTTAGACACATAAGCTTACTCATGCCAGCGCATACTTGATCCTTTCCGCGAAGGCAAGGCTTCTTCAAAACTATTGAATGTTGTTGCAGAGAATTAAAATCTCATATAAGTAAGAAAGGATTTTACTTGTCCAACATATATGTGAAGCTTATGCTGCAATAATACTTTGTTGTGTCTGTTATTATTATTATTATCATCATCAATTTGACGCTAATTAATATCTCTTACCAATGAAAATTCCAGGTCAAGATGACCATGTTCAAGTTTATCTTGTGAGTTAAAATATGAAAAAAGTAATATGTATATACTTCCTGTGATACTTAATATAAGACATGTTTACCTAATTTAATTATATTAACGAAGTTAGCTAAGATAATTGATATGACATATTTTTTTTGTAAAACAACCTAATCATCTTTGATTCCCTCCATCTCTCTTTTACTTTAAATCTACAGTTTCAGTGTGTTTGATTAAATGAGAATAAGCTCCAGGTCTCACCCTCTTCATCTTTTCCGTAATCAATATTTATGTGCTGCATAAAGATGCTTCCTTTAGTTACTGAACTATAATATACATACTTCCCATTAAAGCCTAATGTATGCACGAGGTTATTTCTTTGGAGTTATGGATTAGTTAAATAGAATGATTAGATGCTCAACTTCTTATTTGCCTTTAATTAGGGGGAAACTTTAGAGAAAATGACCAATCCATAACTAAAAAATTTGAACTTTTGGACGTTTGTGTCTTTTTTTCCTTTTTCTTGTAAGGTGAAGAGCTGATATATGAAAATCTCAGGTTTCATATATTTGATAAAGAAGAATTGAAAAAGAGTAATATCACTCGAGTTGTGGAATGACCATAAATAAGGTTTACTTTTTAATTCTTTTGGAACTATGGTTTTAATTTTAATGCGAATTTCTTAGGAATGTGAATTGAAGGAATAATTATGATCTGTTAATTATTTTATAACTTGGCAGGTATTCAATTCGGGATGAAGAGAAAGGAAAACTTATTAGACTCCTGAACTTACTTACACCAGCACATACTTGATCACTTCTATGAAGACAAAGGCTTCTTCCAATCTATTGAATGTTGTTGGAGACAATTAAAAACTCAGACAAGTAAGAAAGAATTCTTGTTTTTCAACAAATATGCTAAGCTGATGCTGCAGTATTAATAGTTTGTTGTGCCTCTTATCATCATCATTATCAATAATTTAACATTCAATGGATTCACTTAGAACATATTTCTATTGCAGGTTTTTTAAGTCTAGAGAAACCATTTTGCCATATCTACAAAATCTATCTGCTACACTTGAAGAATTCATTATTGGCAACCTTGATCCGCAATATGGTGATGAGGATTATAACATACATTTCCAATACCTTTGTTGCCTACATTCTCTCTACTTTTAAAGGAAAGATGTAAGAAAGGAACGGGAGCAAAGTGGCCAAAAATTGCTTACATCCCAAATAAATGGAACCTAATCTAAAGGTATACTCATCAGTAACTATTATGACACTAAAAGAATACCTTGTATGATATCTATACCTATTTTGTTAGAACAATAAGTACTAGTCCAGTTGCTTTCACCTTCATATAAGAATTCATTACTAGAATTCTTCCAATTTGTTATACTCCACTCCTCTTATTAATTAACCTCTGATTGCAGCTTCCCATTTTTTCCAAGAGAAGAAGGCTTCACAGACCATGCTCTGCTCCCTGAATCTTTAAAACAAGGTACTCCACTCCTACTGAATTTGATGATTAACTTGTTCACCCTTGAAATTTCAAACTAGTTATGCACAGCTACATGGATTATAAAACTTTGAAAAAATTTATAGAGATAATGCATTTCTTGACGATTACTTGTATTTGCTCTGTTTTTACTTAAATTATAGAACAACTCAAGGGTGATCATAATTTAAAGCTTCCTTAGTAAGCGGAAAACTTATTAGACCCCTGAGCTTACTCATAGCAGCTCATATTTGATCCTATCTATGAAGACAAACCTTCTTTAAACCAATTGAATGTTGTTGGAGAGAATTAAAATCTCAGACAAGTAAGAAAGGATTCTAGTTTTTCAACAAATATGTTAAGCTTATTTTGCAATAATAGTTTGTTATGTCCCTTGTTATTATTATCGATTAACACTAATTACCATCTGTTACCAATGAAAATTCCAGGTCAAGATGGGCTATGTTCAGGTTGATCCTGTGTGTTATGGTTACTTCATTGTAAGTAAGTTGTTTTCTTATTGAATATGAAATTGGCAATATGTATATACTTATAATGGAAGCCTATTTTGAAGAATATTATCCGGATAAAATAATTGAGCGAAAAATTATATCACTATGCCTTCTTATTCTCAATTGATTTTCGTTTATCGATCAACTTCATTCCTATTCTGAATTTGAATTCTACTGCAATGAATCATATCGATGGCTGTTCAAGCTTCAAAACTTTCATTTATGTTTTAAATCTACAGTTTCAATGTGTGTTATTACAATATCATTTCGTTTTTCGTTCCTTATCCCTTTACTGAACTATAATATAATATGCATGCTTTCCATAAAGCCTAATGTCTGCATCTTATCAAATAGAATGATAAGATGCTCAAGTTCTTATTTGCCTATAATTAGGGGGAAACTTAAGAGCAAATGGCAAATTCATAACTAAAAAATTTGAACTTTTGGACATTCGTGTTTTTTTCCCTTGTAAGGTGAAGAGCTGATATTTGAAAGTCTCAGGTTTCATATATTTGACAAAGAAGAATTGAAAAAGAGTAATATCATTCAAGTTGTGGAATCACCATAAATAAGGCTGACTTTTTAATTCATTTGGCACTATGGTTTTAATTTTAATGTGAATGTCTTAGGAGTATTTATTTGCTATTGAAAGAATAATGATCCGTTAATTATCTTATAACTTGGCAGGTATTCAATTCGGGATGAAGAAAAAGAAAACTTGTTAGACTCCTGACCTTGCTCACACAAGCACATACTTGATCACTTCTATGAAGACAAGGCCTCTTCAAATCCATTGAATGTTGTTGGAGGCAAGTAAGAAAGGATTCTTGTTTTTCAAACCAGAGGAATGTATGCAAAAACTCACCTCTCTTAAACATATTTCTATTGCAGGTTTTTTAAGTCTAGAGAAACCATTTCGCCATATGCAAAATTTATCTGCTACACTTGAAAAATTTGATCCACAATATGGTGATGAGGATCATAACATACGTTTCCAAGGCCTCTGTTGCCTACATTCTCTCCAAAAAATTGTTTTCACTTCATGTTATCAACTCATGGCTTTGCCGGAGTGGATTTGAAATCTCTAGTCACTCGATTTACAAACACTACGACTACGACTGAATGGAGCTCCACTTTTAAAGGAAAGATGTAAGAGAGGAGCAGGAGCAGAGTGGCCAAAAATTATTCACATCCCAGATATATGGATAACGGCCATCAAATCTAACTCTTCATTGCATTAATCTAAAGGTATACCCATCAGTTGTACTATTATGCCACTAAAAGAATACCTTGTATGATATCTATAACTATTTTGTTAGAACAAAAAGTACTAGTCCAGTTTCTTTCACCTTCATATAAGAATTCATTACTAGAATGCTTCCAATTTGTTATACTCCACTCTTATTAATTAACGTTTGATTGCAGCTTACCATTTTTTCCAAGAGAAGAAGGCCTCACAGAACATGCTCTGCTCACCGAATCTTTAAAACATGGTACTCCACTCCTACTTAATTTGACGATTACAATAGTATTCGCCAACTAACTAATTAACTTGTGCACCCTTGAAATTTCAAACTAGTTATGTACAGCTAGATGGATTATAAAACTTTGAAAGCATTTATAGAGATAATGCATTACTTGATGATTACTTGTATTTTCTCTGTTTTTATGAAAATTATAGACCAACTAAATGGTGATCATAATTTAAAGCTTCCTTAGTAAGGGGAAAACTTATTAGACACCTGAGCTCACTCTTAGCAGCACATAATTAGACCTATTGAATGTTGTTGGAGATAATTAAAAACTCAGACAAGTGAGAAACGATTCTAGTTTTTCAACAAATACATTAAGCTTGTGGTGCAATACTGGTTTGTTATGTCCCTTATTATTATCAATTAACACTACTTACTATCTCTTACCAATGAAAATTCCCGGTCAAGATGGGCTATATGTTCAGGTTGGTCCTGTGTGTTATGGTTACTGCATTGTAAGTAAGTTGTTTTCTTATTGAGTTGAAATATGAAAAAGGCAATATGTGTATACTTATAATGGAAGCCTAATTGAAGAATATCATCCACATAGAAAAATTGGGTTAAAAATTATATCACCATGCCTTCTTATCCTCAATTGATATTCGTTTATTGGTCAACTTCATTCCTATTCTGAATTTGAATTCAACTGCAATAAATCATATCGCTGGCTGTTCAAGCTTCAAACCTTACATTTATGTTTCAAATTTGCGGTTTCAATGTGTCTTATTACAATATCCTTTCGTTTTCCTTTCTTTATCCCTTTACTGAACTATAATATAATATGCATACTTCCCATAAAGCCTAATGTATGCATGAGGTTAAGTCCTTAGAGTTGTGAATTAGTTTATTAGAATGATTAGATGTTTAAGTTCTTATATCCCTATAACTAGTGGGGGAAAATTTAGGGAGAATGGCAATTCTTAACCAAAAAATTTGAACTTTTTGACATTGGGTTGTTTCTTTTCTTTGTTTTTCAGGGTCAAGAGCTGATGTTTGTAAATCTCAAGCTTCATATACTTGGCAAAGAAGAAAAGAAAAGAGTAATATCTCTCAAGTTGAGGAATCATCATAAATAAAGTTGAGTTTTTAATTTATTTAGCAAAACAGAGACATATATAGCTGATTGTACTTTCAAGAGTGTTTATATGTTATATTTACCTTTTTTTAATTAAATGCTTACTCCAGAGAACATTGTAATGACTTATGAGATAGTGGAACTTTTGGAATTGGTCCCGTGGTTTTTTCCCTCGGAATTAGAGGGTTTTCCACGTTAAATTTGGTGTGTCATTTTTACTTTGTTTTATGCCTTTTAAATAGAACAAAGAGAAGCATGCTTCACTATGCTTTTTTTTTTTTTTTTTAGAATTTTCTACTTTGATATTTGACAAACCAAATATCACTCTGAATTTGACCTGCATAAGAGAAAAGTTGGACTCAAAATTGTGACTGTATTTTCGTATTTAAAATTTGTAAAATATGTTACTTCGGACATGCATATAATATTTGGAAAGCAGAATAATATTCTAATACGAAATAATTACTACTTGAAATTAGGCCCATGTGCTTAAGGACTTAAGTAACATGTTGTATACATTGGCAAGTAAGTCCAAGGAGATTGTTGAGACCAACAGCTAGTTAGTTGTCCTAATGATAATGCCACCCACCTTATTTTGATGAGGCCATAGATTTAAGCCTGACATTAACATATTTGTATGCGCTCTTGTTTAATTGTACTAAATAAAAAAAAATAGATATGGTTGAGGAGAGAATATAAGCATGACATGTGGACAAATAATAAAAGAAAGGTCAACTATGAACATTAATTTGGTTTTCTTATGTTAAGATTTAATTTGCCATTGTTGTTTTCCGAATTGACTACCGTCCTTTTCTTTAAAAGAAAAAGATGGTCTTTTTCTTCATCGGGGCCGTCGGATTATGATCTCAACGGTCTATATTTAATATATTATTAAAATATTTTTTTTATAATATTTTAAAAATAATATTTTTATAATATATTAAATTTGGACCATTGAGATCTTAATCTAACGGCCCCGATGAAGAAAAGGGCCATCCTTTTCTTTTGGAGAAAAAGGACGGGAGCCGGGTCCGTTGTTTTCTGGGTTGTCAAATAAAGATTTTCTTGATCCAATGAATGGTGAACAAATTAGAACTCGTATCATATGGCTTCATGTGGTCAGTTATGACACTTTAACCACCCATATATATTGTGAATGTAAAAAGAGTAATTATTTTTAGATTTTTTTTTTATAAAAAAGAGTATAAAGAATAAGAATAGGGGATTTTAAATTAACGTATTTATTCCTATATTATCTTTATTTTTAGGTGAATTATTCCTATATTATTTTTGGATTATAACTTTTTTAGGTTTTTATTTGAATCCGAAAATTTAAAATTTGGATAAAAATGATATTGATCGTCTTAATTTATTTTTATAATTAAAGGTATATTAAGAGAAACGCTAATATATATAAAAAAAAAATTAAAACTCTCATCGAACTATTACACTGTCACGCCTTGAATTTCAGGGGTAACCGGCATGGAATATAAGAAAATCTCATATTCCATAAACCCTACAAATAACAATAGTTACCTAACATAATAATAATATATCATCAGTTATAATATCATAATTAGTGTAATAATCTACATATGCTTATACCGTTTATAGTTCATATATATAAACATATATCTCAAACAAAATAATAAATTGCTTGTAGAAATTTCGTCAAAGTTTCTTCCGTAAGTTGGACTTCCCGATATTTCTACAATAACCTAGTAACTTAGCACGGCATCTATGGAGCTCCACTCCACATCATCATATATATATATTCATAAATTCCCAAAGTATCAGCAGATAATAAGGAACCTACCTATATAATACATTGAGCAACTCTAGTACAACTTTATAAGGTATATTTAAATATTTACATTAACCCATGGAACTCAGGTAGCAGTCACAAGCTTCTTATCCAAGGTGAGCTTCAGGAGTCAACAGGAGCAATATATACACTTCTACCATCTGAGTGCAAAAAAGCTTTTCTAGTAAATAACGTCCCACAATAAAATACAAATATACAATAATAATAAACTGGTTAAGTCATAATAGAATAAAGTAACTTGACATTTGAAAAGGAAAGGACTAATTATTCAACATGTAGACAATTCAACTACTAAATGGATAAGAAGGCAAATAAGGATTTAATCATTACTATTTAAACTAAAAATAGATTCAAAGAACTTTTTATTTGAAAATCGATAACATAATAAAAAAAAACAGTTTTATTCTTAATCAGTACCTAGACAGAAAGATAACAAGCGTGGACACACAGTTCACGAGGATAAGTAACCAATCTGACGCGGCTAAAAGCCACGAAGAACTAGCGTGAGTGATACTCACGAAAACCCTCCCTCCATTCCACGTGTGTTAGCCGTCACACGGGGCTAGCACTTCCTAATCACCCTGCTAGCTGGGTGTGCCTTGGCGCGCCATGGGCTAATAAAACTGCCGTTAGCAACCAGTGTTCTGCTTTCTGTCCCTAAAGAAAACATTTTCCGGCATGCATGGAAGTAGCAACCGTGCAACTCAAATCTTCAATACAGAATGGATGAGTGTTTCCTTTTGGAAAACAAAATCTCTCCCTTCCATGCATGTATACAAGTTTAAAGTCAAATAGAAGAAATTAAATAAATAATTTACCATTTCCATCAAAAGCTTTAACATATCATTTTCTGAAATGCGAATACTCAAGAAAATAAAATGCTTGAAAATGGTCGAGGTAGCACCTAGTAACAATATCAGTTCTACATTAAGTGGGGTGTTATTTACTTACCTGGTAATCCCAAAATCTATCATATTTAATAGCCTTAAGAATAATTTAACCTTAATTCCCTAACATACAAATAACATCACTGTCACTTCAATTGTAGTCTTTAGAAATATGTATCTATAGTAATCTTATTTGGCAAAAATTATTTCCTTTCCTCTTTAAGACCCTTGCTTATCTTCCTATATCATTTAAACGCCAAATTTCTAACAGCCAACACACACATATAAACCCACATACACACAAGTTTATATATTCACAATTTTATTTTTCATAACAAGTTTAGAAGAAAGAAAGAACTATTTAGCTTCTCTATGCATACAAGTATATATCTATTAAAACATTATATATAATTCTTTATGCCTTAACATCCGCATATTATTACAGAATCAAGTTCTTTTCCAATACCATTGTATAAATTTACAGTACTTTTAAAATTCCACAAAATTCCTTTCTAAAGCATTTAATCAAACACTTCATGTGCACTATATAAAATTATAAATCCTTAAAAAACAATCAGTATTAAATCATAATCATATTAAATTAATAACCAAATCCGCCAATTCAAATATTCCACAACCCTTCTCCAAATAAATTTAATGGATTCAAGCTTACCACTAAAAAAAAAAGACGTTGAAAGAATGGCATGCAGGGACTGATTAAAGAATGAATAATCAAGAAGATTGAAGCACACACCCCAGCGACAAAGGGCAAGAATCGACGGCGCCGAGCAAGGAGGAAGTTGCAGCCGAGCAACCCCCAGCAATCTCCTTTTTTCTGTCATCGAAACGTCTATTGAGAAAGGTAAAGAGAAGAGATAAATGAGTGATGCTGAGCAAAGATGACAGCAGGGGAACTAGAGCGAACTCAAGCACACCGATGACAGCAAGAATGATGGGAGGAGACGATAGGAGCAGATAAAGATGGGGCTTTTAAGTATTAAGTCTTGAAACTTCTTCACCGTTCGTGCCTAGGGGGAATAAGGAATGGAAGAAGGAAGATTTTATTATTATTATTATTTATTATTATTATTATTATTTTCTTATTCCAAGCTCTTACATACACTATATCAATAGTGGTATGAAAATAAAAAAAGTATAAGAGATTGAGATAAGGGAGATGAAAAAGATTGAGAGAAAGTTGGGGAAGAAATATGGAGGAGTTCTCATTCACTTTATTTTTAGTACCAATATATTGATTATGGCCTCTAATCATTGAATTCTATATCTATGGTTACAAGAAAATAAAGATAAACATAATGGTATTAATCATAAGAAACCCCCACAAACCATTCATTAGAGAAGTTATAGGTTTAGAACATTGAATACATGGGGAATCCTAAGAGTGAGAGGTTATGGGCATTCACTCATATAATTTACAACACTTCCTCTTTAATGTTTATAACAAATATATATTGTGCCTTATTAAAACCTTAGTAGGGAAAACTCAATGGGAGCAAAACTTAGTGAAGGAAAAAGAGTACACAATATATATCACAGCTGCCTCATTAAAAACTTTATCAAGAAAATTCCGTTGAACAAAACTTTAGTTAAGGAAAAGAGTACAACTTAATCTTTACTCCCCCTGATAACAATACTTTTACTCCCCCGGATGACAATATCACAAATTGTCATGAAATTATCATATGTCTCAAGAATATACTGATTTCTCAAATGTGACTGTTATCAATTATTTTTCAAGCAGTTGATCTCCTTTTCACCTGAACTATACATGATGTGTTTTTATCAATCAAATTATATGTTGAAATGTATCCGTCTACAATATCTTCATAATATATCTTGTATTTGCATGTTTAACTTGTTCAGAACAAAAATGTTTCATATAATATTTTTATAAAACTATCACACCAAATATCATAAATATCAATTTCATTATCCATTGCATACCTTAGAAACTTAATTTTACCAGTAAGAACATAATAAATGCAATATCAAAAATATACGAAAATGTTATCATAAAATATATGGTATTTTCACACTATTAAACTAAATTCAATATATATTATGCGGACAAAAATTATCATAACAAGTATCTATAATTTTGAAACCATTGAGGTATTCAATAACTCGATCTACAAGTAAAGTAACAAGCAAAATTATTCATTCATACTTTTAGAGCAAAATTATCCAGAATATTTATATGGGAGAATTGCTGAAAAATACTTTGGAAGCAAATTAATTGCTGATTGCTACCAAGCGTGCAAGGGATCTTCCGTGTGTGCAAGCGATCTTCCGTTTTGTGCAAATCATCTTCCGTGTGTGCAAAAGTCTTCCATATAAATGTGCAAGCAATCTTCCGTTATGTGCAAAACATCTTCCGTTATGTGCAATGGTAACATTCAGCAATTAATTTGCCAAAAAGGTATTTATCAGCAATTCTCCCTATTTATATTTGAAACCGAATGGTTTCTCATGTTTCGAGCTTATCTCACTGTCACTTATATTGATTGGAGCCTAATAAGTATATATTTTATAATTAAATAAGTGTATTTTCTTATATATATTTGATTAAATTTATTAATATTTGGCACTTATTTAATTATCTTTATATATTTTTCTATCATTTAATTAATTATAGGATAAAAGAATATTTTGATATAAAATCAACTCAAATCTTTATTTATTTTGTAGAAGATATTATAAGATTCAAATGAGAATAAAATATCAATATAATGTATCTATATTATATGATAATCGATAAAAGGAGAAGAATTAGAAGATGCACGGATCTGCAAAATCAAAGAAGCCAGAGAGAAGTTGTGGATATAACACAATAAAAGGAATGACTATATATATATATAGAGAGAGAGAGAGAGAGAGAGAGATAAACCAAGATATTATAATAGAGACGCACGCAGAGAGTCAATATATATCTATATATATGCTAGGTGTAGCAATAGGACAATGCATTTTATTTTCTTGGTTAGTGGCAGCAACGCAAGAGTTCATAATTTAATGGAGGGAGATTAAAGTTTGAAAAGCAGAATAATAGCATGATAAGAAACCATTTCATAATGTTATGTTCGAAACATGGTTGTAATAGTTAATACCTGAAATTAGGCCCTTGAGCTTAAGAACTTGAGCATGGACAAGCGAGTTTAAAGAGATGGTTTATGTCAATGGCTAGTTTTGTCTAAATGACAACACCACCTGCCACATTTGGATCAGGTCCTGGGTTCAAGCCTAGCGTTGGCATGTTTATGTGTTTGCATGGGTTTAATGGTGTAAATAAAAAAACAGATGGTTACCAACAAGTTGGTAGTTGAGATGGGAAGTGGTCTCATCTCTATAAGAAGGAGATCACAAGTTCAAATCCTGAGAAACTTACTTTTTGGGAGGACTTTATCCCTAATACTCATGTCCCGATAGAGATTAGACTCAAGTCCAAAGTGATTCAAGCTAAGGATACTCTGAGTTCACACGAGAGAGAGAGAGAGAGAGAGAGAGAGAGAGAGAGAGATGGTTGAGGAGAGGATATAAGCATGACATGTATATGAACATTATGTCACGCCCTTATTTTAATTTCACCCTTACCAGAGTATTCACGGAAAACGATATGCAGTTCAGTGGGCAACACAGGAATAACCTAAATATATTGATAATATGTGCATGATTATAGAAATTCCCCATAAGGGTTTGCACAGAATATTTACAAACCTAGTAGCCGCACAGGGTTCTAGGGTATCTAAACGCACAGGGCAAAGAATATTTACAAACCTAGTAGCCACACAGGATGACCATTGATCACATATGGAAAAGATTCGTTGCACAAAATGGAAGATCAATTGCACATCATGAAAGAGTAATTGCACAGAATGAAAGATCAGGTGCATAGAATGGAAGATCAATTGGACATCATGGAAGAGTAATTGCACAAAACAGATCATTGGCACATGAAGGAAGAGTAATTGCACAAAACGATAGATCATTGACACATGAAGGAAGAGTAATTGCAAAAAACAATATATCATTGACACATAATGGATCTTCATCCTTTGCACATAGCGTGAATGACCATTGGGCACGTATGGAAAAGATCAGGTGAATGAAGGAGGCATTTAGGTTAGAGGAGCAAGCGACGGTCGCTTGAGGACTAGGCGCCGATGGCGGCCGCTGGAGGAGCAGCCCAAGACAACACTGCCGAAGGACACGAGCTAAGGAGACGCCGGCCGCTGGAGGAGCACCCGAAGACGACAGATCCGAACGACACGAGCCAATGAGACGGCGGCCGCTGGAGAAGTAGCCGATGACATTGCCAACGGACACAAGCCAAGGAGATGGCCGAGTGAGGGGAGACAACGCTGAACTTCTGCAGAATGCCGGAAATGGAAGAGGAAGAAGGGATTCAGAAGCTCTGCACTTTCTCCTTCTTCCCGCCTAAAATCTTCTTGTCAAACTAAGGGCTTTTTTTTCTTTTTAAGTTCAATTTTAATGCAAGTTCAGTACCCCATGTGTGTTGATGGCAAAGAGCAATTAATTTGCTTATTTAGTATTTACTAGCGATTTTCCCTAAAATTAATATTTAATATAATATATTAAATATATATAATATTAATAATAAAAATTTTAAATGAAATAAAAATTAAAAATTTTAAAATTTATATCATAAAAACAAATATATAATTATATATAAATATATATTTAATATTATATATATATATTTATATTTATATTTATATTTATATTAAATATTTAATTGAAATAAGAAATTAAAAAATTTTAAATTTATATTATAAAAAGCGAAATATATAATTATATATAAATATATATGTAATATTATATATATTTATATTAATATTAAATATTTAAACAAAATTAGAAATTAAAATATTTTATATTTTATATTATAAAAAATGAAATATGTAATTATATATAAATATATATTTAATTATATATATATTTATCTTAATATTATATTTATTTTTTAATTATTACATTATATATAATAACGCAAGGTGAAAGCAGCTCAAATGACAAAGGCATCAGAACACATACCAAAGGTCAGAGGTTCGAATCCCACCTTTGTCATAAAATGCAACAATTATCTCACAGAGACATATGGCGCAAGGTTATAGCCCGGAAGGGGTTCTGAAATCAAGTAATTTTTCTCCTACGTCAAGCAAGAAAGTCCTTAATTCGAATTTTTCAGTGAAAGGGTCTCCAATTTGTGCTTCAAGGAATAGTTTTGGCAGTGATTCTGGGCATTCGTCTCAAAAGAGGAGCCCTACTCCCCTGTTTGATTCAAAGCTTCTGGCAACTTATGAGAAAGAACTCTCTGAAGAGGAAGTGATGAAGTTAGAAGAAGAGAAACTGGGTGTTCTGTTGGAGGCTGGAGGGGATTCCAATTTCACAATTCGTCTTACAGCGTTTTGCCACCTCAATGGCCTGCTTACCCACACAGCCTTTGCCAACTCACCACCCACATCAGCATCTTTGGTCACATTTTTCAAAAAAACAGTCAACATTTGCTCCTTGAAACGGTAGTAGCATTTTTGCAACGAATTTCAATCCCATTAGCATTTTTGAACCTTAAATTTGTATAGGAATTCGTTACTAGGATGCTTGAAAGTTGTTAAACTCCACTTGTCATACTAATTAATATTTGATTGCAGGTAACCATTTTCCCAATAGAATAAGGCCTCACAGAACATGCTCTGCTCGCTCAACTTTAAAACAAGGTACTCCACTCCTACTTTATTTGATGACTACTATAGTATTCACCAACAAACTAAATTTGCACCCTTTATATTTCAAACTGGTTATGCTCATCTACATGGACTATAAAACTTCGAAAACATTCAAAGAGGTAATGGATTACTTGATGATTACTTGTAGTTTCTTTGTTTTTACGAAATTTATAGAACAACTCCAGCCTACTTCAAATTTGATGCTTCCATAGCTACTTTAGTTAATATCAATCATTTTCTTACTCAGTGATGATCATTTAATGGTTTTAATTGAAATTAAAATTTATTTGCAATTGAAGGAATTATGATCTGTTAATTATTTTATAACTTGGCAGCTATTCAATTTGGGATGAAATAAGAGGAAAACTTGTTAGACATCTAAGTTTACTCATACCAGCACATGCTTGATCGTTTAGTGAAGGCAAGGCTTATTCAAATCTATTGAATGTTGTTGGACAAAATTAAAAACTCAGGCAAGTAAGAAAGGAATCTAATTTTTCAACAAATATTGCTATCAATTTAACACTAATAACTATCTCTTCCCAATGAAAATATTCCAGATCAAGATGGCTATATGTGCAGGTTGATCCCGTGAGTAATGGTTTACTGCATTGCAAGTAAGTTGTTTTCTTATTGAGTTTAAATATGAAAAAGGTAATATGTATATACTTATGATGAAAACCTATTTTGAAGAATATTATCTAGAAAAAAAAAATTTGGGTTACAATTGATTTTGGTTTATTGCTCAATTTCAGAATTGGATGAATGTGATAAGGAAACTACATTCATATTCTAAATTTGAATTCAACTGCAATGATAATTTATATCGCTGGTTGTTTAAGCTTGAAAACTTACATATTTTGAACTCCAAACAAACAAACAAAAAACATCAAATTTATTGAGTTTGTCTGTGTGGTCCTAGGTACTTATTTTTAAATCTACAGTTTCAGTTTGTCCGATTACAATATCCTTTCGACCTTTCGTTTCCTTTTCCATTTATCCCTTTTCCTACAAATAGAATGATTAGTTGCTTAAGTTCTTATTTACCTATAATTAATGGGAAAGATTTAGAGAAAATGGAAAATTCATAACTAAAAAATGTGAAATTTTTGACATTAATTGGTGGTTGTTTGCAGGGTGAAGAGCTGATGTTTGTAAATCTCAAGTTTCATATATTTGGCAAAGAAGAAATGAGAAGAGTAATATCACTCAAGTTGTGGAATCACCATAAATAAGGTTGAATTTTGAAGATCAATTGGAACTGTGCAAGACGGTCACATCTGATTGTAATTATATGTATATGAGTGTTTTACTTGCTATATTTATCTTTTTGTTTGAATGTTTAATCCTAAGAACATTGTAATGACTTTTGATATGGTAGAATTTTTCGAATTGGTCCCGTGCATTTTTCTCTAGATGTTAGAGTGTTTTTCACGTTAAATTTAGTGTCGTTTTACTTTGTTTTATACATTTTAGTAGAATATAGGTAGAGAAGCATGCTTCACTACAATTTGTTTTTTTCACTTTTATTCACTTTGATATGTGATAAACCTAATTAAGACTCTCTAATGCTGTTGATAGACTCTGAAGATGATGAGAAATAGTGTCAGGAAGACGTTAGCGAAGAGTATATTCATATTTTTTTTATTAAAGTAAGATGGTGCATTTTCAAATCTTCTTTGACAGGAAATCTTCTTTCTTGTCCCCCAAATGGTGCATTTCAAATTCTCATCGGAAATGATTTCTTTCAATTTGATTTTTGATCCCTCCATTGTTGTAATGCTTCACTTAACATGTTAGATGGCTTGGAGAGATTGAGTTAGAAAATGACAGTGACAGGGCCATTGGTTTCCAAGTGAGCAATTTGTTATCTTTTGAGTTAATTTGTTAGTGACAGGGCCATAAGTTTCCAAGTGATCCCTCCGTAAGTTTTCCAAAATGCTCTTATCTATCAACGGTGACAATAGAGTTTTGTTTTGGAGTGATGCTTGTAGAGTGAAGGGGGACTAAAAAGTGACCTAATGGATATGGTGCAGGTACAATTTTCTTTTGTTTCCTAGAGATGATCTGGGAATGGGGATGCCTTCTTATAGTTTTTTATGGCAAACATCATATCTGACGTCCATGGCTCGTGAAGGTTTGATTCAATGCTTGCATATATGATGGTAGAGTTTCTTTTTGTCCTCTTTCTCCTTACAAATTCTTATGGTCCGTAAAAAGCTATTCTTATTAAGGGGAATTGTAAGAGCACATTGACTGAGTGATTTAGGGTCTTGCTGAGGTTTTTGCTGGTAATGTTCTACAAAACAATCAACCGTAGTGTGATTTTGGAGCTTTTTGCTTACCTTTGTGGGTATATAAAAATTATGACAAAAGATGAACAAAGTTTCCAACTGCTCAGGCAACGTTGATATTAATGTTTTCGTTTGTTTATTTTGATGTCTTGGTCTAAGCAAGTAAACTGCAGCATTCAACTTTTTTTATTTTTGTTTTAAATTTGTAAATGTCCTTTTATTTTTGCAAACTTGCTATGCAATTCCAAGTTATCCTGCTAAACTGTTATTTTTTAGCTATTTTAGCAATGAAATCTATTTTAATATTCCTTTCTTCTTTCAGAGTTAGTAAGATTGCAAACCAAAATTGAATATTTTCTTCGACCTTAGCTGGCATAAGGCTTGGTTAAAACCATTTTTTCTTTAATACAAGTTGAATGTATACCTAAAAAAAATTAGATTGAAAACATCAACAATTTGTGCCACCTCTATATTAACCAATTACTGCTTTATTTCCCCTAATAGAAGGATTTGAGGACTTGTTTGTCCCCTGGACAGATATTCTTTTCATCTGCATTCCAGCAATATATGTGGACAACTTAAATATGTAGATATGAATAGCTAATGCTATGCTATTTGAAAACAGAGTCCGCAACTTTGAAAAGAGAGTCTACAACTCTGCTGCTTATTTTGAGACCCTGATGAGCTTTCTTAACATTGTGTGGCAGGTGTATCATATTTATCTAGAGTACAAGAGTCTAAAGCTAAAACGCAGAAAGGGAATTACACACCTCTTAATGTCAACAAATCTTCTTCAACCTCTACTACTGCTGATGCTATTTTTGTTGAAAGGATTAAATCAAGGATAAAACATTGGATAAAAAGTTGTGAAAAGTGTGGCAAAAGCACAAGCAAAGATGGTGAGAATAACTTCCGTAGATTCTTTTGAATGAACGCTGTTCTTTGAACTTTCTTTTATTCTTTAACCATGCAGATGCTCTCCTCACCTCCCTTAGGAAAGTTGTGATGGGAAGTGAAATGTTCGGCTTAAGACATTGTCTCACAATAGATGTTTGCAGTGATAGACAAGTGCAGCTGATTCTGGAGGTAGAATGAAGTAACAATGTCTTGATTTTTCAAGTGATATGCATGCCTTCCCCCACTTCATTCAACTCCCCAAATTATTTTTCTCACTTTCTTGACTTCGGGGTTGGGTTTTGTTGGATTTTGGATGGCTGTAGATGCTGCTGGTAAACTTTGACAACACTGTTCCTTTGTTAGTACCTGAGAAGGGTGATACTGCTCCGGCCATCTGTCTTGTTTTGATGAAGTCAAAAGAGGATAAAGTTTTGTTTGAGGTTATGATAAAATTTTAAGGATAAAGGTACAGCTAGCACCCTGAATTAATTTTGAAGGAGCAATTAACACCCTAAAGTATTTAAAGGTGCAATTTTGACCCTAAAGTAATTAAATTGGAGCAATTATGCCCCTTATCCTAACAGACAGCTAGCATTGTTAAAAAATTGCTTCCCTCTAACCCTCTTCACTCGCCCCTTCCAAATCTCCATATCCGTCTTCACTATTTCTCCACCACTGCCTTCTTCTTGCTCTTGGGTAAGCAATCTTCTGCCAGCGACTCAATGCTAACAGTAGAAGTAGGATTTAAGGATAGATCTCTATCATAGACCTGGCTAAAGTTGTGGCAACTATGCTCGACAAAAATTGCTGGGTCCGTAGGCTTGACAGAATCTGGATAAAAAATGGCGTTATTCCTCCATGTCTGAAGTTTCCATATGGAAACACCCCAAAATAGAATCTAGCCAATATAATTTTCATTCCCAACTCTCTTTTGAAATTCAGAGCAATCCAATCACGGTGGGAAGATGAGAAGAATTGGCTCTAGAATTGTGTATGGAGAACATGTGCATTCTGCTAAATGCTAATAAAGTAAGAATCATCAGCTCTACTCATGGGATCTGTAACATAAGTTTTCGGATCTAAATTTTTTATTTTAAATTAGGGCCCAAAGTGAGCAATAAAACTATACAATATTTGTAAACGAAAATGGTAAACAAAATCATGAGACGAAAGCGAAACCAGAAGTGGGGAAATGACATGAACAGATAGGAAAAGCTAGGAGGTTTTTCTTGAACCAAAAACTGAGATGCAAAGAAATGAATTAACAGTGAGGAGAAGGCTTGCGGAGGTGCTTAGTGAGTCATAAAAAGAAAGATGAAAGAGAGAGAAAGAGCATTGTAAAGATCATATACAAGGAATATTAGAGGTTTTCCTGAGATTCATCCAGGCATTCACATTGGGGGGGGGGAGTTTCATTTCTTTGCGGCGGGGGCGTTTTTAACTGCGTTAACCGTGGTCCCTGATTGCTCCAATTTAATTATTTTAGGGTTAAAATTGTATCCCTAAATACTTTAGGGTGTTAATTACACCCTTAAAATTAGTTCGGGTGCTGATCGCACCTTTACCTAAATTTTAATCCCATCTAGTTGCTGAAATACTTTTCCCCTTCTCTTGTAATAATAATGACTTTACCTGACAGAGGGAGAGTCAAAAATTAGAAGGGCAGGAGAACAAGAAACTTCGTCGGTTTCGAGAGGTGATCGAGTTGATTTCTGCTTCACTGAAACCTGTTCTCTCCCGCAATTGCCTTGATGGTGTATATCCTAGATAAAAAATTCCCAATTTAGTTCTCTTATGTTGCTGACCTGGTTTTACTAACTTTTTATTAATTATTGATTATTGATATTTGCAGATTGTGCATTTATTCATTCAAAATTCATTGCTCCCTTGTCTTCTAAAGTAAATGTTATAAACTCTTTTCGCTCAGTTTTCTCCCATGTAATTGATGTGAATCATATGATGAAGAAATTTGGATCCATGAGAAATGTGACCAGCATATCTGCTGCTTTATCGTACTTGAAGAATCATTTTTTTCACATCTGTTGATGTGGAAATTCCTGACCAAGGTAAGCCTTTACCTTCATATCCGCACCAATCCTTAATATTTGTATCACTTTCAGAACAGTCATTCCTGCATGTTTATGTCATCAATCCTTGCATGCTCAACTTCCTAAAATTTGAGAGCCTTGTGTGAATTCTTCCCTTTTTATTTCATTTTCTTTTTGGGTAAATGACGAATTTTTATTTGAATTTTTTTTTATGTTAATCTCATGCTGGCAACTTAATCATATATTTTCTTTCTTTTTTTGGTCCTTTCCCGTTTTGGATTCCTTCCAGCTACTATAAATGAAGGCAAGGTTGATGGTGTTGATGCGTTAAGGATGTGCTATTTGTTCATGAAGATCTGCTCTATATTGAAAATTTCTCCATGTGTTGAACCTGGCACCAAGCATTTGGCCCCTGAGCTTCAAGACTTCACCAACGTATTCCATCCATGCACGACTGACTCAAAAGAGTTGGTTGATGAGAGCATAAGCATCTGGGCAAATAATACAAGAAAGGTTAACTGTGAACATTTGGTTTTCTTATGGGGAGTTCAGTTCAGGATCACAGCAGGCACTCTGAAGAATCTACTTCATGAATCCCATGGCATCTTTTCTGGAGAGTTTGATGTTAAACTGGTGGATAAAGATTGCGCCATTGTTGTCTTCTGGCAACCTAGGCTGTCAGAAGCTTTTCTTAATGCAATGAGTAGTAGTGAACAAATTAGCGGATTGTTGAGGGAATTAGTATCAAATGGCCTTAGAGTAGCCAGTTACGACACTTACAGGACAGTTTGCAGGTTAGGTTTGTGGGAGGTGAATCTCTCGGAGTCATTAGATGGTGCATTTGAAAAGTCTGATAGAGAATGTTCCAATACTTACTGCCTTAATGATAATGTAATTAACTTGGATAATCTTTGATCGTTATGAGATAGTATTAAGCCTTTTAAGTTTTTGTTTTTTTCCCTTTCTTGCGTGGGAAGTAGCAGGATATTTTTTTTTTCCATTTTTCTTAAAAAGTTATTGGTTGATGCTACATCAAGTGTCAAAGTTTTAATATCTCAAGAATTAACTTTGTGCCGATTGGCTTGCTTGTCAAGGTCCATTAAATGGAGGTTAATATCATAATTTTACACCCCCCATTGCGGATAGGGTGAAAGAATTTGCTTTTGGTATGTTGGCGTTAAACTGACCCCAAAAAAAAAACCACAGGAAAGATGACTTAAAATAAGATAATTACAGATGGAGAAACTTTATTAATTACCCTCCAATATTATTTACGGGTACCCTTAGTCACTAATTAATCTCATTGTTAACGTCTTTTTTCCTTCCCCAAGCAGTGTTCATGGACACAGTGAAAACCGGAGGCTGCATGGTTTATCGAAAAAGCAACGGCGAATCTTGACGTTGGGCTCATTACAGGAAGCATACCATGTGACATCAATTCTTAATTAATACTTCCCGTCATTTTTATAAAAAATTTTTATTATTATTATTGTGTAAAGCATACTAATAGTTAAGATTAGTTAAAAATAATAAATATGTCAAAAATATCATGTTTCTTCCAAATACGCCCCTATTTAGAAGAGAGAATGAGTAACAAATATGAAATAATATAAGCATAAAATATGAGAGAAAACGTGTAATAAATGAGAAAATGAAAGAGAATTAGTGGTGAGTGAGGGGTAATTAATATAAAGACGCATGTTTAATAGAGATAGAAAGAAAAAAGTAGTTTAAATGTTGAAACCTAGGGGAAAGTTACTTATAAAAATGACAAACCCGAAAAGAGAGAAAGTTATTTATAAAAGAGACCGGAGGGAATAAAAACCACTATCCTTTTAATAGAAACTAGAAAATTTAAACCCAAAGACCAATACAGAAATCATTCGGATAATAAAAACTAGTAAGTACTCCATCTAACCCTTATTATAAGGCACTAACTTATAATTCTGACAAACCAATAAAAACAGTTAAAGTCATTAAATTTACCCTAAAATTCAAATAATCTCCAATGTTACCCGTACTAATTATATTAAACTCTAATATCACATTAATCATTACTCCCTCCATTCCTTATTATAAGAAACAACTACCACCTATAGCTTGTTCCTATTTATAAGAGATATTTAGAGAATGTCTCAAACTTTTTATGTTGATTCCCATTTTGCCTTCATTTAATTACTCATATTAATATCATTACATTTATTGCATTCACTCACACTCTTTCCCCATCACACATCCTCTCTCTTCCCCATATCTCTTTTTTCTACTTTTGTTATTCTCTCCCATATTCTATATCTCTTTATAAATAAGCGTATTTTAGTCAAAAAATGTTATAATTTTGACACACTTGTTATTCTTAATCGCCCCTTCAAACCGTGAGATTCGGCTAAATATTTCTTATAATAAGAAACAGAGGGAATACTATCTCCCACTACCTTTAGTAAATATGGAAATACTTCGAAAAAATATTTAATGCTTCTTGGAAATAATCAAATGCCTTAAAAAAAGGACCAAACACACTTATTAGTTGGTACCTTATAATAAGGATAAGAAGGGGTAGTAGTTGATTTTAAGGAAAACGAAAATCCCTAATAAAGAACTTTAAAAATCCTAAAAGGCAAAAAAGTATTTCGAATATTTATAATCTCATAAAGATGTTAGTCTTTTTTGAAATTACAAGAAATGACCAAATTGCCTTTAAATATATTTTCTAAAAAAAATATATTAACCCCACCGCCCGGCCACCAGCAACCACCCCCTGCCGCAGCCGGAGCTTTTAGTGGCCAGTCACCAAGCACGGGAGCTCCGATGAGAATATTCTGGTGAGAATAAATATTCTCAAAGTGCCAAGGGTGGGATTTGAACCACCCACCACTTTGTTTGCAAAAAGCATTGATGGCCAATTGTACAAGCAAATATATATAAGCTAACCCTTTAACTTTTGCTCTAACTCACTCACAAGTTTTTTAAGGAATTCACATTAGATTTTATCAATTTGCATTTACCCAATAAAAAAGTTTACACTATCAGCTCATTCACAAATTGTGTTAAGGCATTCACAATATTTCATTAGGTTTTACCAATTTGTGTTTACCCAGTAAAAAAGTTTACACTATCAGCTCATTCACAAATTTTGTAAGGAATTCACAACATTTTATTAGGTTTTAATAACTTCCTTTCACCCAGTAAAAAATTTACATAATGAGGTCATTCATAAGTTTTGTTAACAGATTCATGAAATTTCATTAGGTTTTAACAAAATGAAATTTTTTACTTGGTGAACGGAAGTTGTTAAAACCCAATGAAATATTGTGAATTCCTTAATAAAATTTGTGAATGAGCTAAAAGTGTAATTTTTTTCCTGGGCAAACGTAAATTGGTGAAACCTAATGAAATATTGTGAATTCCTTAATAAAATTTGTGAATGAGCTAATAATATAAATTTTTTTATTGGATAAACGCAAATTAATAAAACCTAATAAAATATTGTGAATTCTTTAACAAAAATTGTGAATGAGTTAGAGTCAAAATTAAAGTGTTAGTTTATATATATTTGCTTACACAATTGGCCACCACTGCTTTTTGCAAACCAAGTGGTGAGGGGTTCAAATCTCACCTTTAGCTAGAGCCGGTAATATGGGGCCAACCCATGGGCCCGTGGGTTTTGACGGGTTAGGGTTGGGAAAATCCCAACCTGCAAAAATAGGAGCTGCACAGGTCCACACCACATAGCCCGCGGGTTGGCCCGAAATTTTTTTTTTTTTACATATAATATTTTTACAAAACTTATAAGTTTTCCACTTCTATCTTAGTACCTCCCAATCTAAAGAGAAAAAATCTTAGCCTCTTCCCTTCTTCTTTAAAAAAGATTATTATATCTTGGTTGTTTGAGGATGAGTTTATGTTTTGTTTATAAACTTTGACAAATTTGATACCTTTATCTCTTGAATTGTGTATTATGTTTTAAAATTTTTATAAGAGAAATGATTGATGCTAGGAAAATAATTAAATTTAATGACTTATATATATGTGTCTCATATTTTCGACCTTCTTTAAAAAATAAGAATGTTTTTTTTTTCAAAAAAAAATGCAGGCCAACCCGCACCAACTTGCGGGCCATGCGGTTCGGGCATATGCCACATAAGCATATCATCTTTACAGAATTTGATCAACATGTATTGACCGTTTGGATATGTTAATGGAGAGGCAAAATGGCCCCCTTTGATTTACCCAAAAATTTGCATCCAAAAATTCGCTCCCCTAAGGTTTTTAAGCTGGAAAATATTTTAAAAAACCAAACTTATATAATTGCTTTCTTGGATTGTGTGATCCCTCAAACTCAATCTCCCTTTCCAACTCAAATCCAAAAAATCGTATCTAAAAAATTGCTTCCCCCTCAAATTTTTTAGTAGGAAAATATTTAAGAAAAATTTACATTGCCCCTAGATGCAATTTCTCACATTCATTTATTTTTTTTCTTCTTGTTGGGTGAGTGATTGAATAAGCATTTAGTAAAGTTAGCCTTCTTTAGACTTGTCCTTAATGCTCCCCAAATGCGATGGAGAATTAAACTTTACAAATTGATGAAAGTTGGCTGCAATTAACCCTGTGTTTGAGGGTTGATCTGAGTTCCATTTCGTTCACTCTCCTTTCTCTCTAAACTTAGAAGTCAAATCGTCAGAGAAGTGTCGCCAGAGAAGACCCAGTTCACCAGCCAAACTAAGCCCATCACTCTCTGTCACTGGAAGCTCAAAATCGTCGCTAGTAGACACAGCCCCTAGGTCTCTTTGAGATTTGAGTAAGGGAGATCGATATGTCTTCTAAGTTTTTTGGATACAAATTTCTGGGTGAATCAGAGGGAGAAACTGAAGATTTACACAATTAGTGACTTTGAGTTTTTTTATTTGTTCTTATGAAAAGTATAATGTGGAAAAAAGTGAGGCGGGTGCCACATAGGCATGCCACCTTTATAGAATTTGGTCAACAAACATTGACCGTTTGAGTATGTTAACGAAAGGGCAAAATTGCCCTATTTTTAAAACTTCCGGGGCAAAATTACCCCATAGAAAATTTCTAGACACCTAGTGCCCCTCAGTGGAAACTTCCGGGGCATTTTTGCTCCTTAAAAATATGACGTGAAAAAAGGGTGAGGTGGATGCCATATAAGCATGCCACCTCAGTAGAATTTGGTCAACAAACATTGACCATTTGGGTATGTTAACGGAGGGGCAAAATTGCCCCATTTGTAAAACTTCTGGGGCAAATACGCCCCCTCTAAAACTTTCAGACATCTATAACTTAGTTGCGAAAACTTCTGAAGCATTTTTGCCTTTTAACTCTTTACTAAATATGCTGAATTTAGATAGGCTGAGAACCTTTCTTGAAATAAAGGTAAAACGTGGAAGAAATCCAGCGGATTTATTTGTGTTCAAACACTTAAGTAGTCTTAATTTGTCTTACTGCTATATAAGAGATTTGCTTGAATCAATAACTAAAATGAGACATTTAAGGTATCTTAATATCTCTCATTCTTATGAATTGACTTGTTTGCCCAAAAGTATAAGCGACTTAGTCAATTTGCAGACATTAAGATCAGACTGGTGCCATAATCTTGAATTTTCCGTAGATATTATCGCAAAGTTGATAAACTTGCGTAGACTTGATATAGATGATTGCAAGGCCTTTGAAGATAGGGTGCCAACTAAGTTAGGCAGGGTGCCGTGGTTGTCTTCTGGCAAATTGGGATGTCAAAAGCTTTTCTTAATGTAATGAGTAGTAGCAAACAAATTAATGGATTGTTGAGGGAACTAGTATCAAATGGCCTTAGGGTAGCCAATTATGACACTTACATGACAGTTTGCAGGTTAGGTATGTGGGGAGGCGAATCTCTCAGAGTCATCAGATGGAGCATTGGAAAATTCTGATACTTACTGCCTTAATCATAATGTCATTAACTTGGATGATCTTTGCTCTATGAGATAGTCTTGAGCCCTTAAGTTTTTTTTTCTTTCCCTGCTGTAGAGATAGCCGGATATTGTTTTTCCCGCTTTTCTTAAAAAAATTACTCTATCCTATCTTTTTTATAAAAGTCTAAAATTTGAATTACCTTGGTCCAAGACATTCCGCAGTCCCCTCAGCCAATAGGAAGTGGTATCTCCACAGGTTCTTGTAAGGATATATGGCAACAGAAGTGACGGAAGAAAAAGTAACTCATCAAAAGATTACTAAGGCTTCTTGTTCTCTTCTCCAAATTCGATGAGGCTATTTATAGATAATGAATTGGTGTTTTAAAGTAATACCTCTTGAAGACTACACCTCTTTAATTAGAAAGTCATAGCTATATGTTAAATTCATAAATCAACACAAATCTTTTAATTTATAAGAGCATGACTTCTCAAAACATATCTCTTTATTTTAAAACATCCAATGATATTGGACATACTTGACAAGAGTTGTTTGGGTATTTAATGAGTTTTTCTCATTTTTGCCCCTCATTAATTATATATGTTGCATTAATTAAAAAAATTGGTAATACTTATATTCCAGGTTTTGAAACCCGGACCAGTCAATGGACTAGTCGGGGCATTGGGTTAAGGGTTGATGGGTCAAATTGGAGCTAACCCAGGGACAAACCGGTAAGAAATTGAATATTTTAGGCTTATTAATATGAAATTCTAAAGAAAAATATAAAAAAAATTGATTTTTTTAAAAAAATCTTGGACCGGACCAGATCAATTTACCTGCTGGTTGGCCGGTTTCAGGTCCGGTCTGGGTTTAAGAACCTAACTTATATTTATTCTATTTCTCTTTCTTATTTGCCCCTTATAAATGAGGATATCCTTGGAAACAAAAGCTTATTTCATACATACTTATTATTTTTAACTAATTTTAACCGTTTTCTTAAATCGTGTACTTTGATTATTGAGCTCTTATAAATAAGATTGGAGGGAATATTAGCTTAGGCTACATCAATTATCAAAGTTTCAATTTCTTAAGAACTAATAACTTTGCGCAGATTGGCTTGCTTGTCAAGATCCACTAAATGAAGGGTAATATCATAATTTTACACCCCCCATTACATAGAAGGGGAACGAATTTGCTTTTAACATATTGTCGTTAGGCCTTAAATTGACCCAAACAAAAAAAAAAAAAAAGGGAAAGAAAACTCAAAATAAGATAATTACAGATGGAGAAACTTTATTAATTAACATCATCCAATATTATTTACGGGTACCCTTAGCCACTAATTAATCTCATTGTTACCATCTTTTTTCCTTCCCCAAGCAGTGTTCATGGGCACAGTGAAAACCGGAGGCTGCATGGTTTTTCAAAGAAGCAACGGCGAATCTTGACGTTGGGCTCATTACATGAAGCATACCATGTGACATTAATTCTCAATTAATACTAAAAGCCACAGTTCTTTTTATGGAAACTAGAAAATTAAAACACAGTGACCAATACAGAAATCATTCTGATAATAAAAACCAGTAAGTATTGGCTCCGGTTGACCGATTTATAATTTTCATAAACTAATAAAAATAGTTAAAGTCATTAAATTTGTTCTAAAATTTAAATAATTTTTAAGATTATCCTTACTAATCGTACTAAACTCTAATATCACATTAATTATTACTATCTCCCACCACCTTTATTAAATATGAGCATGCATTAAAAAAATATTTAATACTCTTTTCAGTCTTAAATATAAGATAAAGTTGACTTTCTTTGTGGAGATTAAGGAAGTTAAATGAGTTACTTAATCATATCATTTATTGTGTATCTTTAGATTATATATCACTTTATTAGTCAAGCTAATTAGTTTGGAGAAAAAAATAAAAATGTAAATACTCTAAGCTAATTTAATTAGCTTCTATAATTTCTCCAAAAAAAGTCAATTTTATCTTACATTTAGGATTGGAGGTAGTACTTTTTAAAAATAAGTAAGTACCTTATAAAAAAGATCAAATACATTTATTAGTTAGTGCTTACGAGAGGGAGTAGTAGTTGATGGCATGGGAAGACTAGAGCCGGTAATATGGGCCCAACCCGCGGGCTCAACTCGTGAGCCCGCGGGTTTTGACGGGTTAGGGTTGGTAAAATCCCAACCCGCAAAAATGTGGGCCGCACAGGCCCGCACCGCATAACCCGCGGGTTGATGTGGGCCAGCCCGCGGGTTGGCGGGTTAGCCCGCAAAATTTTTTATTTACATATAATAATTTTACAAAACCTATAAGTTTTTCACTCCTATCTTAGTACCTCCCAATCCAAAGAGAAAAAATATTAGCTTCTTCCCTTCTTCTTTAAACAAAATTATTATATCTTGGTTGCTTAAGGATAAGTTTATGTTTTGTTTATAAACTTTAACAAATTTGATAACTTTATCTCTTAAATTGTATATTATGTTTTTAAATTTTTATAAGAGAAATGATTGATATTAGGAAGATAAATTTAATTACTCATATATATGTGTCTCATATTTTCAACCCTCTTTAAAAAATATGAATTCTTTTTTTCAAAAAAAAAATGCAGGCCTGCGGGCCGGCCCGCAACCCACACACTGCGGATTAGAGTTGGCATTTTGCCAGATCGCAGAAGTGCGGGTTGCACAGGCCCGCACCGCGCGGGCTGCGGGTTGGTGCGGGCCAGCCCACAACCCACGGGCTGGCCCGTATTCCCAGCTGCTATAGAAGACCCGTTGAAGCATATTTTTTATATCACTAATTTTAATTCAGACAGGCTGTTAAACTTTCTTTTTCTTCGTGGGAACACTAGTAAAAATGATAATGTTTTCTTGGCTGCTACAGTAATGCTCAAGTCAACAACTTTTTCAATAAGAAAACGCGGGTGCGTGTTTCTGATGAGTTTGATGTGAAACCACTTGTAGGAATCATCTATTGAATAAGGATATTTGTTAGTCCTTCATGTCGTGTTGAATAAGGATAGGGAGAAGTGGCTACATTTTTAAAAAATATTTTTTGAATTTGATCCTCCGGCACGCTTTGCCCAAAATGAATGGCCCAGTTTTAAGGAAGAAATTTCCCGGAAACTTCGCAGGGGACAATGAATTAATATAGTGGGGACAATGATTCTGCAGTGGAGCGTATAATAATGGAATATTCATGGCAACCCCATGTGACTGTACCCTCCACTGCAAAAAGCTTACATATTGACAGATATACTATATAAAAAAAGGTGAATATTGTTCCTGAATATGAAAAAATAAATAAATAAAAAAGGAAAAAGCCGTTGTCTTTTTCTTCTTCTATATAGGCCATGAACTGTGTGAACATAGTCTCTCCACTATCATCTTTGCTAGATCTAATCTTCAAACACCAGAGTCTCCCTTTGTGTCTGTGTTGCTGGAAAGATGGCTGAACAAGTCCCGTATGGTGTGGCTACAAGTCTCATCAACACTTTGGCTTCATTAGCCTTCAAAGAGATTTCTTCCATTTATGGCGTCGAGAGGGACATTGAATGGCTGAAGGAAACTGTTGAAGACATCAAAGCTGTGCTTTCTGATGCTGACCAAAAGCAGCAGACTGACCACTTCATCCAGCGCTGGATATCGAAACTCAAGAAAGTGCTTTTCGAAGCAGATGACTTGCTTGATGAGATCCACACTCAACACTTGCTTCGCAAGAGGGATGCTAAAGGAAAGGTACGTGACTTCTTATCATCTTCCTCCAACCCAATTGCTTTTCGCCACAAAATTGCTCGCAAGATTAGAAACATTAGAGACCAATTTCATGCTGTTGCTGAAACTATGTCCAAGTTGAATTTAGATCGAAGAGTAGTTGTTGAAGTGAAGCATGAAAAGAGTAACTGGAGGGAAACTAGTTCTAAGTATGGAGAGAATATCATTGGCAGGGAGGAAAGTGAGAAGGAGGTTATTGATCTATTGCTAAACACTAATAACAATGAAACTGTTTCCTTGGTTGCTATTGTGGGAATAGGTGGTTTAGGCAAAACTGCTCTTGCCCAACTGGTTTACAATAATGCTGAAGTCGACAAATTTTTTGACAAAAGAATGTGGGTGTGTGTTTCTGAAGAGTTTGATGTGAAAGCACTTGTTAAACAGATATTAGAATCGTTGCTTGACAAAAAAGAGGATGATCAACCATTACAATTGCTTCAGAATAAGCTTCAACAAAATTTAAATGGCGAAAGATATTTGTTAGTCCTTGACGATGTGTGGAATGAGGATAGAGAAATGTGGTTACATTTGAAAAAATATTTGATGTGTGGTGCCCAAGGTAGTAAGATTTTAGTGACTACTCGTAATCAAACAGTAGCCAATAAAATGGGTGTAAAAACACCATATTTTTTGAAAGGATTGACAAATGAACAGTCTTGGACTTTGTTGAAAAGTTTGGCATTTGAGAATGATAAAATAATGACCCAAAGTCTTGAGCTTATTGGCCAAAAAATTGCAGAAAAATGTGCGGGTGTTCCGCTAGCAATAAGAGTTATGGGGAGTTTTTTGCAATCAAAATATCATGAAAGTGATTGGGAAGCTATCTTAGAAGGCGACTTCTGGAAGCTATGTGAAGGTAATAATTCAATTATGCCAATTTTAAGATTGAGTTATGACAGTTTGACAATTGAACTAAAACAGTGTTTTGCTTATTGTTCTTTATATCCAAAAGATTGGTCATATAGAAAGGATGAATTGATTGATCTGTGGATGGCACAAGGCTTCCTTGAAAATAAGGATGAGAAACAAAGTCTTGAAAACATTGGTGAAGAGTTTGTTCATAATTTGTTGAAGAAGTCATTTTTGCAGGATGTTAAGATGGATGAATTAGGTGAAATAGAATCTTTTAAAATGCATGATTTGATGCATGACTTGTCCCAATTAATTGCCAGCGTTGATTATTGCCGATACGCTAAGGGGAGAAAAGATGTTGCGAGGTGTCCAGTACATGCTTCTTTTGAAGATTATTCTGATTGTTCACTAAATATGTTGGATCCAAATAGACTGAGAAGCATTCTTCGAATAACGGAAAATTATGAAAGGAATGAATCCCATTTATTTGTGTCCAAACGCTTACGTAGTCTCAAACGCTTGCGTAGTCTCAAATTGTCAGTCATTGACATGAGAGAAATGCCTAAATCAATAGGTAAAATGAGATATTTGAGGTATCTTGATCTCTCTTGTGATTTTTCTGAATTGACTTCTTTGCCCAAAAGTATAAGTGACTTAGTCAATTTGCAGACATTGAGATTGAGTTTGTGCATGAATCTTGAATTTTCCGTGGATATTATCACAAAGTTGATAAACTTGCGCCGACTTGATATACGTTTTTGCAAGGCCTTTGAAGATGGGATGCCGATTGGGTTGGGTAGGATGACTACTCTACAACATTTGTCAAATTTCATAGTGGGTAATGATGATAAGGAGAGAAAGAAGGCCAAATTGAATGAACTGAAAGAACTTAACCTTAGAGGTAGACTAAACATTGAGAAACTTGGTTTAGTAAGGGATGTAGAGGAGGAGTCCAAGGATGTTAATTTGAGAACAAAGAAAAACCTGATTTACTTGGGCCTGAGATGGGGAGAATATTCAGAGATGAAAAATAGTGATCCCAAGCAATTATTGGAAAATCTTCGCCCTCATCAAAATTTGAAGGCATTGGAAATAAAAGAGTACCCAGGGGTTTGCCTTCCCAATTGGCTTTTGTCATGTACAAATCTTATTGAATTGAAGTTCCATGATATCAGAAATTGTCAGTATTTGCCAGCGTTGGAAGGATTTGTTTCTCTCAAGATTCTCTGCATATGGCGGATGGAAAAATTGGAGTACATATACTATAAAGTATGCTCCTCATCCACTAACTTCTTCCCATCTTTGGAGAAATTAGACATTTTCTGGTGTAGAAGTTTGCGGGGATGGATTAGAGAGGCAAATGTCCAAAGTACAAGAGATGATGATAATGAATGTCATCATGCATTACCACCATTTTTACATCTGTCATCATTAAAAATCAATGATTGCCCAAACTTGAGCTGCATGCCTACTTTTCCCAATCTCGTAGGGCATTTGGAATTATTGCAATCTTGCACGAAGCCATTGCTAGACACATTAAATGTGAGCGCAAATGGGCCATCAACATCAGATGATCATGTTTCATCTCTTTCCAAGCTTAAGTCTCTTGACATTGGAGGGATAGACATAGAAGCATTACCAGAGGAATGGATGCAAAATCTCTCTTCTCTTAAACATCTTTCTATTAGTAGGTTTTCAAGTCTAGAGAAACCATTTCGTCACATGCAGGATCTACATGCTACACTTGAAGAACTCACTATTTTCAACATGGATTCATGGTGTGGTGATGAAGATAATATCATACATTGCCAAGACATCTGTTGCCTACATTCTCTCCAAAAGATCAATTTTAGTTCATGTGATCTCCTCAGGGCTTTACCCGAGTGGATTTGTGATCTCCAGTCACTCCGATATATCAAAATTTGGTTTTGTCAAAACTTGGAGTCATTTCCAAATGGAATATGTCGTCTCACTAATTTGCAAAAACTACAAGTGGATGAAGCTCCTCTTTTGAAGGAAAGATGTCAAAGAGAAACAGGAGCAGAGTGGCCTAAAATTGCTCATATCCCAGATATATCGATCGATTGGCATCAAATCTAACTCTTCATTGCATACATTTAAAGGTATATACATGATTAACTTATATTCGATTAAAATAAATACCTTGTACCACATCTATAACTACTTTATTTTAAAAACATTACTGCTCCAGCTGTTTTCACCTTAATATTATAATTCATTTCTAGAATATATGCTTCGAAGTTGTTAAACTCCACTGCTCTCACTAAATAATGTTTACTTGCAGCTGCCCATTTTTTCCAAGAGAAGAAGGCCTCGCAGAGCATGCATGCTCACTGATTTTTAAAATCAAGGTACGTCACTGATTTTTAGTATTCGCCAACTTACTAACTAGTGCACCCTTTAAATTTCAAACTAGTTATGTCCAGCGACATGGATTATAAAACTTTGAAAACATTCAAAGAGGTAATGAATTATTTGATTGTTACTTGTTTTGTTTTTATGAAAAGCATGTAACAACTAAATGGTGCTTCTGTCTGCTCCGAATTTGACGCTTCCTTAGATACGTTAGTTAAATTCCATCCTTTTTTTACGAAGTCATAATCATTTCATGGTTTTAATTTAAATTTAAAAATTCTAGGAATATAATTTATTTGAAACTGAAGGAATTATGGCCTGTTAATTTTTTTATAACTTGGCAGGTATTTAATTTGGGATGAAGTAAGAGAAAAACTTGTTAGACACATGAGCTTACTCGTGCCAGCGCATACTTGATCCTTTCCACGAAGGCAAGGCTTCTTCAAATCTATTGAATGTTGTTGGAGAGAATTAAAATCTCAGATAAGTAGGAAAGGATTTTACTTGTCCCACATATATGTGAGGCTTATGCTGCAATAATACTTTGTTGTGTCAGTTATTATTATCATCATCATCATCAATTTGATGCTAATTAATATTTCTAACCAATGAAAATTCCAGGTCAAGATGGCCATGTTCAAGTTTATCTTGTGAGTTAAAATATGAAAAAAGTAATATGTATATACTTCCTGCGATACTTAATGTAAGACATGTTTACCTAATTTAATTAGATTAGGGAAGTTAGCTAAACTAATTGGAATCTTTAAAACATGGTACTCCACTCCTACTTAATTTGACGATTACAATAGTATTCGCCAACTAACTAATTAACTTGTGCACCCTTGAAATTTCAAACTAGTTATGTACAGCTAGATGGATTATAAAACTTTGAAAACATTTATAGAGATAATGCATTACTTGATGATTACTTGTATTTTCTCTGTTTTTATGAAAATTATAGACCAACTAAATGGTGATCATAATTTAAAGCTTCGTTAGTAAGGGGAAAACTTATTAGACACCTGAGCTCGCTCTTAACAGCACATAATTGATCCTATCTACGAAGGCAAACCTTCTTTAGACCTATTGAATGTTGTTGGAGATAATTAAAAACTCAGACAAGTGAGAAACGATTCTAGTTTTTCAACAAATACATTAAGCTTGTGCTGCAATACTGGTTTGTTATGTCCCTTATTATTATCAATTAACACTAATTACTATCTCTTACCAATGAAAATTCCCGGTCAAGATGGGCTATATGTTCAGGTTGGTCCTGTGTGTTATGGTTACTGCATTGTAAGTTGTTTTCTTATTGAGTTGAAATATGAAAAAGACAATATGTGTATACTTATATTGGAAGCCTAATTGAAGAATATCATCCACATAAAAAAATTGGGTTAAAAATTATATCACCATGCATTCTTATTCTCAATTGATATTCGTTTATTGGTCAACTTCATTCCTATTCTGAATTTGAATTCAGCTGCAATAAATCATATCGCTGGCTGTTCAAGCTTCAAAACTTACATTTATGTTTCAAATATGCGGTTTCAATGTGTCTTATTACAATATCCTTTCGTTTTCCTTTCTTTATCCCTTTACTGAACTATAATATAATATGCATGCTTCCCATAAAGCCTAATGTATGCATGAGGTTAAGTCCTTAGAGTTGTGAATTAGTTTATTAGAATGATTAGATGTTTAAGTTCTTATATCCCTATAACTAGTGGGGGAAAATTTAGGGAGAATGGCAATTCTTAACTAAAAAATTTGAACTTTTTGACATTGGGTTGTTTCTTTTCTTTGTTTTTCAGGGTCAAGAGCTGATGTTTGTAAATCTCAAGCTTCATATACTTGGCAAAGAAGAAAATAAAAGAGTAATATCTCTCAAGTTGAGGAATCATCATAAATAAAGTTGAGTTTTTAATTTATTTAGCAAAACAGAGACATATATAGCTGATTGTACTTTCAGGAGTGTTTAGATGTTATATTTACCTTTTTTTAATTAAATGCTTACTCCGGAGAACATTGTAATGACTTATGAGATAGTGGAACTTTTGGAATTGGTCCCTTGGTTTTTTCCCTCGGAATTAGAGGGTTTTCCACGTTAAATTTGGTGTGTTATTTTTACTTTGTTTTACGCCTTTTAAATAGAACAAAGAGAAGCATGATTCACTATGCTTTTTTTTTTTTTAGAATTTTCTACTTTGATATTTGACAAACCAAATATCACTCTGAATTTGACTTGCATAAGAGAAAAGTTGGACTCAAAATTGTGACTGTATTTTCGTATTTAAAATTTGTAAAATATGTTACTTTGGACATGCATATAATATTTGGAAAGCAGAAATATCCTAATACGAAATAATTACTACTTGAAATTAGGCCCATGTGCTTAAGGACTTGAGTAACATGTTGTATACATGGGCAAGTAAGTCCAAGGAGATTGTTGAGACCAACAGTTAGTTAGTTGTCCTAATGATAATGCCACCCATCTTATTTTGATGAGGCCCTAAATTTAAGCCTGACATTAACATGTTTGTGTGCGCTCGCGTTTAATTGTACTAAATAAAAAAAAAACAGACATTGTTGAGGAGAGAATATAAGCATGACATGTGGACAAATAATAAAAGAAAGGTCAACTATTAGATTGAAAACATATCACTTTGCTGGCACAAGGCTTGGTTAAAACCATTTTTTCTTTAGTACGTGTTGAATGTATGCCTAAACATATAATTAGATTGAAAACATCAAAAATTTGTGCATTCCAGCAATATATGTGGACAACTTAAATATGTTGATATGGATAGGTAATGCTATGCTATTTGAAAACAGAGTCGACAACTTTGAAAAGAAAGTCTACAACTCTGCTACTTATGTTGAGACCCTGATGAGCTTTCTTAACATTATGTGGCAGGTGCATCATATTTATCTAGAGTACAAGAGTTTAAAGCTAAAAAGCAGAAAGGGAATTACACACCCCTTAATGTGAATAAATCTTCTTCAACCTCTACTACTGCTGATGCTATTTTTGTTGAAAGGATTAAATCAAGGATAAAACATTGGATAAAAAGTTGTGAAAAGTGTGGCAAAAACACAAGCAAAGATGGTGAGAATAACTTCCGTAGATTCTTTTAAATGAAGGCTGTTCTTCGAACTTTCTTTTATTCTTTAACCATGCAGATGCTCTCCTCACCTCCCTTAGGAAAATTGTGATGGGAAGTGAAATGTTCGGCTCAAGACATTGCCTCACAATAGATGTTTGCAGTGATAGACAAGTGCAGCTGATTTCGGAGGTAGAATGAAGTAACAATGTCTTGATTTTTCAAGTGATATGCATGCCTACCCACACTTCATATATAAACAAATTATTTTTCTCACTTTCTTGACCTTGGGGTTGGGTTTGTTGGATTTTGGATGGCTGTAGATGCTGGTAAACTTTGACAACGTTGTTCCTTTGCTAGTACCTGGGAAGGGTAATACTGCTCTGGCTATCTGTCTTGTTTTGACGAAAACAAAAAAGGATAAAGTTTTGTTTGAGGTGATGATAAAACTTTAATCCCATCTAGTTGCTGAAATGCTTTTCCCCTTCTCTTGTAATAATAATGACTTTACCTGACAGAGGGAGCGTCAAAAATTAGAAGAGGAGGAGAACGAGAAACTTCGTGGGTTTCGAGAGGTGATCGAGTTGATTTCTGCTTCACAGAAACCTGTTCTCTCCCGCAATTGCCTTGATGGTGTATATCCGAGATAAAAAATTCCCAATTTAGTTCTCTTATGTTGCTGACCTGGTTTTACTAACTTTTTATTGATTATTGATATTTGCAGATTGTGCATTTATTCATTCAAAATTCATTGCTCCCTTGCCTTCTGAAGTAAATGTTATAAACTCTTTTCGCTCAGTTTTCTCCCATGTAATTGATGTGAATCATATGATGAAGAAATTTGGAGCCATGAGAAATGTGACCAGCATATCTGCTGCTTTATCGTACTTGAAGAATCATTTTTTCACATCTATTGATGTGGGAATTCCTGACCAAGGTAAGCCTTTACCTTCATATCTGCACCTATCCTTAACCCACTTAATATTTGTATCACATTCAGAACAGTCATTCCTGCATGTTTATGTCATCAATCCTTGCATGCATAACTTCCTAAAATTTGAGAGCCTTGTGTGAATTCTTCCCTTTTTATTTCATTTTCTTTTTGGCTAAAAGATGAATTTTTATTTATTTTTTTATGTTAATCTCATGCTAGCAACTTAATCATATATTCTCTTTCTTTTTTTTGTCCTTTCCTGTTTTGGATTCCATCCAGCTACTGTAAATGAAGGCAAGGTTGATGGACTTGATGCATTAAGGATGTGCTATTTGTTCACGAAGATCTGCTCTATAATGAAAATTTCTCCATGTGTTATTGAATCTGGCAATAAGCATTTGGCCCCTGAGCTTCAAGACTTCACCAACGTATTCCATCCATGGACGACTGACTCAAAAGAGTTGGTTGATGAGAGCATAAGCATCTGGGCAAATAATACAAGAAAGGTTAACTGTGAACATTTGGTTTTCTTATGGGGAGTTCAGTTCAGGATCACGGCAAGCACTCTGAAGAATCTACTTCATGAATCCCATGGCATCTTTTCTGGAGAGTTTGATATTAAACTGGTGGATAAAGATTGCGCCATTGTTGTCTTCTGGCAACCTAGGCTGTGAGAAGCTTTTCTTAATGCAATGAGTAGTAGTGAAGAAATTAGTGGATTGCTGAGGGAATTAGTATCAAATGGCCTTAGAGTAGCCGGTTACAACACTTACAAGACAGTCTGCAGGTTAGGTTTGTGGGAGGCGAATCTTTCCGAGTCTTTAGATGGAGTTTTGGAAAAGTCTAATAGAGAATTTTCCAATACTTATTGTCTTAATGATAATGTAATTAACTTGGATAATCTTTAATCATTACGAGATAGTATTAAGCCTTCAAGTCCCACCCCCCCTCCTTTTTGCCTTGGAAGTAGCCGGATATGTTTTCGCTTTTTTTCTTAAAAAAATTATTGGTTTATTTATCAAGTATCAAAGTTTTCATTTCTCAAGAACTGACAACTTTGTGCCTATTGGCTTGCTTGTCAAGGTTCATTAAATAAAGATTAATTTCATAATTTTTCTCCCCCCACATTGCATACAAGGTGAAGGAATTTGCTTTTTGTGTGTTGGCATTAGGTGATATATTGGCCCAAAAAAAAAAAAAGGGAAAGAAACCTCAAAATAAGATAATTACAGCTGGAGAAACTTTATTAATTAATCTCCAATATTATTTACCGTCTTTTTTCCCTCCCCAAGTAATCTTTGTCTTTATGGACACTGATGAAAGTTAGAGGCTACATGGTTTTCAAAAAAGCAATGGCGAATCTTGACTTTGGGCTCATTACAGGAAACATGCCATGTGACATTAATTCGTAATTAATATTTAATACAAACCAAAGTTCTTTTATAAAAGCTAGAAAATTAAAGCAAAAAGACCAATACAGAAGTCATTCTGATAATACTCGTATAAACTAAGTAGTTGTTGATGGTATGTGAATACCCACTGAAGCATATTTTTATATATCGCTAATTTTAATTAGGACGTGGATTTGAGGATGTTCAACTTTGTTTTGATTAATTAATTAATTGCTTGGTTGGTCTTTTGTTTTCTATCTCGGCCTTAAACTGTCAAAACAAGTTCTCCCTTACTAGACCGGTGTTCAGTCAGCTTGATTAGCACAACTTATTAATTTATTTAATAAGCGAATCACTTTTAATTGGATAAACATGTCTGGCTATTACGCCGAAAAAAAAAAAAAAGAGTCTCTATCAATCTCTCTCCATTTCCTTTATATTAAAAGTTTCTATCGTTGGATAAGTTTTAATGGTTGAGATTTGTTGTTATATTTAATATTATATTAATATATTTATATAATATTAAATCTCAACCATTAAAACTTGATCCACCAAAAACATTTTAACGTGGGGAAAGGAAAAGAAGAATCAACGAAGATGTTCTTCTCCGGGTTATTATCTGTCGTGGGTCGTGATGCTCACCCAATCATCCTCCTACTAAAAAAGTAATAGAAACGCCATGGCGATAGTACAATTGTGCGATTTCTTCAATGTGAATACCCATTGAAGCAGATGAGTTGCTTGATGAGATCCACAGTCAACACTCGCTCCTCATGAGGGATCCAGAAGGAAAGGTACGTGACTTCTTCTCATCCTCCAACACAATTGCTCTTTGCAGCAAAATAGCTGGAAAGATTAGAGAGCAATTTAATGTTGTTGCTGATAATATGTCTAAGCTGAATTTAGATACAAGAGTTGTTGTTGAAATGAAGCATGAGAAGAGTAACCGGAGGGAAACTAGTTCTTTTGTGATCCAAGAGGATATAATTGGCAGGGAGGGAAACAAGAAGGACGTGATTGATTTATTGTTGAATCATAATGATAGCAATGAAAATGTTTCCCTGGTTGCTATTGTGGTCATTGGGGGTTTGGGTAAAACTGCTCTGGCTCAATTGGTACGATGCTGACGTGCCGCGTTATTTCGACAAGCGAATATGTGTATGTGTTTTTCAATGAATTACAATGCAAAAATATAATCTAAATAAATTAGAATCAAATTAGGAATATAATAATGAAATTAGAAAATATTCATCAATAAATTATATTTATTGATTAATGTATCTAAATTGAATCCCTTAGGATGTGTTTGGTTTGAGGGGAGGGGAGGGGAGGGTGGGGAGGGAATGGGAGGGTGAGTAAATTACTTTTTTGGGTTAAATGTATTTAAATTTTGGGCGGGAATTCAAAATTTAAAAGGAATGAGAGAGTAAATTTTGGACGGTAACTCAAAATTTTAAAAAATAAGGGGGTAAATTTTAGATTTTTTTTTAATCTAAAATTGTAATTTCACCACCCTCTCCTCCCCTCCCCTCCCCTCAAATCAAACACACCCTTTAAGGTTTGTTTGATTCAGTGGAGGGGAAGGGTGGGGAGGAGATGCAAGGAATTTAATTGTTTGGATTGATTGAAGGGAAGGGGAGGGATAAGATTTTAATGTTACCTTGTTTGGTTTAAGAGGGGAGGGGAAGGAAAATATTTTTATAAGGACACCCCTACCCTTATTTTGTTTAATATGTTTTTCTTCAATATTAGAATTTTTGTTTGCCCTATGTAGAATATTTAATCAAATATAATTATAAAATCATGGTTTTCTAATTATCAAAATTAAATAAATATATAATTATAATATAATAATCATAAGAAGAAAGAATCCAAACGGGGAAAAACAAGACTCATGAGAAGGATGGAAACCAAATTTCAATTATGATGCTAGTAAACTCTATTTATTGTTTTCGACAAGGAACGAAAAACCGGATCGGGTAATAAACCGGTCATAGCACAGATTCAAGGGTTAATGGGTCAATTGGGGTCTAACCGGTAATCGAACCAATCATATTAAAATATTATAATTTATTAGTGGCAATATATATTAATATATTTTAAAACTTCTATAGATAAAAATGAAGATTTTTAGAAGAAAAAATGCTTAAAATCTATTAGTATTAGTCATAATCCCTATACCTATGCAATGATATCTCCTTTCCTATAATTATTATATTTTTTTAAATAATTTTTTTCATTATCTTCTTTATTTTTTTTTAGATTTGTTCTTTCTTTACCTATTTTTCTCTTCATTTTGGTTTTCAACCTTCCATTTTCCCCTAAAAAATCACAAAATAAAACTTTGAAATAAAAAAAATGAAACCAATTTAACCACCGGTTTTGACCGGTCCAACCAGTTTCAGACCAGTTGAATCGGTTTCACAGTTTAACCATCAAACCAGATCGGACCATTGACCGATTGCCAGTTCAACCGGTTGAACCGGCCGGTCCGGTTTTTTGTTCTATGGTTTTTGATATTGGCGCACACACTCTGCAGCTCACTTGCACTCAAAATTGAAGGTCACTTTATTCCAAAAAATAAAAAGATTGAAGGTCGCTCATGGAAGGCAACGACAGCGGAGGAAAAGTGTTCAATCTGGGCTAGTATTGTTAATGATTTACTTGGATATGTTGCACCTCCTTCAGATCCACCCACTCTGTCAGCCAATGAAGCCTTCCGGCTTTTGAGACCAAATGACCCAATAGGCCCTCTCAACTTTAAGCCTATTGACATGCCTGATTCTAATCGTGCCCTTCACTATATTTACTCTCGTAGCATTGTTAATAAATCCAAAAATTATACCCATTTTGCTCAAAGAGATTACTACTTGCTGGCCTCCTTTCTAGCCGGACAACGAAGAAATGTGGGGGAGATTATTTTTAGTGAGATGGGAAGATTTCGATTTTCTTCATCAAAATCCGCCACCATACCATACCCACAAATTGTGCCTCTCATTCTCAAAAAAAACAAAGTGTGGTATTTGGAGGGAACTGAGAGGGTAACCATTCCAAGGTTTGGCAAGACTCAATTGACACATATGAGTATCAATCTTTCAGTGAGTCAAACCAAGGCTACATCTCACAGAGAAGCCACTCCTTTCGAGAGGTGATGAGGCTCAATCTTCTGCTTAAGGTTCAATTCCACCTCCATCTTTCCTGAATGCATCACTTTCCACTCATCTAACTGAAGTGATCAATCAAGCTGTGTCTGGTCTGAAAAAGGAATTGATGACTGAGTATGAGAAGTTGGTAAACACGATGGAGTTACAAGTCTTAAAGTTGGTGGACAAGGCTAATACCAACTTTAACTTGATGTTCAAGACTCAAGAAGATATGTCGAGAAGAATTACTGATATGGAGATCTTCTTATGCACTCATTTTCCGACTACGTCGTCTAAGGTGCCACCTGAGACTACTCCTGCTTCAACTTCACCTCCTCATACACAGACACATGTTCTCTTCACCGATCTGGATTCCAATGTTGATGTCACTTATGATCGGTCGCCTTCACCACCACATACAGCCTCTGTTCCTCATCCATCATCTTCACTCTTTGAGCCGGAGCCAATAGACCCTTTCACTGCCATGGTACTCTTTGCCCTACCATCTGATCTCACTTTTCCTCAGCCCCCTTCTGATGTTGACAAAACAGGGGAGAAGGATCTGTGATCGTTTCTAAGCTAATATAGTCTGATATGGGGTGTATTGGGTAGTTTTTCTGTATTGGGGTAGGATTTACTGTTGTTTTCATTCTACTTTTGATGACATGGTTGTATATGGGGTTTTTATGGGTAGATGTTGATTCAAGTTTACTATTGTACTTTTCAAGTTCACTAATGGTTATTCTCAAGATTGTTAAGTTTTATGTTCAGCTCTAATGATTTCTGTGATACGATGACTTATCTTAGTGTTTAAGTGTCCATTGGAAGTATTGCAGGCAACATATGAGGTTAAGTGCAAAAATCTGAAAATGAATCTAAATCTTTGTGAGATATGCATTTGAAAATGTTGATAATGTTTTTCACAATTTTCACTCTAATCAAGATTTTTCTTAAAACTCTTCACAAAGGTTTTGTCATCATCAAAAAGGGGGAGAATGTTAGATTCCAAGTTTTGATGATAACAAAAGGTAATTGTGTGCAAAGTATGTTTTTACAAGTCTAGAGAATGATTGCAAAGTTACCAAATGCATATGGCAAAGTTTAGAGATATCTGCTGTCAGTTTTTGCTGATGCACTCGAGCAACAGAGTTAACACTCGAGCATAAACCACTTTTGCACTCGAGCACATGTAAGTGTTGGGTAAGAAGTGTTTGACAGAGAGCAATTGCTGTCAATTTTACTGATGCACTCGAGCACTATAACCAACACTCGAGCATGAAGTTGTTTTGCACTCGAGCATATAAAAGTGTTGAATTGAAAGTGTTTGATAGAGAGCAAAGTCAGAACAAGATATCAATACTTCACTCTAGCACAGGTTCTGTACTCGAGTGATGGTAATATCTGCACCCGAGTCCTAGCGAGTGAGGGACTACGAGTGTTTGGCCGAGAGTCATGCAGAACAGAGAAGCACAAGCATGCCCGAGTGAGAGTTCATGTGCCCAAGTGATACATTAGCACTCGCGAGTGAGAAATCTAACTCTCTCAATTCTGATACAAGTACTGAAGACAAAGAGTATATTATAGAAGAATATTCTTCTCACTCGAGTAAGAGTATGTATGCTCGAGTGGGGCCCGCATCACCTGCGAGTGCAAAATCACACTCTTGATAAAACTGGGTGCGAGCGTTGTCCAGAGATGTGGCTCATAGTGTAAAATGAAGCAGCACTCGAGTGAGGGGACCAGTGCCCGAATGAGGACCCATATCACTCGCAAGTGTGAAAATGCACTCTCTCAAAATCCATGGAAGTGCGAGTGTAAAACTGAAGCAAAAGGAGAAAATATGGTATTGCACTCGAGTGAGACATCACAGTGCTCGAGTGATACTCTGCTAGAAGCCAAAACGCACCAGTCTTACAGCGTTCAATCCGAATATGGTTTAATGATATTTATTCATTTTATTTTCACTTATTATTATTATATAACATCATTTAACATGTATTATAAGTGTGATACAGGAGTTTGAACGTTTGAATTAGAAAGACACAGAGGAAGTCAAACAATGGCAGACAACATCATTACGACCATCCAAGCATGTACCTACCGCATTCAAAGATTTCAAACGTACGCATGCCGTTCCACAGTAACATGCCCCGCTCCATAATGATCATTATTCAAACGGGCAAAAACAAATGTCTATAAATACAGAGTTTCAGAGACCATAAGAAATAACGAAGTGCAAGAATTCACACAAGCAAATTCACGAGTCTTTGTTATTCACATTTTCTCTGTATTCACATTGTTCTTCAGTGTTTATAATATTTTCTCTATAAGAGAGTCTGTATACTCTTCAAATTCTATTTGATCTCAAGGTACTGGGACCTTGAGAGGGGAGATTTACTTACAAGAGAAGCAGTGAGAGAATTCCTAATAGGACTTTCTGCTCATAAGACTTACAAGATACAAACAGTAGAGAGCGTTGCTGCTCGTAAGATTTACAGTGGTGTAAGTAGGAGAGAACGTTGCTGCTTATAAGACTTGTATACGTAAGCAAGAGAGAAAGGTCATAGGTTTGTTTTTCTGCACATAAGACTTGTCATAAGGGGGAAAGAAATTTCTAGTATTTCTACTCGTAGTCCTTTCAAGGACAGTGGTTGTCTTGTGGTGTTTCGAGAGCCCACTGAATCTTGGAAGAATAGTGAAAGTCTCAGTAGGTCTTGATCTCTAAGGACTGGACATAGGCCTGGCTTTTGGCCGAACCAGTATAATTCTCTGTGTGCTTATCTTCTCAACTCTACTCTAGCAACAACTATTACTATATCACCACATTCACCGAAAAATTTATCACATCACCCAATTCACCCCGTCTTGGGTGAAGCTTGCTTCTTTCAAAGTGCACTTCAAATTTGTTTGCATATAGCTGATGTTAAAGATATGATTTCACTTGGCTTGAATTAAGATGTTTCAAAAAACTGCACTTGTTGTTTACTGCGCTAGTTGCTGCAATTCTGTGTGCTACTGTTAAATATTTGTATTCTGCAATCTATTATGTTAAAATCTTGTTCATTGAGTTGAGAAGTGCCTTGCTATAATTGGTGTTCAGAACTGGAATCTAATTGGCTTGCGGCTGTTGGAACTCATTTGCTGTTACTTAGCTGCTGTAATTCGTGTGAATTGGTGCATCTTGAGTTATTTTTCTCTACCTAACAGCAATTTTCCTAATTTCTTGGATTTCAAACTGGTTTTCTGGACAGTTCAACTTGTGCGCATGGTTCTGACTTTTTGCTGTGAACAGGAATTAAGAACTGAAATTCTGTAATTGATGATTTTGATTTGGGCCGTAATCACATTCATTTAGGTGAATTGCAGCTACTACTTCTTATCAATGGTTGAGCTTCGTAATTTTTGAAATTGAATACTGAACTGGTTTGTGATGTTTGCTGGTGTGAGTTGCTGCTGACTGAAAAGCTGTGACTTTACTGCCTGTGATAGTCCGTTTTGCTAGACAATATTTTGTTATTTGCTGCAAGTATTTGCTGGTGGTTTGTTTGATTATTAGATCATTAAAATTGTGCAGAGTTAGTTGCGTCTGGCCTGCTGTTGATTTAGCTGATTCTTGCTATTACAACTTCCTGCTTTGAAAAAAAAAACAGAAAGCTAGATTGCTGTTTCGTATAAAGGAATGTTTGCTCCTTGACTGGTGAGTTTTGCGGTGAGACATTTTGAAACTGTGATATTCAAGTTGTCAAGAATTGGTCAATTTCTTCTGCTGCAAATTGAACTGAATTCTTGCTGTATCAACTTGCTAGCTTTGAGCTCTAAAAGACATAAAAATGTAACTTTGATGAACCTGCTAAGAACTTCTACCAAGCACTTGATCACTTGTAGAGTATTGTTGCTATTCATAAATCCTGGAGATTTTTGCCAATTGTTTGACATTGTTCCTTGGGGAATATTATTCTGCATGTGATCTCAAATTTGGATTTGAATATAATCAACTCTGTGAAAGAAATTGGGTTGTGTAGCTGCAGCACTTTGCCTTTTGCTGAGATATATGCAAATGCATTTGATTGTCATTTTGCTGAATTTTTCTTTTGCATAAAGCTGCTGCATGACGTGAACCTTGGCTATTCATCTACTGACTGCACTCTTAACGATTTGGAACTTGATTGGTATAAGTGAATTGAATTTTCCAAGCTCTACTCCACTGAATTCAATTGCATATAACTGGTTCTTGTTGAGTGTCCTCCATAATTTTGCTGAGAAAGTTCATTTATTTTGAAATTGTGGCTGCATTTCTGGTGCCTTGTCATTGTGCATTAGCTCATACCCTAATGGAATCGCTATTTGAATTTGATAGAAGTTAGGATAACGGCTGAGACTTGTGTCTGGACTTTGGTAGTAGTGGAGATTGAAGTTTCTGTCAGTTTTGCAGCCATAAATTTTAGTTGCTGAGTGGTACTACTGTGTTCAAGTTGCTAATATTTAGTTCTGATATCTGAATTGAAGTGTGTGGTTAAGGAATTGCTTGATGTTTTATGGTCAGATTGCATTTAGATTTCCTGTGTGTGTGGGAACTTTGGTCTGTGAGATAAATTTGGATTTGTAATCACTGTCTTTGGCTCGAATTGTCACTGTGATTGCACTTCACTTGTTTTTTTTCTGTATGAACTCATTGTGGGATCTACTGAGTTTTGATTATGTTCTTGGATGGTTTGGACTTTTCTGATGAGGTGATTTATTTCACTGCTAACTGAAAGTGATTTGCTCTGTGATATGGTGAAATTGCTTTATTAGAGGCTCATAGTTTGTCACCCATAATATTTTAATCGTGTTGTTGAAGTTCTTTCCTTTTGAACTCACATTTTGATGACTCAATTGACACTGTTCTTTAGAAGCTATTTTTGCTGATATAAGTAATAATCACTGTCTGACTTTGGGTTTGATTATAATAAATCACCTTGAAGTCATTTGATGGTGTGAGGCCTGTTTAGACACTATTAGTATATATACTCTTGTTTGATGATGGACAGTGATATGTGTGAGCTCATGGCTTTGAGCCATGTGTCTGATCAAAAATTAGAACGGTTGAAAATTTTGAATAGACAAGTGAAGTTATATGGAAATTCAAAGGAATTGAAGAAGGAGTGTATAGAGATTAAGCTATGGTTAAATCACTACTCCAATTACCTCATGTGGATAATGTCACAAGCAACTCAAGAGTTAATTGATGACCAAGAAGGAGATGATGCAGAATACCAGACTAATACACAAGTGCAAGCCTTAGTAAGTACCTCAAACTCATTTAAATTCATTAAAAACTCACATGCTCCTTCTGCTGCACATGAAGTAGGAATTCCAGCTGAAGAATTGAGCTTACCTACTGTACCTGAGAAGTCAAAATGTAGCGTGGACCATTCTTTGGAGATTGAGCTAATTCTAGATGTCAAACAAAGGTCATTGGCATGTAATTCTCTGCAACAACACATTGTAAACTCTCTGCATGATTCACTTAAGGAAGCTGGACCATGTTCATTGCTACAAGAGGAAGTGTATGCTACTGGATTGGAAAGTTTCTCTATTGGATTTGTGCAAGAACTTGAGAATTGTCATCAAGTGCAGCTACTACACAAGGATTTACAAGGAGATACCAGTCCTGATTTGGCATTGGAGCTTCTTAGCACCGAATCTGATTCTAACCAGTCACCTCACAGTAAAGACTACCAAGTTTCCAGCTGCACCATGGTGTTACATGAAGGAGTATTGGGTTCACTTGGATTATAACAATTTCCTTCTTTTAGTCCCGATCCTTTACTCTATGTTCTTAATTCCAATACCATGAGTGTTCATTTTTTCAATTCTTTTGGAAACTTGGTTATTCAATGCTCACTTGCTCAAGGTTTTTACAAAGAAATTCTTTCTTGTGAGTTACCTCTAGCTTTAGCCATTAATGAGCATGATGTGACTGTGACTAACCTGTCTGAGCATGATAATATGAAGGCTGATTTAATTGAATCTGATTCAATTTCTTTTGCTTCTTTTCTTTTCTCCTTAGATACATGTGAGGGTGTTGAGTGTAGTACTAGTTGCTTGTCACTTGATAGCTATCTTCCTACCTCACATGCCTTCTATTTTCCTTTTTCTAGTTCTTGTAGTGACCATATCTGTTCTTTTCTGGGTCTGATGGCAGTGGACAAGTTCTGGTTGATAATCTTGCAGGCATTTACGATGAGATTAATGGATAGCAAGCTGAAAATGCATTCATTATTGAGAATTCTTTGCATGCAAACATCACTGATGTGCTTGATTTTACATTTGAGCATTTCATATTTCAACCACATGCTCTACACCCTATTCACAAATCCTTTCATCATGTTCTTTCTTGTGACCCTGCACCTAACATAGTGAGATTGTTTGATGTGGAATATGATTCTTTTTAGTTTGCTCAGGATTTTAAAACTGAACATGGTTGTAACATAATCTGGAGTCTTTTGCATAATCATACCCTTGTTCATGAAATGCTCTCTTGTGATAATACCCAATAAAAAATTCACATAATGAGGTCATTCATAAGTTTTGTTAACGAATTCATGAAATTTCATTAGGTTTTAACAAAATGAAATTTTTTACTGGGTGAACGGAAGTTGTTAAAACCCAATGAAATATTGTGAATTCCTTAATAAAATTTATGAATGAGTTGTTAGTGTAAATTTTTTTACTGGGCATACGTAAATTGATGAAACCTAATGAAATATTGTGAATTCCTTAATAAAATTTGTGAATGAGCTAATAGTGTAAATTTTTTTATTGGATAAACGTAAATTAATAAAACCTAATGAAATATTGTGAATTCTTTATTTAACAAAAATTGTGAATGAGTTAGAGTCAAAGTTAAAGTGTTAGTTTATATATATTTGCTTACACAATTGGCCATCAATGTTTTTTGCAAACCAAGTGGTCGAGGGTTCAAATCTCACCCTTAGCACTTTGGGAATATTTATTCCCACTAGAATATTCCCTCCCACCAAAATATTCATGTCAGAGCTTCAATGACCATAGATAGCCAACGGAAACTTTGGCGGCAGGCAGGAGGTGGTTGTCGGAGGTGGCCGGTCAGTGGGGGCAATATTTTTTGAAAAAAAATATATTTGAGGGCAATTTGGCCATTTCTTTGTAATTTAAAAAAAAAACATAATTTAAGTCTCACATCTTTATAGTATTATGAATATTTGAAATACTTTTTTATTTTTTTAAGATTTTTAAAGTTCATTATTAGAGTTTCTCCCTTGATTTTATGGAAGACCCATTGAAGCATATTTTTTATATCAGCAATTTTAATTCCGACGTGGATTCCAGGCTGTTACGCTTTCTTTTTCTGCGTGGGAACACTAGTAAACATAGAAAATGTTTTCTTGGTTGCTGTCGTGGGCATATATTGGTGGTTTAAGGAAAACTGCTCTTCCCCAGCTTGGCTACAATAATGCTCAAGTCAACAACTTCTTCGATAAGAAACTGTGGGTTTGTGTTTCTGATGAGTTTGATGTGAAACCACCTGTAAGAAAAATATTGGAATCATCTTTTGGCAATGATGTAAACGACCACCAATTGGAATTTCTTCAAAGAAAAACTTGAGGAGAATTGAATGTCTAAAGATGTTTGTAGTCCTTAATGATGTGTAGAATGAGGATATTCAAAAGTGGTTACATTTTAAAAAATATTTGATAATAACTTTACATATTTAGTATTTGGACATACTAGAATTTTTTTTGAGAGAGAAGAAATGATTCTTTGAAATTGTAAAATGAAAAAATGGTTCAAATAATAATTTCAGGAGTAAGTCATTGACAACTTCAGATGCCTATATTGACAACTTCATAGGACCATTTTTTCATTTTGTAATTTTAAAAGATTTTTTTTTTCTTTCTCCTTTAAGATATAGAGTCGTTAAGAAGAGCTTAGAGGAGTTTGACGAAGATGATAAAAGGTTAGTAACGTTAAATAGTAAAACTATTTTAATGATACAGAATGCTCTCAGTCAAAAGAAATATTTTTAAATATGTACTTTACCAACTACCAAAAAAATGTGGGAATGTAATTCTTCCTTTCTCTTTTGAATTTGATCGTTAGGCATGCTTTTCCCAAAATGAATGGCCCACTTCTAAGGCAAATTCCCCAAAAAAAATTCCCGGAAGCTTCGTAAGGGACAATGAATTAATATAGCAACCCCATGTGATTGTACCTGCCACTGCAAAAAGCTTGCATATTGACCCATATCCTATAAAAACAAAAAAGTGAATAATTTTCCTGCAGTGCATATAAAATCAACTGCCAGCGTTGATTATTGCCTGCCCTAAGAAAGAAAAAATGTTGCAAGGTGTCCTATACACGCTTCTTTAGAAAAATGTTATAGTCTACTAAATATGCTGAATCTAAAAAGACTGAGAGCCTTTCTTGAAATAAAGGTAAAACGTGGCAGAAATCCAGCGGATTTATTTATTTGGTCAAACACTTATGTAGTCTTAATTTGTCTTACTATTATATGAGAGATTTGTCTGAATCAATAGGTAACATGAGATATTTGCGGTATCTTAATCTCTCTCAGTCGTATGAATTGACTTGTTTGCCCAAAAGTATAAGCGATTTAGTCAATTTGCAGACATTGAGATTGGACTCGTTCCACAACCTTGAATTTTCCGTAAATATTATCATAAAGTTCATAACTTGCACATACTTGATATAGATTATTGCAAGGCCTTGGAAGATGGGATGCCAATTGGGTCAAGCAGGGTGCCATTGTTGTCTTCTAGCAAACTGGGATGTCAAAAGCTTTTCTTAATGCAATGAGTAGTAGCAAACAAATTAGTGTGGACTGTTGAGGGAATTAGTATCAAATGGCCTTAGGGTAGCCAGTTATGACACTTACATGATAGTTAGCATGTTAGGTATGTGGGAGGCGAATCTCTCAGAGTCATTTAATGGAGGGTTGGAAAAGGCTGAGAGAAATTTTTTCAATACTTACTGCCTTGATCATAATGTCATTAACTTGGATGATCTTTGCTCTACAAGTTTGTCACATCCTTATCTTAGTTTCATCTTTCTTAGAGCTTTACGGAAAATGATACATAGTTCGATGGGCAACACGGGAATAATATAAATATACTGATAATATGTGCATAATTACTGAAAATTCTCTATTGGGTTTCGTACATAATAATTTCAAATAACGTAGTCACATAGGACTATTAGGGTGTCTATGTTAGAATTGGCAGGCACAATAGAAGAATTTAACATTTCGCCAATCCTAATTGCGGATCTATCAACGGCGTTTAAACCTAACTATAAAGATTTGTACATTTTTCAATTAAGGGTTTTCAATCTCTAGGAGACAACACCTCAGGTCCGCTCCCTCTACCAATATCCACACGAATGATCTCCAACACAGACTACATGCTAGTGCCTCCAATGCCTCCTACAGTTTCCCTTGTGGCTCTGAATTCTCATCTGTGTATAAGTTTTTTCTGCTATATCAATTTTATAATCCATAAGGGCTATATTCGAATTTCAAAATTAATCTTGATTAATTTTGAAATTAATTAACCCTTAATTATCTTGATGAGCTAATGAAATAAATTCGGTTTAATTAAATGTGTCCAACAATTTTAATTTAACTTATTTATTTAATTTGAATAAAGAGGCAATAGATTTAATTTATCTTCATAAATTAATCTGAGATATTATATCTCTATCATATTAGTTATTAAATTTAATTTATCTTAATAAAACTAAATTTAAAATTTTTTGTTTGCCAAGAAATTTAAAACTAATATTATAATATTATCATACACACACACACACACACACACACACACACACACAAATATGTATTTCGAATATATATATATATATATATAATATTATTAATTTTATTTTCACGAATTTTATATTATATATAAAAATATAAAATTCGTCCACCTTAGGTTAAACATTATCTTGTGTTGGGCTATTCTTGTATGTGACCCTGTAGGCCCATACGAAGTTGGCAGTGGGCCAATAACTGTACTAACCCACAAGTCGCAAGTGGCTTCTAGCAGGACATTATGACTACCCAATTCATATGAGGATTGTTAGCACGATGCAACCTGTCATATAACCATATCACGTCCCTTTTTATCACATGATATATATCGGTCAAGGATGAGGCATGGATGATGTCATCCTCTTGTTCCTGACAATTATTTTCTCGATTCCTGAGTAGTTTAATAATAGAAATGGAAACTCCTTTCTATCGAGGGCCTAGTAATATCTCTCTACTAATGTGAGGGATAAATTCCATCTTGACTATTCATATTCCTCTGCATGAAAAACCACTAAGTCCGATCATAGCCTTTATCATCACCCGGTTAAAAGTAACTTTTGATTAGTTCAAAGCTTAGCAACTCTCATGTAGGAATTGTCACGCCCTTATCTCAATTTCAACCTTTTTCAGAGTATTTGTGGAAAACGATATGCGGTTCGGTGGACAACACAGGAATAACATGAATATACTGATAATAAGTGCATGATTACATAAGTTCCCCATAGGGATTCATACATGATCATTACCATCAATGTAGCCACACATGGCTACTTGGGTATCTAAACCCATCCTAGTGAAAAGAGACATCTTCTCGTCTTCGTTCCACCACTACAATCCCCTCATATGGTTCTCTGCATTGTTCTCAGCATATCTTCGTTCTTCTCCTATCTAAATTGTTGGTAGGGGAGGGTGAGATTCGAGAGAATCTCAGTAGGAAACAGATACCACTATGCATGCATGATAGAAGCTATGTGTATATCATGTTAGCTTTATCTAGATGCATGCCCCATAATGACATTTCTGCATACTCAATGTTTCATGTAACAAAACTATGGCAACAGCAGAACAGAAACAGAGCTTCATTATTCAAATATGCTCTACACAATCAAGTAAAGCAATCACATACATCACTACACAAGCAAAGATATCAAATACATGCAAGTAAGATAAGTCCCCTACCTCCAATCTTTCTCCTCAATTTGCGTGCCAATAGCTCGGGGCTCCATATTCAATCCTACAATGTCAAATGTACTATTTAGACACTTTCATAGTGTTTTTGAGGGTTATATGAGTCTATCTTGAAAAATTACTAAAATACCCCCGGGAACCCGCCTGGCCCCGCTGTACCCGGTCCAGCTGCACTTTTCCCGAAATTTTGACATGGGCTATTCTTACATATTTTCACCCAAGGAATCCATTTCCGGACTCGGAATTATCAAATTCAATGTCAAATTACAAAAATACCCTTGACAGCCCTACTTTAAGGGTTTCAGGGGCGTTTTCGTAATTATGTTTTTTTTTTTGCCTTTTCCGAAAAAGTGACCAACTGTAACCCCACCCAATTTTCGCTCCTGAACTCAATGGAACTATCAAATTATTGAAAATCCAACTCTAAGACCCATTTACTGCCCTGGCCAAATTATATGGGTTTTTCGGGGAAAATTGGGGTTTTTCGGTTTCAACTGTGTAAACGCGTTCCTTTATGCTTCTAACCACTTTATTGACTATTCCATTAGGTTACAACTACCATTTAGTACCAATTTTGGCAGCATAACAGCCCCATAAACCCATTTTCCATTTTTAGAACCAAAGACAATCCGGCTAAATTTCACCAATTAAATTATCCACAGCAGCCAGAATAATAATATACAAGAGTTTGGAAGTTACCTCAAGCTCCTAATAGCTTTTTCTTGATGTGGCCAAAACCCTAACCTTGGTAACACCACAAATCTTGCTTCAAATACCTCAAACAACATAGAAGAAAAGCTTATGAGAAGAATTATACATGTTAGGCGCGAATTCACCGAAGAAATCGACCTATCTCATGAATTTTCTCCTCTCCTTCTCTCTCTAAAACTCTCAAACTTTCTCTCTCTCCTTGGCTGCTATTTCACGTCAGGCATGAGGCTGAAGGAAGAGGATAATGATTTTAATAAGATATCCCAATTTAATTAATTAAATTTCCCAATTTCGGATTTTTACAAAATTTTGTTAGATTTCTACCCAAACTTTGAAAAATCATAACTAATTCTAGAAAAATCGCATTGGAGTGATTCCAAATTCCATAGAACCCTTATTGAGTCTAGTTTTAAGGAAAAATATAGAATTTTGCTAGATGGAACAAAAAAATTCTCAAAATTTCAATCTTTGTATGCTGTTCCTGAAAATTCACAGTTTTTCTGTGCTGACTTCAAAAATTCATATCTTTTTGTATATAGCTCTAATTGAGTCATATCTTTTTGTATGCTAGATGGAACAAAAAAATTCTCAAAATTTCAATCTTTGTATGCTGTTCCTGAAAATTCACAGTTTTTCTGTGCTGACTTCAAAAATTCATATTTTTTGTATATAGCTCTAATTGAGTCATATGGCATATCAAATTAAAGCTTAGGATGTCTACTTTTATCCTATAAAATTTCATATTTATTGGTCACCATTTGATCATTCAAAATCACATGACTATCTCACTACTTCATAGGCGATTTCACTAAAAACATAATTATATTCTCCTAAGTTCACCATTTTACTTTCTTAATACCCCAAAGATATAAGAATCATTAGGGGATAAATTTGGACTCCTGCTAAATTGGGGCTTAGCAGTCTACTTAATTTAGGCTTATTCTCATGCCTCAAATCCTAAATTTTGGGGGTATTACAAGAATCCATGATGACCTCAGGTCAAAGGGTATTGTGACGTGGTTATACATGAGATAAGCTTATGACTTGATCCATGTAGCTTTCTCACAGTGGTTCGGTCCAGCACCTTATATTCTTACAAGTGCCTAAGACTTTGATTCCTATCTCTATATCTTATCAAAGTCACACTGGTCTTACTTCATCTTTGCTCCTGCATAGATGACCGACCAGAGATATTTAGGACAATCTTTATGATTTATCCAAAAATACAATTATCATTGTATTCATACAAATAATATGATAATAGAATGGAGAAATTTATTAAATAATAATGTTCAAAGTACAATGATTGGCCCTTATGGCATAATTTCCAACAGTCTAAACCTGTCCAAATGAAACGCAGATACCTTCTTGACTTCGTTTCACCACTGCAATCCTCTTGTGTAGTTCTCTTCTCTAATCTCTGCGTACCTTTTGTATTCACCTGTCTAAATTGTTCATAGGGGAGGGTGAGATTCGGAGAATCTCAGTAAGAAAATAGTTACCTTAATGCATGCAAGATATATGCTATATGCATGACATATTAACTTTAACTAAATGCATGCCCCATAATGAACTTTCCACATGCTCAATGTTTCATGTAACAAATTATGGTCACAGTATAAACAGAAATAGAGCTTCATTTATTTAAATATGCTCTACATAGTCAAGTAAAGCAATCACATACAACAATACACAAGCAAAGATATCAAATACATGCAAGTAAGGTAAGTCTCCAACCTCAAATCTTTCCTCCTCGATTTATGTGCCTCGTAATGCGTGCCAACCCCTCGAGCTCTCAATTCGGTCCTAATATGTCAAATGTACAATTTATACACTTCCATAGTGTTTTTGGTAGTTATATAAGTTTATTGTGAAAATTTACCAAAATACCGCTGGGACCTGACCTGGCCCCACCGTACCTGGTCTGACTGTACTTTTCCTGAAATTCTGACCTGGGCTATTCTGAAATTATTTTTACTCAAGGAATCCATTTCCGGATTCAGAATTACCAAATTCACTGTCAAAAGATAATAATGCCCTTGACAGCCCCTATTTCAGGGTTTCAGGGGTGTTTTCTTAATTATGCTTTTTTAGGCTTTTCTTAAAAAGTGATTAATTGTAACCCCACCTAATTTTCCCTCCTGAACTCAATGGAATCATAAGAACATGAAAAATCAAGCTCTAACTCCCTGAATTGAACCTGGCTAAAACCCATGATTCTTTGGGGAAATTTGGGGTTTCCTAATTTTGATTGCGTAGACTTGCTCCTTTATACTCCTGACAGCTTTATTAACTAGTTAATTATGTTAAAACCACCATTTAAACTCAATTTTGGCAGCATAACGTTTAGGACACCACATTTCCCAAATTCACAATCAGAGCAAATCTAATAGAATTCTACCGATTAAAGTACTCACATCAGCCAGAACAATCAATATTTAAAGTTTCAGAAGTTACCTTAACTTCCTTCTGACTTTTCCCCTTGATGACCAAACCCGAGCTCTTCGCAACTTCAAATTTGTGATTCAAACACCTTAAATCATGTAGAATAGAAGCTTATGAGTTGGATATACACGTAAGGTACGAATTCACCGAAGAAATCGATCTACCTTGTGAGATTATCCTTATTCTCTCTCTAAAACTCAACAAGCTCTTCTCTCTCCTTTTGGTCTCTAAGGGCAACGGAAATGGCTGATGGAAGAAGGAGGAATTGCTTTGTATCATATATTATATTTTATTCTAATTGTTTACTTAATTTCTAAAATTTCGAATTTAAGCAAATTTTGGCAAATTTTCTGCCCAAACTTTGAAAAGTCATACTAAATTTGTAGACATCGAATTTGAGTGATTCCAAAAGTTATAGAACCCTTATTGAGTCTAGTTTCAAGAAAAAATATAGCCCATTCACAAATTTTGTCAAGGAATTCACAGCATTTCATTAGGTTTTACCAATTTGCGTTTACCCAGTAAAAAAGTTTACACTATCAGCTCATTCACAAATTTTGTTAAGGAATTCACAACATTTTATTAGGTTTAACAACTTCCGTTCACCAAGTAAAAAATTCACATAATGAGGTCATGCATAAGTTTTGTTAACGAATTGATGAAATTTCATTAGGTTTTAACAAAATGAATTTTTTTACTGGGTGAACGGAAGTTGTTAAAACCTAATGAAATATTGTGAATTCCTTAATAAAATTTGTGAATGAGCTGATAGTGTAAATTTTTTTACTGGGCAAACGCAAATTAGTGAAACCTAATGAAATATTGTGAATTCCTTAATAAAATTTGTGAATGAGCTAATAGTGTAATTTTTTTTATTGGATAAACATAAATTAATAAAACCTAATGAAATGTTGTGAATTCTTTAACAATAATTGTGAATGAGTAGAGTCAAAGTTAAAGTGTTAGTTTATATATATTTGCTTACACAATTGGCCACCAATGCTTTGTGCAAACCAAGTGGTGGGGGGTTCACATCTCACCCTTAGCACTGTGGGAATATTTATTCCCACTAGAATATTCCCTCCACCAAAATATTCATGTCAGAGCTTCAATGACCATAGATAGCCAACGGAAAATTTGGCAGCGGGCAGGAGGTGGTTGTAGGAGGTGGCCAGTCAGTGGGGGCAATATTTTTTGAAAAAAAATATATTTGAGGGCAATTTGGTTTCTTTGTAATTTAAAAAAAAAAGATAATTTAAGTCTAACATCTTTATAGTATTATGATTATTTGAAATACTTTTTTATTTTTTTAAGATTTTTAAAGTTCATTATTAGAGTTTCTCCCTTGATTTTATGGAAGACCCATTGAAGCATATTTTTTATATCAGCAATTTTAATTCAGACGTGGATTCCAAGCTGTTACGCTTTCTTTTTCTGCGTGGGAACACTAGTAACATAGAAAATGTTTTCTTGGTAGCTGTCGTGGGCATATATTGGTGGTTTGAGTAAAACTGCTCTGCCCCAGCTTGGCTACAATAATGCTCAAGTCAACAACTTCTTCGATAAGAAACTGTGGGTTTGTGTTTCTGATGAGTTTGATGTGAAACCACTTGTAAGAAAAATATTGGAATCATCTTTTGGCAATGATGTAAACGACCACCAATTGGAATTTCTTCAAGACAAACTTGAGGAGAATTGAATGTCTAAAGATGTTTGTAGTCCTTAATGATGTGTAGAATGAGGATATATAGAGAAAAGTATGAGGATACTCAGAAGTGGTTACATTTAAAAAAATATTTGTTAATAACTTTACATATTTAGTACTTGGACATAGTAGAATTTTTTTTTTTTTTTGAATTTGATCCTCAGACATGCTTTTCCCAAAATGAATGGCCCACTTCTAAGGTAAATTCCCCAAAAAATTTCCCGGAAGCTTCGAAGGGACAATGAATTAATATAATAATGAAATATTCGTAGCAACCCCATGTGATTGTACCTTCCACTGCAAAAAAGCTTCTATATTAACCGATATCCTATAAAAACAAAAAAGTGAATAATTTTCCTGCATATAAAATCAATTGCTAGCGTTGATCATTGCCTGCACGAAGAGAGAAAAAATGTTGCGAGTTGTCCAATACACGCTTCTTTTAAAAAAATGTTTCGATAGTTTACTAAATATGCTGAATCCAGATAGACTGAGAACCTTTCTTAAAATAAAGGTAAATCGTGGAAGAAATCCAGCCAATTTATTTGTGTTCAAACACTGATGTAATTTTAATTTGTCTTACTACTATATGAGAGATTTGCCTGAATCAATAAGTAAAATGAGATATTTGAGGTATCTTAATCTCTCTCATTCTTATGAATTGACTTGTTTATCCAAAAGTATAAGTGACTTAATCAATTTGCAGACATTGAGATCGGATTGGTGCCATAATCTTGAATTTTCCATAGATATTAATTATCACAAAGTTGATAAACTTACGCAGACTTGATATAGATGATTGCAAGGCCTTTGAAGATGGGATGCCAACTGGGTTAGGCAGGGTGCCATTGTTGTCTTCTTGGCAAACTGGGATGTCAAAAGCTTTTCTTGATGCAATGAGTAGTAGTGAACAAATTAGTGTGGATTGTTGAGGGAACTAGTATCAAATGGCCTTGGGGTAGCTAGTTATGACACTTACATGACAAATTGCAGGTTAGGTATGTGGGAGGCGAATCTCTCGGGGTCATTCGATGGGGTATTTATAGATAATGGATTGACGTTTTAAAGTGGTGCCTCTTGAAAATTACACCTCTTCAATTAGAAAGTCATAGCTGTCTGTTAAATTTATAAACTAACACAAATCCCTTAATTCATAAGAGCATGACTTCTCAAAATATATCTCTTCATTTTAAAACATCCAATAATATTGGACAAACTCAACAAGAGTTGTCTGAGCATTTAATGAGTCTTTCTCATTTTTCCCCTCATTAATTATATATGTTGCATTAATTGAAAAATTGGTAATACTTATATTCAAGGTTCTAAAACCTGGACCAGTCACTGAACTTGTTGGGTTACTAGGTCAAGGGTCAGTGGGTCAGACCGGAGTCAAATCGGAGCTAACCCGGGGCCAAACCGATGAGAAATTGAATATTTTAGGCTTATTAATATGAAATTCTAAAAATACAAAATAAAAAATTGATTTTTTTTTTAAAAAATCCTGGACTGGACCAGGCCGGTTCTTGGTTTGACCAGACCAGTTTACCTGCCGGATGGCCGGTTCCAAGTCCAATCTAGGTTTAAGAACCTGGCTTGTATTTATTCTATTTCTCTATCTTATTTGCCCCTTATAAATGAGGACATACTTGGAAACAAAAGCTTATTTTAGACATACTTATTATCTTTAACTAATTTTAACCATTTTCTTAAATCGAGTACTTTGATTATTGAGCTCTTATAAATAAGATTGGAGGGAATATTAGTTTATGCTACATCAATTATCAAAGCTTCAATTTCTCAAGAACTAATAACTTTGTTTGGATTGGCTTGCTTGTCAAGATCCACTAAATGAAGGTTAATATCATAATTTTACAACCCCCATTGCATACAAGGTGAAAGAATTTGCTTTTAGCATGTTGTCCTTAGGCCTTAAACTGACCCAAAAAAAAAAAAAAACAAAGGAAAGAAAACTCAAAATAAGATAATCACAGATGGAGAAACTTTATTAATTAACCTCCAATATTATTTACGGGTATCCTTAACCACTAATTAATCTCATTGTTACCATCTTTTTTCCTTCCCCAAGCAGTGTTCATGGGCATAGTGAAAACCGGAGGCTGCATGGTTTTTCGAAGAAGCAACGGCGAATCTTGACGTTGGGCTTATTGCAGGAAGCATACCATGTGACATCAATTCCCAATTAATATGTGTGTTTGGATTAGCTTTTGAAAAATAGCTTTTATAGTTTATGAGGTAAGTATGTGAGAAGAATTTTGTCTCGATTTGGGAAAAAATGCTTCTGAAACTATGATGAAAGCCACAGTTCTTTTTATGGAAACTAGAAAATTAAAACACCGAGACCAATACAGAAATCATTCTAATAATAAAAACCAGTAAGTATTCGCTCCGGTTGACCAACTTAGAATTTTTATAAACCGATAAAAACAGTTAAAGTTATTAAATTAATTTTAAAATTTAAATAATTTTAAGATTATTCCTACTAATTACACAAAACTCTAATATCACATTAATTATTACTATTTCTCACAATCCTTTTTAAACATTAGCATACATAAAAAAAATATTTAATACTTTTTTGAAAATAAGCAAGTGTCTTATAAAAAAGATCAAGTACGCTTATTACTTAGTGCCTACGACAGGGAGTAGTAGTTGATGGCATGGGAAGACCCATTGAGGCATATTTTTTATATCGCTAACTTTAATTCAGACAAGCTGTTAAACTTTCTTTTTCTTCGTGGGAACACTAGTAACAATGAAAATGTTTTCTTGGTTGCTACTGTGGGTATATATAGGTGGTTTGGGTAAAACTGCTCTTGCCTAGCTGGTCTACAATAAGGCTCAAGTCAACAACTTTTTTAATAAGAAAACGCGGGTGCGTGTTGCTAATGAGTTTGATGTGAAACCCCTTGTAAGAAAAATACTGGAATCATCTATTGGCAATGATGTAAATGACCAGTAATTGGAATTGCTTGAAGATAAACTTGAGGAGAATTTGAATGAACAAAGATATTTGTTAGTCCTTGATGGCACGTGGAATGAGGATAGAGAGAAGTTGTTACATTTTAAAAAAATATTTTTGAATTGAAATGAGGCTTGCTTTTCCCAAAATGAATGGCCCAGTTCTAAGGAAGAAATTTCCCGGAAGCTACGTATGGGACAATGAATTAATAGAGCGGGGGACAATGATTCTGTAGTGGAGCGCATAACAATGGAAAATTCGTAGCAACCCCACGTGATTGTCCCCTCCACTGCAGAAAGCTTACATATTGACCGATATAAGGTGAATATTTTTCCTTAATAAAAAAAAATAAAAAAATCAAGGAAAATCCGTGGCCTTTTCTTCTATATAGGCCGTGAACTGTGTGACCATTGTCTCTCCACTTTCATCTTTGCTAGATCTAATCTTCAAACACCAGAGTCTCCCTTTGTGTCTGTGTTGCTGGAAAGATGGCTGAACAAATCCCGTTTGGTGTGGCAACTAGTCTCATCAGCACTTTGGCTTCATCAGCCTTCAAAGAGATTTCTTCCATTTATGGCGTCGAGAGTGACATTGATTGGCTGAAGGAAACTGTTGAAGACATCAAAGCTGTGCTTTCTGATGCTGACCGAAAGCAGCAGACTGACCACTTCATCCAGCGCTGGATATCGAAACTCAAGAAAGTGCTTTTCGAAGCGGATGACTTGCTTGATGAGATCCACACTCAACACTTGCTTCGCAAGAGGGATGCTAAAGGAAAGGTACGTGACTTCTTATCATCTTCCTCCAACCCAATTGCTTTTCGCCACAAAATTGCTCGCAAGATTAGAAACATTAGAGACCAATTTCATGCTGTTGCTGAAACTATGTCCAAGTTGAATTTAGATCGAAGAGTAGTTGTTGAAGTGAAGCATGAAAAGAGTAACTGGAGGGAAACTAGTTCTAAGTATGGAGAGAATATCATTGGCAGGGAGGAAAGTGAGAAGGAGGTTATTGATCTATTGCTAAACACTAATAACAATGAAAATGTTTCCTTGGTTGCTATTGTGGGAATAGGTGGTTTAGGCAAAACTGCTATTGCCCAAATGGTGTACAATAATGCTGAAGTTGAAAATTTTTTTGACAAGCGAATGTGGGTGTGTGTTTCTGAAGAGTTTGATGTGAAAGCACTTGTTAAACAGATATTAGAATCATTGCTTGACAAAAAAGAGGATGATCAACCATTACAATTGCTTCAGAATAAGCTTCAACAAAATTTAAATGGCGAAAGATATTTGTTAGTCCTTGACGATGTGTGGAATGAGGATAGAGAAATGTGGTTACATTTGAAAAAATATTTGATGTGTGGTGCCCAAGGTAGTAAGATTTTAGTGACTACTCGTAATCAAACAGTAGCCAATAAAATGGGTGTAAAAACACCATATTTTTTGAAAGGATTGACAAATGAACAGTCTTGGACTTTGTTGAAAAGTTTGGCATTTGAGAATGATAAAATAATGGCCCAAAGTCTTGAGCTTATAGGCCAGAAAATTGCAGAAAAATGTGCGGGTGTTCCTCTAGCAATAAGAGTTATGGGGAGTTTTTTGCAATCAAAATATCATGAAAGTGATTGGGAAGCTATCTTAGAAGGCGACTTCTGGAAGCTATGTTGTGAAGGTAATAATTCAATTATGCCAATTTTAAGATTGAGTTATGAAAGTTTGACAATTGAACTAAAACAGTGTTTTGCTTATTGTTCTTTATATCCAAAAGATTGGCATTATGTAAAGGAAGAATTGATTGATCTATGGATGGCACAAGGCTTCCTTGGAAATGAAGATGAGAAACGATGTCCTGAAAACATTGGTGAAGAGTTTGTTCATATTTTGTTGAAGAAGTCATTTTTGCAGGATGTTCAGATGGATGAATTAGGTGAAATAGAATCTTTTAAAATGCATGATTTGATGCATGACTTGTCCCAATTAATTGCCAGCGTTGATTATTGCCGATACGCTGAGGGGAGAAAAGATGTTGTGAGGTGTCCAGTACATGCTTCTTTTGAAGAATATTCTGATTGTTCACTAAATATGCTGGATCCAAATAGACTGAGAAGCATTCTTCGAATAACGCAAAATTATGAAAGGAATGCCTCCCATTTTTTTGTGTCCAAATGCTTACATAGTCTCAAACGCTTGCGTAGTCTCGATTTGTCAGTCAATGAGATGAGAGAAATGCCTAAATCAATAGGTAAAATGAGCCATTTGAGATATCTTAATTTCGACATTTGTTCTTCATTGACTTGTTTGCCCAAAAGTATAAGCAACCTAGTCAATTTGCAGACGTTGACATTGCGTTACACTGATAGTTTTAAATTTTCCATAGATATTATCACAAAGTTGATAAACTTGCGCAAACTTGATATAGTTTGTTGCACGGCCTTTGAAGATGGGATGCCGATTGGGTTGGGTAGGATGACTACTTTGCAAAGTTTGTCACATTTCATAGTGGGTAATGATGATAAGGAGAGCAAGAAGGCTAAGTTGAATGAATTGAAAGAACTTAACCTTAGAGGTAGATTAAACATTGAGAAACTTGGTTTAGTAAGGGATGTAGAGGAGGAGTCCAAGGATGTTAATTTGAGAACAAAGAAAAACCTTATTTACTTGGGCCTGAGATGGGGAGAATATTCAGAGATGAAAAATAGTGATCCCAAGCAATTATTGGAAAATCTTCGCCCTCATCAAAATTTGAAGGCGTTGAAAATAAAGGAGTACCCAGGGGTATGCCTTCCTAATTGGCTCTTGTCATGTACAAATCTTGTTCAATTGGAGTTCTATGATATCAGAAATTGTCAATATTTGCCAGCGTTGGAAGGACTTGTTTCTCTCAAGATTCTCCACATATGGCAGATGGAAAAATTGGAGTACATATACTATAAAGTATGCTCCTCATCCACTAACTTCTTCCCATCTTTGGAGGAATTAGACATTGTGGGGTGTAGAAGTTTGCGGGGATGGATTAGAGAGGCAAATGTCCAAAGTACAAGAGATGATGATAATGAATGTCATCATGCATTACCACCATTTTTACATCTGTCATCGTTAGAAATCAATTATTGCCCAAACTTGAGCTGCATGCCTACTTTTCCCAATCTCGTAGGGCGTTTGGAATTATTGCAATCTTGCACGAAGCCATTGCTAGACACATTAAATGTGAGCGCTGGGCCATCAGCATCATATGATCATGTTGCATCTCTTTCCAAGCTTAAGTCTCTTGACATTGGAGGGATAGACATAGAAGCATTACCAAAGGAATGGATGCAAAATCTCTCTTCTCTTAAACATCTTTCTATTAGTAGTTTTTCAAGTCTAGAGAAACCATTTCGTCACATGCAGGATCTACATGCTACACTTGAAGAACTCACTATTTGTAACATGGATTCATGGTGTGGTGATGAAGATAATATCATACATTGCCAAGACATCTGTTGCCTACATTCTCTCCAAAAGATCAATTTTATTTCATGTGTTCTCCCCAGGGCTTTACCCGAGTGGATTTGTGATCTCCGGTCACTCCTATATATCCGAATTTTGAATTGTCAAAACTTGGAGTCATTTCCAAACGGAATATGTCGCCTCACTAATTTGCAAAAACTACAAGTGGATGAAGCTCCTCTTTTGAAGGAAAGATGCCAGAGAGAAACAGGAGCAGAGTGGCCTAAAATTGCTCACATCCCAGATATATGGATCAATTGGCATCGAATCTAACTCTTCACTGCATACATTTAAAGGTATATACATGATTAACTTATATTCGATTAAAATAAATACCTTGTACGACATCTATAACTACTTTATTTTAAAAACATTACTGCTCCAGCTGTTTTCGTCTTAATATTACAATTCATTACTAGAATATATGCTTCGAAGATGTTAAACTCCACTGCTCTCACTAAATTATGTTTACTTGCAGCTGTCCATTTTTTCTAAGAGAAGAAGGCCTCGCAGATCAAGCATGCTCACTGATTTTTAAAATCAAGGTACTTCAATGATTTTTAGTATTCGCCAACTTACTAACTAGTGCACCCTTTAAATTTCAAACTAGTTATGTCCAGCGACATGGATTATAAAACTTTGAAAACATTCAAAGAGGTAATGAATTATTTGATTGTTACTTGTTTTGTTTTTATGAAAAGCATGTAACAACTAAATGGTGCTTCCGTCTGCTCCGGATTTGACGCTTCCTTAGATACGTTAGTTAAATTCCATCCTTTTTTTACGAAGTGATAAACATTTCATGGTTTTAATTTAAATTTAAAAATTCTAGGAATATAATTTATTTGAAATTGAAAGAATTATGGCCTGTTAATTTTTTTATAACTTGGCAGGTATTCAATTTGGGATGAAGTGAGAGAAAAGCTTGTTAGACACATAAGCTTACTCATGCCAGCGCATACTTGATCCTTTCCGCGAAGGCAAGGCTTCTTCAAATCTATTGAATGTTGTTGTAGAGAATTAAAATCTCAGATAAGTAAGAAAGGATTTTACTTGTCCAACATATATGTGAAGCTTATGCTGCAATAATACTTTGTTGTGTCTGTTATTATTATTATCATCATCATCAATTTGACGCTAATTAATATCTCTTACCAATGAAAATTCCAGGTCAAGATGACCATGTTCAAGTTTATCTTGTGAGTTAAAATATGAAAAAAGTAATATGTATATACTTCCTGCGATACTTAATGTAAGACATGTTTACCTAATATAATTAGATTAGCGAAGTTAGCTAAGTTAATTGATATAACATATTTTTTTTGTAAAACACCCTAATCATCTTTGATTCCCTCCATCTCTCTTTTACTTTAAATCTATGGTTTCAGTGTGTTTGATTAAATGAGAATAAGCTCCAGGTCTCACCCTCTTCATCTTTTCCGTAATCAATATTTATGTGCTGCATAAAGATGCTTCCTTTAGTTACTGAACTATAATATACATACTTCCCATTAAAGCCTAATGTATGCACGAGGTTAATTCTTTGGAGTTATGGATTAGTTAAATAGAATGATTAGATGCTCAACTTCTTATTTGCCTATAATTAGGGGGAAACTTTAGGGAAAATGACCAATCCATAACTAAAAAATTTGAACTTTTGGACGTTCGTGTTTTTTTTTCCTTTTTCTTGTAAGGTGAAGAGTTGATATTTGAAAATCTCAGGTTTCATATTTTGACAAAGAAGAATTGAAAAAGAGTAATATCACTCGAGTTGTGGAATGACCATAAATAAGGTTAACTTTTTAATTCATTTGGCACTATGGTTTTAATTTTAATGCGAATGTCTTAGGAATGTGAATTGAAGGAATAATTATGATCTGTTAATTATTTTATAACTTGGCAGGTATTCAATTCGGGATGAAGAGAAAGGAAAACTTGTTAGACACCTGAACTTACTTACACCAGCACATACTTGATCACTTCTATGAAGACAAAGGCTTCTTCCAATCTATTGAATGTTGTTGGAGACAATTAAAAACTCAGACAAGTAAGAAAGAATTCTTGTTTTTCAACAAATATGCTAAGCTGATGCTGCAGTATTAATAGTTTGTTGTGCCTCTTATCATCATCATTATCAATAATTTAACATTCAATGGATTGACTTGGAACATATTTCTATTGCAGGTTTTTTAAGTCTAGAGAAACCATTTCGCCATATCCACAAAATCTATCTGCTACACTTGAAGAATTCACTATTGGCAACCTTGATCCGCAATATGGTGACAAGGATTATAACATACATTTCCAAGACCTTTGTTGCCTACATTCTCTCTACTTTTAAAGGAAAGATGTAAGAAAGGAACGGGAGCAGAGTGGCCAAAAATTGCTCACATCCCAAATATATGGAACCTAATCTAAAGGTATTCTCATCAGTAACTATTATGACACTAAAAGAATATCTTGTATGATATCTATAACTATTTTGTTAGAACAATAAGTACTAGTCCAGTTGCTTTCACCTTCATATAAGAATTCATTACTAGAATGCTTCCAATTTGTTATACTCCACTCCTCTTATTAATTAACCTCTGATTGCAGCTTCCCATTTTTTCCAAGAGAAGAAGGCTTCACAGACCATGCTCTGCTCCCTGAATCTTTAAAACAAGGTACTCCACTCCTACTGAATTTGATGATTAACTTGTTCACCCTTGAAATTTCAAACTAGTTATGCACAGCTACATGGATTATAAAACTTTGAAAACATTTATAGAGATAATGCATTTCTTGACGATTACTTATATTTGCTCTGTTTTTACTTAAATTATAGAACAACTCAAGGGTGATCATAATTTAAAGCTTCCTTAGTAAGCGGAAAACTTGTTATTGTTATCGATTAACACTAATTACCATCTCTTACCAATGAAAATTCCAGGTCCAGATGGGCTATGTTCAGGTTGATCCTGTGGGTTATGGTTACTGCATTGTAAGTAAGTTGTTTTCTTATTGAATATGAAATTGCCAATATGTATATACTTATAATGGAAGCCTATTTTGAAGAATATTATCCAGATAAAATAATTGAGCGAAAAATTATATCACTATGCCTTCCTATTCTCAATTGATTTTCGTTTATCGATCAACTTCATTCCTATTCTGAATTTGAATTCTACTGCAATGAATCGTATCGATGGCTGTTCAAGCTTCAAAACTTTCATTTATGTTTTAAATCTCCAGTTTCAATGTGTCTTATTACAATATCATTTCGTTTTTCGCTCCTTATCCCTTTACTGAACTATAATATAATATGCATGCTTTCCATGAAGCCTAATGTATGCATGAGGTTAAATAGAATGATAAGATGCTCAAGTTCTTATTTGCCTATAATTAGGGGGAAACTTAACAGAAAATGGCAAATTCATAACTAAAAAATTTGGACTTTGGACATTCGTGTTTTTTTCTCTTGTAAGGTTAAGAGCTGATATTTGAAAGTCTCAGGTTTCATATATTTGACAAAGAAGAATTGAAAAAGAGTAATATCATTCAAGTTGTGGAATCATCATAAATAAGGCTGACTTTTTAATTCATTTGGTACTATGGTTTTAATTTTAATGCGAATGTCTTGGGAATATTTATTTGCAATTGAAGGAATAATTATGATCCGTTAATTATCTTATAACTTGGCAGGTATTCAATTCGGGATGAAGAAAAAGAAAACTTGTTAGACTCCTGAACTTACTCACACGAGCACATACTTGATCACTTCTATGAAGACAAGGCTTCTTCAAATCTGTTGAATGTTGTTGGAGACAAGTAAGAAAGGATTCTTGTTTTTCAAACCAGAGGTATGGATGCAAAAACTCACCTCTCTTAAACATATTTCTATTGTAGGTTTCTTAAGTCTAGAGAAACCATTTCGCCATATGCAAAATCTATCTGCTATACTTGACAAATTCACTATTGGCAACCTTGACCCACAATATGGTGATGAGGATCATAACATACGTTTCTAAGACCTCTGTTGCCTACATTCTCTCCAAAAAATTGTTTTCACTTCATGTTATCAACTCTTGGCTTTACCGGAGTGGATTTGAAATCTCTAGTCACTCGGTTTTTCCACATTGAGTTTTGTAAACACTACGACTGAATGGAGCTCCACTTTTAAAGGAAAGATGTAAGAGAGGAACCGGAGCAGAGTGGCCAAAAATTGTTCACAACCCAGATATGTGGATCGACGGTCATCAAATCTAACTCGTCATTGCATTAATCTAAAGGTATACTCATCAGTAGTACTATTATGCCACTAAAAGAATACCTTGTATGATATCTATAACTATTTTGTTATAACTATTAGTCCAGTTTCTTTCACCTTCATATGAGAATTCATTACTAGAAAGCTTCCAGTTTGTTATATTCCACTCCTCTTATTAATTAAAGTTTGATTGCAGCTTACCATTTTTTCCAAGAGAAGAAGGCCTCACGGAACATGCTCTGCTCACCGAATCTTTAAAACATGGTACTCCACTCCTACTTAATTTGACGATTACAATAGTATTCGCCAACTAACTAATTAACTTGTGCACCCTTGAAATTTCAAACTAGTTATGTACAGCTAGATGGATTATAAAACTTTGAAAACATTTATAGAGATAATGCATTTCTTGATGATTACTTGTATTTTCTCTGTTTTTATGAAAATTATAGACCAACTAAATGGTGATCATAATTTAAAGCTTCCTTAGTAAGGGGAAAACTTATTAGACACCTGAGCTCACTCTTAGCAGCACATAATTGATCCTGTCTACGAAGGCAAACCTTCTTTAGACCTATTGAATGTTGTTGGAGATAATTAAAAACTCAGACAAGTGAGAAACGATTCTAGTTTTTCAACAAATACATTAAGCTTGTGCTGCAATACTGGTTTGTTATGTCCCTTATTATTATCAATTAACACTAATTACTATCTCTTACCAATGAAAATTCCAGGTCAAGATGGGCTATATATGTTCAGGTTGGCCCTGTGTGTTATGGTTACTGCATTGTAAGTAAGTTGTTTTCTTATTGAGTTGAAATATGAAAAAGACAATATGTGTATACTTATAATGGAAGCCTAATTGAAGAATATCATCCACATAGAAAAATTGGGTTAAAAATTATATCACTATGCCTTCTTATTCCCAATTGATATTCGTTTATTGGTCAACTTCATTCCTATTCTGAATTTGAATTCAACTGCAATAAATCATATCGCTGGCTGTTCAAGCTTCAAACCTTACATTTATGTTTCAAATTTGCGGTTTCAATGTGTCTTATTACAATATCCTTTCGTTTTCCTTTCTTTATCCCTTTACTGAACTATAATATAAATGCATACTTCCCATAAAGCCTAATGTATGCATGAGGTTAAGTCCTTAGAGTTGTGAATTAGTTTATTAGAATGATTAGATGTTTAAGTTCTTATATCCCTATAACTAGTGGGGGAAAATTTAGGGAGAATGGCAATTCTTAACTAAAAAATTTGAACTTTTTGACATTGGGTTGTTTCTTTTCTTTGTTTTTCAGGGTCAAGAGCTGATGTTTGTAAATCTCAAGCTTCATATACTTGGCAAAGAAGAAAAGAAAAGAGTAATATCTCTCAAGTTGAGGAATCATCATAAATAAAGTTGAGTTTTTAATTTATTTAGCAAAACAGAGACATATATAGCTGATTGTACTTTCAGGAGTGTTTAGATGTTATATTTACCTTTTTTTTAATTAAATGCTTACTCCGGGGAACGTTGTAATGACTTATTCGATAGTGGAACTTTTGGAATTGGTCCCGTGGTTTTTTCCCTCGGAATTAGAGGGTTTTCCACGTTAAATTCGGTGTGTCATTTTTACTTTGTTTTACGCCTTTTAAATAGAACAAAGAGAAGCATGCTTCACTATGCTTTTTATTTTTTTAGAATTTTCTACTATGATATTTGACAAACCAAATATCACTCTGAATTTGACCTGCATAAGAAAAAAGTTGGACTCAAAATTGTGACTGTATTTTCGTATTTAAAATTTGTAAAATATGTTACTTCGGACATACATATAATATTTGGAAAGCAGAATAATATCCTAATACGAAATAATTACTACTTGAAATTAGGCCCATGTGCTTAAGGACTTGAGTAACATGTTGTATACATGGGCAAGTAAGTCCAAGGAGATTGTTGAGACCAACAGCTAGTTAGTTGTCCTAATGATAATACCACCCACCTTATTTTGATGAGGCCATAGATTTAAGTCTGACAATAACATATTTGTGTGCGCTCATGTTTAATTGTACTAAATAAATAAAAAAAAACAGATATGGTTGAGGAGAGAATATAAGCATGACATGTGGATAAATAATAAAAGAAAGGTCAACTATGAACATTAATTTGGCTTTCTTATGTTAAGATTTAATTGGCCATTGCTGTTTTTCAAATTGACTACCGTCCTTTTCTTTAAAAGAAAAAGATGGTCTTTTTCTTCATCGGGGCTGTCGGATTATGATCTCAACGGTCTATATTGAATATATTATTAAAATATTATTTTTATAATATTTTAAAAATAATATTTTTATAATATATTAAATTTGGACCATTGAGATCATAATTTAACGGCCCCTATGAAGAAAAGGGCCATCCTTTTCTTTTGGAGAAAAAGGACGGGAGCTAAGTCCGTTGTTTTCAGGGTTGTCAAATAAAGATTTTCTTGATCCAATGAATGGTGAACAAATTAGAACTCGTATCATATGGCTTCATGTGGTCAGTTATGACACTTCAACGACCCATATATATTGTGAATGTAAAAAGAGTAATTATTTTTAGATTTTTTTTATAAAAAAGAGTATAAAGAATAAGAATAGGGGATTTTAAATTAACGTATTTATTCCTATATTATCTTTATTTTTAGGTGAATTATTCCTATATTATTTTTGGATTATAAATTTTTTAGGTTTTTATTTGAATCCGAAAATTTAAAATTTGGATAAAAATGATATTGATCGTCTTAATTTATTTTTATAATTAAAGGTATATTAAGAGAAATGCTAATATATATATAAAAAAATTAAAACTCTCATCGAACTATTACACTGTCACGCATTGAATTTCAGGGGTAACCGACACGGAATATAAGAAAATATCATATTCCATAAACCCTACAAATAACAATAGTTACCTAACATAATAATAATATATTATCAGTTATAATATCATAATTAGTGTAATAATCTACATATGCTTATACCGTTTATAGTTCATATATATAAACATATATCTCATAAACAAAATAATAAATTGCTTGTAGAAATTTCGTCAAAGTTTCTTCCATAAGTTGGACTTTCCGATATTTCTACAATAACCTAGTAACTCAGCACGGCATCTATGGAGCTCCACTCCATATCATCATATATATATTCATAAATTCCCAAAGTATCAGCAGTTGATAAGGAACCTACCTATATAATACGTGGAGCGACTCTAGTACAACTTTATAAGGTATATTTAAATATTTACATTAGCCCATGGAACTCAGGTAGCAGTCACAAGCTTCTTATCCAAGGTGAGCTTCAGGAGTCAACAGGAGCAGCATATACACTTCTACCATCTGAGTGCAAAAATGCTTTTCTAGTAAATAACATCCCACAATAAAATACAAATATACAATAATAATAAACCGGTTAAGTCATAATAGAATAAAGTAACTTGACATTTGAAAAAGAAAGGACTAATTATTCAACATGTAGACAATTCAACAACTAAATGTATAAGAAGGCAAATAAGGATTTAATCATAACTATTTAAACTAAAAATAGATTCAAAGAACTTTTTATTTGAAAATCGATAACATAATAAAAAAAACAGTTTTATTCTTAATCAGTACCTAGACAGAACGATAACAGGCGTGGACACACAGTCCACGAGGGTAAGTAACCAATCTGATGTGACTAAAAGCCACGAAGAACTGGCGTGAGTGATACTCACGAAAACCCTCCCTCCGTTCCACGTGTGTTAGCCGTCACACGGGGCTAGCACCTTCTAATCACCCTGCTAGCTGGGTGTTCCATGGCGCGCCATGGGCTAACGAAACTGCCGTTAGCAACCAGTGTTCTGCTTTCTGTCCCTAAAGAAAACATTTTCCGGCATGCATGGAAGTAGCAATCGTGCAACTCAAATCTTCAATACAGAATGGATGAGTGTTTCCTTTTGGAAAACAAAATCTCTCTCTTCGATGCATGTATACAAGTTTAAAGTCAAATAGAAGAAATTAAATAAATAATTTACCATTTCCATCAAAAGCTTTAATGTATCATTTTCTGAAATGCGAATACTCAAGAAAATAAAATGCTTGAAAATGGTCGAGGTAGCACCTAGTAACAATATCATTTCTATATTAAGTGGGGTGTTATTTACTTACCTGATAATCCCAAAATCTATCATATTTAATAGCCTTAAGAATGACTTAACCTTAATTCCCTAACATACAAATAACATCACTGTCACTTCAATTGTAGTCTTTAGAAATATGTATCTATAGTAATCTTATTTGGCAAAAATTATTTCCTTCCCTCTTTAAGACCCTTGCTTATCTTCCTATATCATTTAAACGCCAAATTTCTAACAGCCAACACACACATATAAACCCACATACACACAAGTTTATATATTCACAATTTTATTTTTCATAACAAGTTTAGAAGAAAGAAAGAACTATTTAGCTTCTCTATGCATACAAGTATATATCTATTAAAACATTATATATAATTCTTTATGCCTTAACATCCGCATATTATTACAGAATCAAGTTCTTTTCCAATACCATTGTATAAATTTACAGTACTTTTAAAATTCCACAAAATTCCTTTCTAAAGCATTTAATCAAACACTTCATGTGCACTATATAAAATTATAAATCCCTAAAAAACAATCAGTATTAAATCATAGTCTCTCCTAATTTCGGTTTCTTGACAAGATTTAGCTCATAATCATATTAAATTAATAACCAAATCCTCCAATTCAAATATTCCACAACCCTTCTCCAAATAAATTTAATGGATTCAAGCTTACCACTAAAAAAAAAGACGTTGAAAGAATGGCATGCAGGGACTGATTCAAGAATGAATAATCAAGAAGATTGAAGCACACACCCCAGCGACAAAGGGCAAGAATCAACGGCGCTGAGCATGGAGGAAGTTGCAGCCGAGCAACCCCCAGCAATCTCCTTATTTCTGTCATCAAAACATCTATTGAGAAAGGTAAAGAGAAGAGATAAACGAGTGATGCTGAGCAAAGATGACAGCAGGGGAACTAGAGCGAACTCAAGCACACCGATGACAGCAAGAATGATGGGAGGAGACGATAGGAGCAAATAAAGATGGGGCTTTTAAGTATTAAGTCTCGAAACTTCTTCACCGTTCGTGCCTAGGGGGAATAAGGAATGGATGAAGGAAGATTATTATTATTATTTTCTTATTCCAAGCTGTTACATACACTATATCAATAGTGGTATGAAAATAAGAAAAGTATAAGAGATTGAGATAAGGGAGATGGAAAAGATTGAGAGAAAGTTGGAGAAGAAATATGGAGGAGTTCTCATTCACTTTATTTTTAGTACCAATACATTGATCATGGCCTCTAACAATTGAATTCTATGGTTACAAGAAAATAAAGATAAACGTAATGGTATTAATCATAAGAAACCCCCACAAACCATTCATTAGAGAAGTTATAGGTTTAGAGCATTGAATACATGGGGAATCCTAAGAGTGAGAGGTTATGGGCATTCACTCATATAATTTACAACACTTCCTCTTTAATGTTCATAAGAAATATATATTGTGCCTTATTAAAACCTTAGTAGGGAAAACTCAATGAGATCAAAACCTAGTGAAGGAAAAAGAGTACACAGTATATATCACAGCTGCCTCATTAAAAACTTTACTAAGAAAATTCCGTTGAACAAAACTTTAGTTAAGGAAAAGAGTACAACTTAATATTTACTCCCCCTGATAACAATACTTTTACTCCCACTGATGATAATATCACTAATTGTCATGAAATTATCATGTCTCGAGAATAAATTGATTTCTCAAATGAGAATGTTATCAATTATTTTTCAAGCAGCTGATCTCATTTTCACCTGAACTATGCATGATGTGTTTTTATCAATCAAATTATATGTTGAAATGTATCCGTCCACCATATCTTCATAATATATCTTGTATTTGCATGTTTAACTTGTTCATAACATTTTTTTGGCAAAAAAAAAAAAAAAAAAAAAGGAAAAGAAACTTGCTCAGAACAAAAATGTTTCATATAATATTTTTATAAAACTATCACACCAAATATCATAAATATCAATTTCATTATCCATTGCATACCTTAGAAACTTAATTTTACTAGTAAGAACATAATAAATGCAATATAAAAAATATACGCAAGTATTATCATAAAATATATGGTATTTTCACACTATTAAACTAAATTCAATATATATTGTACGGACAAAAATTATCATAACAAGTATCTATAATTTTGAAACCATTGAGGCATTCAATAACTCGATCTACAAGTAAAGTAACAAGCAAAATTATTCATTCATAGTTCATTAAATTATTCATCTATGATTAAATTTATTAATATTTGGCACTTATTTAATTATCTTTATATATTTTTCTATCATTTAATTAATTATAGGATAAAAGAATATTTTGATATAAAATCAACTCAAATCTTAATTTATTTTGTAGAAGATATTATAAGATTCAAATGAGAATAAAATATCAATATAATATATCTATAATATATGATAATCGACAAAAGGAGGAGAATTAGAAGATGCACGAATCTGCAAAATCAAATAAGCCATCAAAGAAGCCAGAGAGAAGCTGTGGATATAACGCAATAAAAGGAATGACTATATATATATATATAGAGAGAGATGAACCAAGATATTGTAATAGAGATGCACGCAGAGAGTCAATATATATCTATATATATGTTAGGCGTAGCAAGAGGACAGTGTATTTTATTTTCTTGGTTACTGGTAGCAATGCAAGAGTTCATAATTTAATGGAGGGAGATTAAAGTTTGAAAAGTAGAATAATAGCATGATAAGAAACCATTTCATAATGTTATGTTAACATGGCTGTAATAGTTAATACCTGAAATTAGGCCCCTGAGCTTAAGGACTTGAGCATGGACAAACGAGTTTAAAGAGATGGTTGATGTCAATGGCTAGTTTTGTCCAAATGACAACACCACCCGCCACATTTGGATAAGGTCCTGGGTTCAAGCCTAGCATTGACATGTTTATGTGTTTGCATGGGTTTAATGGTGTAAATAAAAAAAACAGATGGTTACCAACAAGTTGGTAGTTGAGATGGGAAGTGGTCTCATCTCTATTAGAAGGAGATCACAAGTTCAAATCCTGAGAAGCTTACTTGTTGGGAGGAATTTATCCCTAATACTCATGTCTCGACAGAGATTAGACTCAAGTCCAAAGTGATTCAAGGATACTCTGAGTTCACACGAGAGAGAGAGAGAGAGAGAGAGAGAGAGAGAGAGAGAGAGAGAGAGAGAGAGAGAGAGAGAGAGAGAGAGAGAGAGAGAGAGAGAGAGAGAGAGAGAGAGAGAGAGAGAGAGAGAGGATATAAGCATGACATGTATATGGACATTATGTCACGCCCTTATTTTAATTTCACCTTTACCAGAGTATTCACGAAAAATGATATGCAGTTCGATGGGAAACACAGGAATAACATAAATATACTGATAATATGTGCATGATTACAGAAATTCCCCATAAGGATTCGCACAGAATATTTACAAACCTTGTAGCCGCACAGGGTTCTAGGGTATTTAAACACATCCTAGTGAAACGGAGACATCTTCTTGTCTTCGTTCCGCCACTGCATTCCCCTCATACGGTTTCTTCTTTATTCTCAGCATATCTTTTGTCTCCTCCTGTCTAAATTGTTGGAGGGGAGGTTGAGATTCGAGAGAATCTCAGTAGGAAACATATACCATAATGCATGCATGATAGATGCTATGTGTATAACATGTTAGCTTTAACTAGATGTATGCCCCATAATGATATTTCTGCATGCTTAATATTTCATGCAACAAGACTATGGACACAGTGAAAACAGAAACAGAACTTCATTTATTCAAATATGCTCTACACAATCAAGTAAAGCAATCACATACATCACTACACAAATAGAGATATCAAATACATACAAATAAGGTAAGTCCATTACCTTAACCCTTTTCTACCTTGAAACGTGTGCCTCGTAAAACATGTCACAGCTCAACTCTCCACTCGATCCTACAATTCCAAATGTACTATTTAGACACTTCCATAGTGTTTCTAGGGATTATATGAGTCAATATTGAAAAATTACTAAATTGCCCGGCTCCGCTGTACCCGGTCCGACTGTATTTTTTCCAAAATTTTGACATGGGCTATTCTGACTTATTTTTGCCCAGGGAATCCATTTCCGGACTGGGAATTGTCAAATTCAATGTCAAATTATAAAATTACCCTTGGCAACCCCATTTTAAGGGTTTCATGGGCGTTTTCGTAATTATGCTTTTTCAGCATTTTCCGAAAATGTGACCAACTATAACCCCACATAATTTCCCCTCCTGAACACAATAGAATCATCAAATCATTGAAAATCCAACTTGTAATAGCCTGAATAAATATAATATAAAAATAGTAATATATGATAAATATAAGTCTAAAGTTACCAAAATACCCACTCTTTAAAAATATCTTCATGGCTCAATATGGCTAGTTTTGTCTTTGTCAATCTAAACCCTTATTCTCTTAGGGTGTGTTCTTTTTAGCTTTTGGAGAATAGATTCTGGAGAGAATAGATTCTGGAGAATAGATTATAGGAAAATAGATTATGGAAAAAAGTGATTTTGATAAAATGAGAGTGTTTGGATGATTTTTTCAGAATAGCTTTTTTCATGATAAAATGACTAAAAAGGACATTAACTTTTATGATAATTACATATAAATGATAAGATTATATTTTAAGTATTATTTGACATTAAATTGCATAATAATTACAATAAATGAAATAAATTTGTCCAAAAATTTTTAAATTATAAAATTTGTCAATTATGTAATATAGAAAAATAGATGAAAAAATTATAAAGTTATAACATTAGTCAATTATGTAGTAAATTACAAAATTAGATCAAACGTACATATTGAAGGCGTATACTATATTAATTTTCATTTCCTTTGACAACCTGGTTTATCTCTTGCCAAACCCACTGTATTATTCTTCATTAAATTCTTTGGAATGGTTTTGATTTTTGCAAGTATGTCCGTGTCTTTAATTTCTGCTTTTTTTACCACTCCTGCCTAGTTTCTAAAGATATATATATTATTATTCCTCATTAAATTCTTTGGAATGGTTTTGATTTTTGCAAGTGTGTCCGTGTCTTTAATTTCTGCTTTTTTTTACCACTCCTGCCTAATTTCTAAAGATATATATATTATTATTCCTCATTAAATTCTTTGGAATGGTTTTGATTTTTGCAAGTGTGCCCGTGTCAAGTCCTTTGAAAATTAATTTAATAAGGCATATAAACTGATTTTTTCTTTGCCAACAAATGAAACTAAATTTTATTGGTCCAACTAAGATCGGGTTAATGTATTCATTTGTAACTATCTCGGTAAAACTGTTCACATCACTTGAACTTTGATGAATTAATCATTTGTTTTTGTCAATAAGGTTTTTATTTGGTTATTTTATTGACCAAATTTTATTTGGTTATTAAGAAAATGTTAATCTTAACATATATATATATATATATATATATGCCATTCAAATAAAAATAGTTATTTTTTCCCGTACTTCATCATTGTTTTACTTAGCTTGCTTTCACAGGTTTATATGATCATAGGTCATGATTATTACTAAGGCATGTCTTTAGTTTTCAAAAGGGAAGAAAAATCAACAAGTTACCTCTAGAAAAGTTAGTGGAGCAAACCCTTGAATATTTATTTAAAATATGAACACTTACTTTCACATATCAACCCAATTTTAATTAACGGTTCTTTTCATGGGTTGATAAAAGAAAATTAATATTGGATCGATGATCTCTTATGAAATGTGTATGTATATATTGTTTAAACTTTTTATTAACGATATATTCTTAACATAACAGACACGTGATTCAATCAGGACGGTAGACCACGAGTAAAGTATCTTTTAGCCACTTCATTATAGCACTAATATGACAGGTCAAAAATTCAATTCCCCTCACCAAACCAACATAATAACTTATACTTTAGAAAGGGAGAAAGGCCTTTTGATCCCTTACAAAGGAATTATTACTAATACTTTGGTCCCTACTCATAAAAAGGGTTGTTAATATAGCATATCATAGTTGCCAATCTCAAATGGATAATGCATTCGAGAGATCAGAGTGTCAAGCGACCCAAATGCCATTATCCCTTTAAAAATGTGGCTTTGTCAATACTCTAAGCAAAAGCCCAGAAACTAACAATAGACTGCGCATCAAACTTTGAGGAAACGCCTAAGATCACCTTGCACACCAAAACGCCCACACTGAATAACTAATGCTGGGAAGGTCAAAATAAACAAAGATTTCCATCCATTAATATTTAATCTCCAAAACTACAACAAAAATAAGAAACAGCAAACATCTTGAAATAAAACGCAGGACATGAGAGAAAGTTAATTACATATTACGTGCTTGGATATATAAAGCCAACAAAGCAACGCATACTCTTCCTCAGAATTGACTTCTGGAGTAACAATTTATCCGTGTTATGAGGCTCAACAAACAGTTAAGTATATTACCATAAATTGTACTAAAAACAGGGCTATCAACCTTCCTACCACAGACACTACATATAACAGTAACAGCACACACAGAACACATACTAAGAACAAGCAAGCAGATGCACATGAAGTGGTCAGCATTTGGCCTTTTGGATGATGATTACTGTATGTTTCAAGTGTGTTTATTTAAATAAAAAGAAATAGGCTACAAGGCTATCAAGCCTCCCTATCACAAACACTAAAGTTTATCACAAACAATAGTTTATCACAAACACTGCCAATAGCCGATTCAGCATACAATTAACAATAAAGCCTTGAGTTTTTAGGAGCTAATGACGTAAGGTACTGCGAACAGAAGCAAAACAGAAGCAAACCACAGACAGAAGCACCATGAGCACAGAACAACACCATAACCAAAACGAAAACCAAAACCAGAGCATCATCACCAAAACCAGACCACATGCGTACCTGGAGAAGGGAATGCGTTTCAGATCGAAGCCTTCCGTTCAACGCTTTCCGTTCACCGCGAGAGAAGCGAATGCGTTTCAGATCGAAGCCGCGAAGCGAAGCTTTTCCGATCTGAAAGAGAATGGGAACAAGGTGCAGCTGGGATCTGTTGACGGCCGAAATTCGAAGACAAGATCGCCGACCGGTCAGGGAATCGGAGAAGGAAACGGAAATGCCGATCGAGAAAACGGAGAAGACGAGAATGAAGCTCGACGCGAAACGGAAAGAGAATGGGAACGCCAAGGTGCAGCTGCGATCCACACACACACAGTTCGAAGATGAGAACGCCGACCGGTCAGGGGGAGAAGGAAACGGAGGAGAATGGCTGTTTCAGAAAATGGAGAAGACGAGAGAATGAAAGTGAAAACGCGAAAAGGAAAAGAGGGAAGAGAAAAAGTACAGGATCAGTGGGATAATTATTATCCCAACGGTAATAATCAGAGTTCAAAAAGTGAAGAGAAATAGCTTCTGAGATTAATAGCTTTTTTTATGAAAAACGGGATTTTCTTGAAAAACGGGATTATTTGGAATTTTCGTGTGTTCGGCTGGTACCACCTTAAAACCATGGTTTGATAAAATAATCGCTTTTTTTTTCTTATGCCGAACGCACGCTTAACCTTTTTCGGTGAACAAAGACAGCAAGCAGAGGTAAAAAATTCTGGAGACTTCTTGTGGGGTTCAATTTTCCTCTTCCCTTTGCATCGTCAATTCCCGTCCGTGGTTGGTGTGTGCGAGTGAGCCTCTGATCGTTGCTTGTTTCAGATTAATATCCTCTCTGCTTGTGTGATTATTTCCTCCGATCAAACCCCTCTTTCCTTCTCTGTTTCAGCTGCCAAGGGTTATGTGTGAGTAAGGATTAGGATAATCACTGTACTGCTGATTTTTTCTGCAAAATTCCAGCGTCAGATTCCCCTTCATTGTTTTTTTTTCTTTCTTTTTGCATTGGGGAATTTAAAGTAGCGAGTTGAGATTGATTTTTCCCCTTTTTGTAGCTGCTGTGCGTGGAAGAGAAAAGGACGATTTTGGGTTAAGACTTGGTGGAGATTAGAAGATGAAAAGCTTGCTTACAATAGGTACATATATATATATATATATATATTAAAATTCTTTGCTACTGTTAATCCAGAAAAAGAGACATCAATAGATGCTTGTTCATTTTTGTTTTTGGGTTTCGCTGAGAGAGAATAGTTGACTTTGAAAATCTGCTGTGGAAATGTTTGGAGATCATATATTATGCTTAGGACTGTTTAGGCTATATTAATTGTTGGAAGCACACAAGGTGTTTGAAGAAATTCCTGAGAAAGAAATCTTGAGGAATTTAAGAAAGTGTGGTAATTGTATATATAAAATGATATTGGAAAGGAAAATAGATTTTGTGGGAGAAGAGTATGTAGGAGATACTGTTAGATGATTAGAAGCTATTCAATTCCGTAACAAGACTTGAGAAATTATATACTATGCTTATCAAAACATAGGTATTCTTATGCAAGTAAAAGTAATAATAATTCTTTCTTATTTGCAACTATTACAAGTATAGAATTCTAAATTTCTATACACCCCAGCCCCAAGTGTTAGTGCTTAAAAAAAATTTAAAGAGAGACTATCATGTATTACATGTATTTGTATAAGGTTATGGTCATAATGACAATAGTATTGTTTGTATGCTAGGGGGTCAAAGTTGAATCATATTTGAAGCCTACATAGTAAGATTATGTACACAACTATCGAGATTATCAGGTGAGTAAATAACGTCCCACTCATATATAGATATAGTATTCTTAATTAAGATTTACACTAAACATTTTTATCTATTCTATTTTCTCATGAGTACTTTTCTTGAGTATTTTTTTAAAAAGAAAAAAGAAATGAGAATCTGTTTTTGATTGATTTTTCTTAAGTTCAACTTAGTATACATACATGGAAAGGATAAATTTTCTTAAAGGAAACACTTGTTTATGCTGTACTAAAGTGATTTGAACAACAAGACAATTTACTTCCATGTATGCCGGAAGAGAGAGAGAGAGAGAGAGAGAGAGAGAAGTTTCCAAGGGACTAGAAGCAGAACACTAGTTGCTAACGGCAGTTCTGTTAGCCCTTGGTGCGCCATGGCACACCCAGCTAGTAGGGTGATTAGGAAGTGCTAGCCCCGTGTGACGGCCAACACACGTGGTTCGGAGGGAGGGTTTTCGTGAGTATCACTCACACCAGTTCTTCGTGGTTTCATGCCATTCCTGATTTCGTCACTTCTAGCCGCGCCGGATTGGTTACTTACCCTCGTGGATTGTGTGTCCACGCCTATTATTATTCTGTTTAAGTCCTATAAAAAAAAGGAAGTAAAGTTTTTTCTTATCAACTTGTTGATTTTTCAATTAATATCGACATTTGAAATTATTTGTTTACTTTTATATTCATTTAGACAATGTGATTATTTCTTCCCATAGCATTTAGTGCTCCTAACTACTAAGGTTGAATGTTTACATAGTTGATTCTGTTATTTAAATGCTAGTTTGCTTATTGTGATAAAAGTTAATCAATTATGCTTATTACACAATTATATTTTATGGTGGGGACGTTATTTACCAGAAATTATTTTTGACCTTCAGATAGTAGAAGTGGGCCTGCTCCTCCAGTCGACCCTTAAAGCCCTACTATGGAAAGAAGCTTTTGAATACTACTTGAATGAAGTAAACCACTGTAAACATTTAATGAATACTTTTGTATGTTGCAGTAGAATCGCTCCACGTATTCTATAGGCAGGGTCCCTCCCTTTATTTGATATTTTGGATGTATGTTAATGTATATACTATGGTGGAGCAGAGCTCCTTATTCTATTATAGACTAACAAGCTGTTGTAGAATTTTCGGGAAGTCTTACTTACAATGGAGACTCTGCCGAAATTTCTACATAAAGCTTTATATTTTGCTTATAAGAAATATGGTAATACATGTTCTATAAATTATATAGACACACACACACACCCAAATGTAAGATCATCACATTAAATAAGAAATAGAAAATGTTATTACATTAATATTTGTATTCCATGCCGATCACCCCTAAAATTTCAGGGCGGAACACAACTCCTAGCCCCCTAATTAGAGCAGGCTAAAACTTATAGGAACTCCAAGGAAAATTGGGGTTTTTGAAATCTAACTCCGCAGACGTGTTCCTTTCTACTCCTAACACTTTATTAACTATTTAATTACATTATAACTACCATTTAGACTCAATTTTGGCAACATAACGCTTAGGCCAACTCCTTTACCAAATTTGAAATCAAAGCAACTCAATCGAAATTTCACTGATTAAACTACTCACAGCAGTCAAAACAATCAAAGATTGAAGTTTTAGAGGTTACCTTAAGCACCCACTAGCCTTTCCTCAATATGGCTGAAAACCCTAGGTGCTCAACATCCAAATTTGAGCTTCTAAACCTTAAATAATATAAAAAGGAAGCTTATGAACGAAGTTATACGCATTAAGAATCGATTTACAGAAGAAATCACTTACCTTTGTAAGCTTTTTCCGCCCCTTCTCTCTCTCTAAAAATTTTGCACCTCCTCTCTCTTAGGGCTGAAGCACGTTAGTTTTGAGCTAGAGGAAGGAGATGAAAGGTTTTAATAATATATTCCAATTTAATTAATTCATTCTCATAATTTCGGATTTTTACAAAATGCTGGTAGATTTCTGCCCAAATTTTGAAAAATCATAACTAATTCTAGAAAAATTGAATTGAAGTGATTCCAAAGGATACGGAACCCTTATTGAGTCTAGTTTCAAAAAAATATATATATACTTTTTCTATTTAGAAGCAAAAAATTCCTAGAATTTTAATCTTTGCCTGATGTTTCAAAAACTTTTCAGTTTTTCTGGGCTACCTTCAAAAATTCATAACTCTTTGTATATAACTTCAATTGATTCATATGACCTATCAAATTAAAGCTTAGGATGTCTACTTTCATTCTGTAAAATTTCATAATTTTTTTCATCATTTGGTCATACAAAATCACATGACAAGATCACTGCCTCATAGGCGATTTCACTGAAAACATAATTATATTTTCCAAAATTCACCATTTTATTTTCTTTAATGCCCCAAAGATATAAGGAATATTAGAGAATATATTTGGGACATATACTAAATCAGGGGTTAGTAGTCCTCTTAATTTAGGCTTTGATTGAACCATATTTTTATATGAATTTTCCATGATAAATTTGGGATTTTAATGCATTTTCCTGGACATTATTGCATGATTAAACACTAATTTTAATTAGGAACAATTGTTTTGAATTAATGGTAATTAGGGAAAAATGATCAAAATTATTAATTATTTTGTACAATTGTTTCTTAAACTTTTGATGCTACCTTGTGTTTAATTTTGCATTGTAGGCGTTAAAGAAGAAATTAAATTTTAGAGGTTCAAATTATTGGGCTAAGAAGAAAGAAAGAAAGAAAGAAAGAAAAGAACAGGCCCAATGAGTTGAAGCCCAGACCCAATATCAGCTGACAAAGAAGGGTCCAAAAGCCAAAAAAACAAAAACAAAACAAAAACAAAACAAAACAGAAAAATAAAAAAAAAGCAACAGAAACGGTGGGGACCCGAGAGTGAAAAGAGAAACAGAAACGGATGACCCGCTGGATATGCTATTTGGATATACGGGGATCCGACAGAGACGCAGCTGAGGGAATGATATAAGAGAGCAGCGCCGCACAGTAAAGGGTTTAATCATCAACGAATCTGGAGATCATCTTCGACCCATCATCTTGACCTTGCATCACCATCATCGTCGCCGGTGGCTTCCACCTCCACCACCAAAGCCGCCGGCGACATTCACAACATCACCACCGTGAACGGAGACGAGAATGGAAGACATAGAAGCAGAGGCGGAGCAAAGAAGAAGGGCGAACCAGAGAGCTTGAGAGAGTGGGAGATAACTTCAGAGGAGAGGGGAAGAGACGGACAGCCACCACCACCGTCAAGGACCTCCCCGGCGAGCTTCTCGGACCACCGCAACAGCTCCGTTCGGACCAGTACCATCACAGCGTCGACTCTCCTCTGTTCTCGTTTTGTCGGAGCTTCCTCTCTCACCTTCAAGGACCGCAGCCACCACTTCTGTCTTCTCAGTTCCGGCGAGCCTTCCTCAGTCACACAGCACCGTTCTGTTCCTCTTCACTATTTCCTCCACTTCCAGACACCATTGTTCTTCTCCAACCACCGGCAGTCACCTCTGTCTTCATTTTAATTTCTATGGGTCCAAGTCTTGAACAAACAGTGATTAATTCAAATCAATGAGGGGCTGATTTCTGCTTGAGTTTTGGTGGCAAACAAAGTGGCTAGAGCTTCAAGATTCTACAAGGGGAGTTTATTATTTTCCATTTGCTCAATTTATACATTATGTCTTTGTGGATTAATTTTGCATTGGGATATGTATGTCTTGAGACTTAGATGAGTGATTATTTGTCTATGTTGGTTAATATCTTGTGTTGAATTTGGTATTGGTGCATTTGAATTTTATTGGATTTATTTTCCTATTGGATTAATGAAGTTATACATTCTATGTGATATCTAGATTGTGTGATGGATTTAATTTAATTTTGAATGTCGCGATTGTGCTTTCAATTAAGAGGAACCAAGTGCATTAATCCATTTTCAATACACATCAAGTGGGTTTTTAACAATTTGCTTAAGAGGTGACTAAGAATGCGATTGTAGGACTAGTCATTAATTAGGTAGATTGGACCTAATGCGATTGCTTAGGGTTTTAATTAGACTTGATGCGAAAGTAACTCCTAAATTATTTTAATGAGCTAGGAAAGCCACCAAATTTGTCACCAAGGTTCATTTTATCATATAATCTCTTTTTAGCACATTTTCTTTATTATTTTCCAAAATACCAAAAATATTAGATTAGCTTTTAATTAAAAATTGCACTTTCTTTTAATTATTAATTTCAAAAACCAAAACTCATTTCCCCTTGTTTTAATTGTATTTGCATGATAATTAGTTTACTTAGGTAGTTCAATAAAAAGCTCCTCAAGTGAGACGACCCGAGTATTGCATTGTACTGCAATTCTTGGATTAAAAATATTTTGCATTTGACCCCAAGACGTAAAGACACGGTCAAATCAGGCTTATTCTCAAGCCTCCAATCCCAAAATTCAGGATATTACACATTATAATAAAGGTCAACTATAAACATTAATTTGGCTTTCTTAGGTTTAGTGTGCATTGTTGTTTTCTAGGTTGTCAAATAAAAATTTTCTTGATGCAATGAATAGTGAACGAATTAGTGCTAGTAGCAGATAGCCTTATGTGGTCAATTATGACACTTAGGCGACCCATATATGTGATGCATAAAGAGTAATTATTTTTATATTATTGTTTATAAAAAAATGAGCATAAAGAATAAGAATAGGGGATTCTAAATTAACGTATTTATTCCTATATTATTTTTAGATCATTACTTATATTAATTAGGTTTTTATTTGAATCCCAAAATTTAAAATTTTGGATGCTGCTGCTGTTACTACTTTTGGACAAACAAGTCAATTTAGGATAAAATGAGAGATTAAGATACCTCAAATGACTCATTTTACCTATTGATTTAGGCAAATATCTCATCTCATTTAAAGATGGGATGCCGATTGGGTTGGGCAAGATGACTACTGTGCAAAGTTTATCACGTTTCATAGTGGGAAATGATGATAAGAAGAGAAAGAGGGTTAAGTTGAATGAATTGAAAGAACTAAGATTAACCATTCAAAACCTTGGTTTAGTAAGGGATGTGGAGGAGGAGTCCAAGGATGTTAATTTGAGAACAAATAAAAACCTCATTTCCTTGACCCTCAAATGGGGACCACATTCAAAGATGAAAAATAGTGATGCCACACAATTATTTGAAAATCTTCGCTCTCGTCAAAATTTGAAGGCATTGACAATACAAGGTTACCTAGGGGTATGCGTTTCCGATTAGCTTTTGTCATGTCTAAATCTTGTGGAGTTGAAATTTTGTGGTATCATAAATTGTCAATACTTGGCAGCACTAGAAGGACTTATTTCTCTCAAGATTCTTCACTTGTGGTTTATGCCTAATTTGGAGTACATATACATTAAAGGATGTTCCTCATCAACTAACTTCTTCCCGTCTTTGGATGAACTAATAATTCGGCAGTGTGGAAGTATGAGGGGATGGCCAAATGAAGCAGATGTCCAATATACAAGAGAAAATGAGTGGCATCATTCACTCCCTCCATTTTCACGTCTTTAATCATTATAAATTAATAATTGCCCAAACTTAAGTTGCATCCCCACTTTTTCAACTCTTGTGAGGCGTTTGATATTAATAGACTCTAGCACGAAGCCATTGCGAGACACATTAAATGTGACCACAACTGGGTCGTCAACATCAGATCATATGGTTGCATCTCTCTCCAGGCTTAAGTTTCTTCACATTGAAGGGATATATATAGAAGCATTGGCAGAGGAATGGATGCAAAATGTCTTCTCTCTTAAACATCTTTCAATTGCTAGATTTTCAAGTTCAGAAAAACTATTTCGTCATATGCAAAATCTATCTGCTACACTTGAAGAATTCACTATTAGCTACCTTGTTTCATAGTGTGGTGATGAGGACTATAACATACAATTTCAAGAACTTTGTTGCCTGGATTCTCTCCAAAGAATCCAATTTACTACATATCATCACCTCATGGCTTTACCACAGTGGATTTGTAATTTCCAGTCACTTCGATTTATCGGCGTTCGGGATTGTCAAAACTTGGACTCATTCTCAAAAGGAACGTGTCGCCTCGCTAATTTAAAAACACTACAATTTCTTGGAACTCCAATATTGAAGGAAAGATGCAAGAGAAAAACAGGAGTAGAATGGCGTAAAATTGCTCACATCCCAAATATATGTATGGATAGATAAGCAACAAATCTAAACTCTTCACTGGATGCGAATTTAAAGGCATACTAATGAGTGACTATTGTGCCATTAAAAAATACCTTTTATTATATCTATAGCTATTGCATTTGAAAAAATCTACTCCTGTTGTTTTAACCTTCATATAAGAATTCATTACTAGAATGCTTCCCAGTTGTTAAGCTCTACTCCTCTTACTAATTAACATTTGGTTGCAGATGACCTTTTTTACCAAGAGAAGAAGGCCTCACAGAGCATGCTCTGCTCACTGAATCTTTAAAACAAGGCACTCTACTACTCTATTTAATTGACGATTACTATAGTGTTAGCCAACTAACTTGTGCACCCTTTAAGTTTCAAACTAGTTATGTCTAAAACTATGGAAACATTCAAAGACGTCATGGATTATTTGATGATTACTTGTATTTGCTCTGTTTTTATGAAAATTATAGAACAAATAAAGGTTGCTCAAGCCTACTCCAAATTTGACGCTTCCTCTGCTACATTAGTTAATTTTGATCCGTTTTTTCTACTCAGTCATCATGATTTCATGGTTTAATTTAAATTCAAAAGTCTTGGGAATACTTATTTGCAATGGAAGGAATTATGATATTTTAATCATTATATAACTTGGCACGTATTCAATTTGGGATGAAGGGAAAAACTTGTTAGGCACCTGAGCTTATTCATGCATCACATACTTTATGCTTTCTATGAAGGCAAGGCTTCTTCAAATCTATTGAATGCTGTAGGAGAGAATTAAAAACTCAGGCAAATAAGAAAGGATTCTAATTTTCCAACATAATGGTTTGTTGTGTTACTTATATATTATCAATTTAACACTAATTACTATCTCTCATCGATGAAAATACCAGGTCAAGATGGCTTTGTCGAGGTTGATCCTTTGAGTTATGGTTACTACATTGTTCAAACCTGATGGATTTTTCTCTCAATATATATTCATAATACAGAACCAACGATTTGCTTTCAGAAGATTGAAGCCAAATGAGAATAAACTCCACGTCTCACCCTCTTTATCTTTTCCTTAATCAATACTTATATTGTGCATAAAGATGCTTCCTTTAGTTACTGAACTATAATATACATGCTCCCCATGGAAGTCTAATGTATGCATGAGGTTATTTCTTTGGAGTTATGAATTAATTTAGTAGAATGATTTGATGTTAAGTTCTTATTTGCCGATAATTAGTGGGGGAGGTTTTAGGGAAAATGGCAAATTCATAACTAACAAATTTGAACTTTTTGATATTAGTGTTTTCTTTCTTTCTTTCTTTCTTTTTTTGAAGGGTGAGGGGCTGATATATGTAAATGTCAGATTTCATATATACTCCATCCGGTCCACAATATAGGGCACTTACAGAAAACTAGCTTGGTCCACAATATAAGCCACTTATAGAATAATTAATGCTTATTTTTCAATTTTGTCCCTGTAATTAATACTCATTTCCAATTTGCTCACTCAATAAATTTTCAAACACATTTTTCAACAAGGGTAAAAGTGGAAAAAAACTTCAATTTATGATATATTTATTGAGTTAACTGTCATTTTTTGTTTCCCATAAATTAGTTGAAATGCCCTATATTGTGAACCAGAGGAAATATTTGGCAAAGAATTGAATAGAGTAACATTAACATCACTCAAATTGTGAAATCACCATAAATATGGTTGAGTTTTTAATTCATTTGGAACTATGAAAAACAACTATATATCACTGTGATCCTTTTTATAAGTCTACTTTATCTAATTATCACATACTAAGGAAAGTTAGTTAATTCATTAAATATATCCTAAATTGATGAATTTTCCCAATTTGATCCTTATTTATAAATGGGTATAAAAAAAATATTTTATACATTGTGATTCACATCTTTCTTCTCTCTCTACATTTAATAGGGCAAAATTGTAATACTATTATTAATTACTTTCTGAGTGGACTTATACTAAAGACTAAATTTTTTTTCAATCTGAATTTATATATAGGACTAAAGTGGTACTATTATTTTAGGAGTGTTTACGTGCTATATTAATTATTTGTTTAAGTGCTTACTACTAAAAAGTAAAAACATTGTAATGACTTTTTGATATGGTGGAAGTTTACAAAATTGGTCCCATGGTTTTTTCTCTCAGTATTTGAGGGTTTTCCATGTTAAATAGAGCGTCATTTTTACTTTGTTTTATGCATTATTGGATAGAGGATTCACTATGTGTGTTTTTTTTTTCATTTTGATTAATAGATACACTGAAAGTGAATACTACTCAAAGGACCTTCCATTTAAGAAAATACCTATGACATCTTTTTTTTCCTTGATATTATCACCAGTATCTGGTTCGGAATTCGGGGTTGCACCTCCCAACACAATTACAAGTGTCTCTTCTGATAGTCGAACTCACAACCTAGAGGGATCTAATAAGACCTTACACCGCTATATCAACTTTATATTGGTAGAAAACACCTATAATATCTATAGCTACTTTATTTTTTGGGTAAAGGAGCAAAAATGCCATGTTCTTTTTTCTTAGGAACATCTAACACTATATACAAATTTATGGTTAAAAATGCCCATGGGATTTAAAATTCGTGCAAGAATGCTACCTCCGTTTGAAGGAGCAAACGTCCGTTTAATGGTTGAGAAATCTGGCTGCAATTGCTGACCGTGAGTCAAGTTGGCGCTTTTAAGTAAAATCAAATCTAATTAGAAACCAGAGTCTGACTGTTGCTTCTCATGGTAAACCACCCCAGAGATGGTTCTCACATCCACTTGCCTAATTTCACATTTTTGAGGATTTTACATGCCTTCGCATGAATACACCACTCTCTCTCTCTCTCTCTCACCCCCCTTTCTCTCTCATCTCGCCCAGTCACTCCCAAACTTTAATTTCATTTTCCTTTTTAGCCATGAAAATTCTGGAACCCTCCAGAGATTCAGAGCTATTTTTGTGCTTCTGTTAACAACAATAGCACCACTCAATTGACTAGTCATTAACGTTCTACATTCATTAACAAATGAAAAATTAAACTCTGAAGAAAACATATACAATCAATCACACCATGCATCTTCCGCCGCCACACCCATAATCGGCAAATCAATGTGACAATCCCACAAACATGAATTTTCACAACGACATTCCTCCAGAAACCAAAACATACACACCATTTACCACTTAAATTCTATACTACGTAGAGAACTTAGAGAAACCAGTTGGTTTCACTCTGTTTTATAGTTAATTACCCAAACGGCAAGGCTTGAAAATTGAATCTAAGCGAGTCAAGGGCTGATTAACAAGGATTTTCACGGGGCTTGAGAATCTGAGGATCCAGCTTGGATCTACAGACCGGGCACAGAGGGTGCTTGGAAAGCCAGGCATCAGTGCATTCCACATGGAACTTGTGGTTGCAGCCTAGGAACTCATGGAAGGCCTTTAAGATGGTGTTCCCGTTTCAAATCAAGGTAAGAGAAGTCCAAAAACAAGTCCTTTTATTCTCGGCTTTATTGGTTCTGAAACGAGAAGTCCCTTCAAGTTATTGAATCAATTTGGGCCTCCTAAGACGGTGAAGAAATCTGGGGGTAAGGAGAATAAATTTCAAGGCAATATAGTCAAAGGCGGCAGGAGACGCTTGGATTATAGCCCGGAAGGGGTTCTGAAATCAAGTAATTTTTCTTCTACGTCAAGCAAGTCCTTAATTCGAATTTTTCAGTGAAAGGGTCTCCAATTTGTGCTTCAAGGAATAGTTTTGGCAGTGATTCTGGGCATTCGTCTCAAAAGAGGAGCCCTACTCCCCTGTTTGATCCAGAGCTTCTTGCAACTTATGAGAAAGAACTCTCTGAAGAGGAAGTGATGAAGTTAGAAGAAGAAGAGAAACTGGGTGTTCTGTTGGAGGCTGGAGGGGATTCCAATTTCACAATTCGTCTTATAGGGTTTTGCCACCTCAATGGCCTGCTTACCCACACAGCCTTTGCCAACTCACCACCCACATCAGCATCTTTGGTCACATTTTTTAAAAAAACAGTCAACGTTTGCTCCTTGAAACGGTAGTAGCATTTTTGCAACGAATTTCAGATCCCATTAGCATTTTTGAACCTTAAATTTGTATAGGAAGTCGTTACTAGGATGCTTGAAAGTTGTTAAACTCCACTTGTCATACTAATTAATATTTGATTGCAGGTAACCATTTTCCCAATAGAATAAGGCCTCACAGAACATGCTCTGCTCGCTCAACTTTAAAACAAGGTACTCCACTCCTCTTTTATTTGATGACTACTATAGTATTCACCAACAAACTAAATTTGCACCCTTTATATTTCAAACTGGTTATGCTCATCTACATGGACTATAAAACTTTGAAAACATTCAAAGAGGTAATGGATTACTTGATGATTACTTGTAGTTTCTTTGTTTTTACGAAATTTATAGAACAACTCCAGCCTACTTCAAATTTGACGCTTCCATAGCTACTTTAGTTAATGTCAATCATTTTCTTACTCAGTGATCATCATTTAATGGTTTTAATTGAAATTAAAATTTATTTGCAATTGAAGGAATTATGATCTGTTAATTATTTTATAACTTGGCAGCTATTCAATTTGGGATGAAATAAGAGGAAAACTTGTTAGACATCTAAGTTTACTCATACCAGCACATGCTTGATCGTTTAGTGAAGGCAAGGCTTATTCAAATCTATTGAATGTTGTTGGACAAAATTAAAAACTCAGGCAAGTAAGAAAGGAATCTAATTTTTCAACAAATATTGCTATCAATTTAACACTAATAACTATCTCTTCCCAATGAAAATATTCCAGATCAAGATGGCTATATGTGCAGGTTGATCCCGTGAGTTATGGTTTACTGCATTGCAAGTAAGTTGTTTTCTTATTGAGTTTAAATGTGAAAAAGGTAATATGTATATACTTATGTTGAAAACCTATTTTGAAGAATAGTATCTAGAGAAAAAAAAAATTTGGGTTACAATTGATTTTGGTTTATTGCTCAATTTCAGAATTGGATGAATGTGATAAGGAAACTACATTCATATTCTAAATTTGAATTCAACTGCAATGTTAATTTATATCGCTGGTTGTTCAAGCTTGAAAACTTACATATTTTGAACTCCAAACAAACTTAAAAAACATCAAATTTATTGAGTTTGTCTGTGTGGTCCTAGGTACTTATTTTTAAATCTACAGTTTCAGTTTGTCCGATTACAATATCCTTTCGACCTTTCGTTTCCTTTTCCATTTATCCCTTTTCCTACAAATAGAATGATTAGTTGCTTAAGTTCTTATTTACCTATAATTAATGGGAAAGATTTAGAGAAAATGGAAAATTCATAACTAAAAAATGTGAACTTTTTGACATTAATTTGTGGTTGTTTGCAGGGTGAAGAGCTGATGTTTGTAAATCTCAAGTTTCATATATTTGGCAAAGAAGAAATGAGAAGAGTAATATCACTCAAGTTGTGGAATCACCATAAATAAGGTTGAGTTTTGAAGATCAATTGGAACTGTGCAAGACGGTCACATCTGATTGCAATTATATGTATATGAGTGTTTTACTTGCTATATATATCTTTTTGTTTGAATGTTTAATCCTAAGAACATTGTAATGACTTTTGATATGGTAGAATTTTTCGAATTGGTCCCGTGCATTTTTCTCTAGATGTTAGAGTGTTTTCCACGTTAAATTTAGTGTCGTTTTACCTTGTTTTATACATTTTAGTAGAATACAGGTAGAGAAGCATGCTTCACTACAATTTGTTTTTTTTCATTTTTATTCACTTTGATATGTGATAAACCTAATTAAGACTCTCTAATGCTGTTGATAGACTCTGAAGATGATGAGAAATAGTGTCAGGAAGACGTTAGCGAAGAGTATATTCATATTTTTTTTTATTAAAGTCATTATTTCAAGATGGTGCATTTTCAAATCTTCTTTGACAGGAAATCTTCTTTCTTGTCCCCCAAATGGTGCATTTCAAATTCTCATCGGAAATGATTTCTTTCAATTTGATTTTTGATCCCTCCATTGTTGTAATGCTTCACTTAACATGTTAGATGGCTTGGAGAGATTGAGTTAGAAAATGACAGTGACAGGGCCATTGGTTTCCAAGTGAGCAATTTGTTATCTTTTGAGTTAATTTGTTAGTAACAGGGCCATAAGTTTCCAAGTGATCCCTCCGTAAGTTTTCCAAAATGCACTTATCTATCAACGGTGACAATAGAGTTTCGTTTTGGAGTGATGCTTGTAGAGTGAAGGGGGGACTAAAAAGTGACCTAATGGATATTGTGCAGGTACAATTTTCTTTTATTTCCTAGAGATGATCTGGGAATGGGGAAGCCTTCTTATAGTTTTTTGTGGCAAACATCATATCTGACGTCCATGGCTCGTGAAGGTTTGATTCAATGCTTGCATATATGATGGTAAAGTTTCTTTTTGTCCTTTTTCTTCTTACAAATTCTTATGGTCCGTAAAAAGCTATTCTTATTAAGGGGAATTGTAAGAGCACATTGACTGAGTGATTTAGGGTCTTGCTGAGGTTTTTGCTGATAATGTTCTATAAAACAATCAACCGTAGTGTGATTTTGGAGCTTTTTGCTTACTTTTGTGGGTATATAAAAAATATGACAAAAGATGAACAAAGTTTCCAACTGCTCAGGCAACGTTGATATTAGTGTTTTCGTCTGTTTATTTTGATGTCTTGGTCTAAGCAAGTAAACTGCAGCACTCAACTTTTTTTATTTTTGTTTTTAAATTTGTAAATGTCCTTTTTTTTTTGCAAACTTGCTATGCAATTCTAAGTTATCCTGCTAAACTGTTATTTTTTAGCTATTTTAACAACGAAGTCTATTTTAATCTTCCTTCAGAGTTAGTAAGACTGCAAACCAAAATTGAATATTTTCTTCGACCTTAGCTGGCATAAGGCTTGGTTAGAACCATTTTTTCTTTAATACAAGTTGAATGTATGCCTAAAAATATAATTAGATTGAAAATATCAGCAATTTGTGCCACCTCTATATTAATCAATTACTGCTTTATTTCCCCTAATAGAAGGATTTGAGGTCTTGTTCATCCCCTAGACAGATATTCTTTTCATCTGCATTGCAGCAATATATGTGGACAACTTAAATATGTTGATATGGATAGGTAATGCTATGCTATTTGAAAACAGAGTCTACAACTTTGAAAAGAGTCTACAACTCTGCTACTTATGTTGAGACCATGATGAGCTTTCTTAACATTGTGTGGCAGGTGTATCATATTTATCTAGAGTACAAGAGTCTAAAGCTAAAACGCAGAAAGGGAATTACACATCCACCTCTTAATGTGAATAAATCTTCTTCAACCTCTACTACTGCTGATGCTATTTTTGTTGAAAGGATTAAATCAAGGATAAAACATTGGATAAAAAGTTGTGAAAAGTGTGGCAAAAGCACAAGCAAAGATGGTGAGAATAACTTCCGTAGATTCTTTTGAATGAACGCTGTTCTTTGAACTTTCTTTTATTCTTTAACCATGCAGATGCTCTCCTCACCTCCCTTAGGAAAATTGTGATGGGAAGTGAAATGTTCGGCTCAAGACATTGCCTCACAATAGATGTTTGCAGTGATAGACAAGTGCAGCTGATTCTGGAGGTAGAATGAAGTAACAATGTCTTGATCTTTCAAGTGATATGCATGCCTACCCCCACTTCATGTATAACCAAATTATTTTTCGCACTTTCTTGACCTTGGGGTTGGGTTTGTTGGATTTTGGATGGCTGTAGATGCTGGTAAACTTTGACAACGTTGTTCCTTTGCTAGTTCCTGGGAAGGGTGATACTGCTCTGGCTATCTGTCTTGTTTTGATGAAGTCAAAAGAGGATAAAGTTTTGTTTGAGGTGATGATAAAATTTTAATCCCATCTAGTTGCTGAAATGCTTTTCGCCTTCTCTTGTATTAATAATGACTTTACCTGGTAGAGGGAGCGTCAAAAATTAGAAGAGGAGGAGAACAAGACACTTCGTGGGTTTCGAGAGGTGATAGAGTTGATTTCTGCTTCACAGAAACCTGTTCTCTCCCACAACTGCCTTGATGGTGTATATCCTTTTGCGGAAGCGGGATATATATAGCGTAACCAATTATACTAAAAACTCACAAACTAGAAATAAGTCTCTAGACGTAATTTAATAATATAATAAATCACAACTACTATATCTAATAACAGCTAATAAATAATAAATAGGATACCAATAAGGGAAATACCAGAATCTAATTTCACTCTAAATAATTTACAAGTGAAATTCTATAAGAGAAGAGGAGATACAAAATGCCTTATAGAAGGAAATAGGCAAGTTGAAGGGGTGAAGAGAAAGGGAGGAGGGGGCCTCCCTTTTATACTAAAACTTCTGCCCCCTCCCTTATGATTTAAGCGATGTGGGACTTATTCCTATCCACATCCAACAAATCTCCACCTTGGGAAAATTCCCACATATTAATTCTATTTACAATTCAACAATCAATGTTCAACAATGTTGATTAAATCCAAACAATGTTGAAATTTGACAGAGGTCACCGCCTTTGTCAGCATATCAGCAGGATTCTCACTGGTCCGTATCTTCTGTATCATGACTCCACCTTCTTCTAAAATTTCTCGTACGAAGTGATATCGAACATCAATGTGCTTCGTCCTTGCATGGTAAACTTGGTTCTTTGCTAATTGAATAGCACTTTGGCTATCATAAAATACTATGATGTCTTCTTAACCAATACCAAGTTCTCCTAGCAATCCTTGAAGCCAAATTGCCTCCTTCACAGCTTCTGTAATTGCCATGTACTCTGCCTCTGTGGTAGACAAAGCAACTGTTGACTGCAAAGTCGACTTCCAACTAACTGGTGCCTTTGCAAGAGTAAACACATAACCAGTAGTTGATCTTCGTTTGTCCAAATCACCTGCAAAATCTGAGTCACAATACCCAACTAAAGATCGGTCATCTTCCTGCTCAAAAACCAAACCAACATCCACAGTATTACATATATACCGTAGAATCCATTTCACAGCTTGTCAATGCTCCTTTCCTGGATCATGCATATACCTACTCACAACTCCAACAGCTTGTGAAATGTCAGGTCTCGTACAAACCATTGCATACATCAAGCTACCAACAGCATTTGTGTATGGTACCCTTGACATATACTCTCGTTCATCTTCATCCTTTGGCGACATATCAGCACTAAGCTTAAACTAAGGGCCAAGTGGAGTGCTAACCGGCTTCGTTCTCTCATCCATACCAAATCGATTTAGCACTCTCTTCAAATACTCCTTCTGAGATAAAAAGAGTTTCTTTGATTGTCTATCTCTTGTTATCTCCATGCCGAGAATCTTCTTTGCCTCTCCTAAGTCCTTCATCTCAAATTCCCCTTTTAGTTGAACCTTCAGCTTCTCAATTTCTGCCTGATTTTTTGAAGCTATCAACATATCATCAACATATAAGAGGAGATATATAAAGGATCCATCTTCAAGCTTTCGCAAATAAACACAATGATCGTATCTGCTTCTTTTGTACTTATGCCGCAACATAAACTTGTCAAATCGTTTATACCATTGTCTCGAAGATTGTTTCAATCCGTATAACGATTTTTCAAGTTTACACACCATATTCTCATTTCCAGGAACTTTGAATCCTTCCGGCTGAGTCATGTAGATTTCCTCTTCCAAGTCTCCATTTAGAAATGCAGTTTTAACATCCATCTGAACTAGTTCCAAATCCAACTGTGCTACCAAAGCCAATAAAATTCTAATGGAAAAATGTTTCACAACTGGAGAAAATACCTCATTGTAATCAATTCCCTCCTTCTGAGCATAGCCTTTAGCTACCAATCTTGCTTTGTAGCGTACATCACCTTGGTTAGGAAATCCTTCTTTCTTTGCATATACCCATTTGCAACCAATTGCCTTCTTACCCTTCGGGAGTTTGGCCAATTTCCACGTACCGTTTTGATGAAGGGACTGCATTTCTTCATTCATGGCATTCCTCCACTTATCCTTCTCTGAGCTCTGGATAGCCCACTTGTAAGTTGAAGGAATATCATCAGCTGCAATTGAGGTTGCACAAGCCACCATGTCCTCGAAACGAGTAGGCTTTCTTATTGTTCGTTTTGGCTTGCTGGTTGCTATTGATTCATGTTGCTGTTGAGGTTCATGAGTTGAAACCTCCCTTTCAACTGGCTCTTCATCTGCTACAGGAAAGTCTTCTTTTGTTTCCCGGTCTACATCTTGTACCGGGAAAATCAACTTTCCTTCAAACTCCACCTGCTTAGAAACACCATCATCTTGCTTGATATCTTCAGCTGCTACCTTTCTCACCATGGCAGATTCATCAAAGGTAACATCCCTACTGAACACAATCTTCTTTGTCTCTGGACACCATAAACGATATCCTTTGACTCCAGAAGTGATTCCCAAAAAAATGGCTTTCTTTGCTCTCGGATCCAATTTTGATTCTTTCACATGGTAATATGCAGTTGAGCCAAATACATGTAAAGAATCGTAATCTGTAGCAGGTTTTTCATACCATTATTCCAAGGGTGTCTTACCACCAATAGCAGAAGATGGGAGATGATTAATGAGGTGGCTTGCATATGTAATTGCCTCAGCCCAAAATTCTTTGCCCAAGCCAGCATTGGACAACATACACCGAACCTTCTCCAGCAAAGTCCCGTTCATGGTTCTGCCACTCCATTCTGTTGTGGTGTATGCCTGACTGTGAAGTGTCTGACGATGCCATCTTCCTCACAAATCTTCTGAAAAGGATCATTTCTGTATTCTCCTCCGTTATCTGTACGAAGACACTTGATCCTCCTGCCTGTTTGTGTTTCTATCATCACCTTCCATTTGAGAAAGATTCCCAACACTTCATCCTTGGTCTTCATTGTATACACCTAGACTCTTCGGGAAAAATCATCAACAAAGGTTACAAAATAATGCTTTCCTCCCAATGACGGTGTTTTGGAAGGACCCCAAACATCAGAGTGAACATAATCCAAAATACCTTTTGTATTATGGATAGCTGTTCCGAACTTAACCCTTGTCTGCTTCCCTTTTACACAGTGCTCACAAAAATCCAAACTCCAATGCTTTAATCCTTTTAACAACCCTTGATCTGATAGAGTTTTTAAGGATTTACCTCCAGCATGTCCCAAGCGCATGTGCCACAACCTTGTCGCTTCTACTTCCTTCTCATCACTGGATGTCACTGCTGCTGTTCCAATAACCGTACTACCTTGATAATGGTACATGTTATTGTTCTTCCGTATACCCTTCATTACCACCAATGCACCGGAAAGTATCTTCATTACTCCACTTTCTATGGTGATTTTGAATCCCTTTGAATCCAGAGTTCCCACAGAAATGAGATTTTTCTTCAAATCCGGTACATATCGAACATCAGTCAATGTTCTGATCAGTCCATCATGGTTCCTCAAACGAATTGAACCAATGCCATATGCGGTAAGTGAAGTGTTGTCTGCTGTGTGGACAACTCCACATCCTCCTTCTTGGAAATCAGTGAACCAATCTCGGTTGGGACACATATGATGGCTGCAAGCTGAGTCTAACAACCATACGCCTGACGATTTTAACAACGTCGTTGTAGATAGTGAAAAATCTGAATTTTCATCATCACAGTCAGCTACATTTGAATCCATAGCAGCCTTCTCATTGTTGTGTTTGGATTTGTTCTTCAATTTCGGAAAATCCTTCTTCCAGTGGCCCTTTTCTCGACAAAAGGCACATTCATCTTTACTGGGTTTGGATCTCGATTTGGATCTCCCTTTCCTTGATCTCGACTGATTTTCAGTACGCCCTCTTGTGACTAGTGCCTCTGCTTCTCCGCTTCTTTGTTTCTCTTTCTTTCTTTGTTCATAGCTGTATAGCGCAGAGCAAACTTCTCTAAGAGATACTTCCTCTTTGCCATGAAGTAGAGTAGTCTCCAGGTGCTCGTACTCATCGGGAAGTGATCCCAACAACATCAAAGCCAGATCTTCATCTTCGAAGGTCACGTCCAGATTCTACAAATCTGTTACCAACTTATTAAAGCTGGTAATATGATCATTCATTGTGGTACCAGGTACATAGGTGAAGCGAAACAGTCTTTTCTTCATATGAAGTTTATTCTGAGTGCTTTTTTTCAAAAATTTATCCTCCAGTGCCTTCCACAGTCTATATCCAGAAGTTTCCTTTGTGTATGGATACTTCTGTTCTCTTGAAAGGAACGATCGAATGGTACCACAAGCAACAAGATTGATCCTCCTCCAATCTTCCTCCCCCATGCTATCTAGTTTTCTCTCTTCAATAGCAAAGTCTAGTGATTGTTGCAAAAGGGCATCTAAAACTTCGCTCTGCCACATCCCAAAATGTCCAGATCCGTCAAATATTTCAACTGCAAATTTCGCATTTGACACAATTCTTGCCATAAGTGAAGATGTCAACGACGAGTTGTCGACATTTGATGTGGATTCTTCAATCTTCTTGTCTGCCATTTCTGCTCCAGATACTATTTAAGAGCTGTCAATACAAAAGCCCAAAGTAATTCTTTTCTGATGTGGAAGTTCAGATTACACTGCAACCACAGAGCATACTCAGACAGAACCTTGGCTCTGATACCAATTTTTGCGGAAGCGGGATATATAGAGCGTAACCAATTATACTAAAAACTCACAAACTAGAAATAAGTCTCTAGACGTAATTTAATAATATAATAAATTACAACTACTATATCTAATAACAGCTAATAAATAATAAATAGGATACCAATAAGGGAAATACCAGAATCTAATTTCACTCTAAATAATTTACAAGTGAAATTCTATAAGAGAAGAGGAGATACAAAATGCCTTATAGAAGAAAATAGGCAAGTTGAAGGGGTGAAGAGAAAGGGAGGAGGGGGCCTCCCTTTTATACTAAAACTTCTGCCCCCTCCCTTATGATTTAAGCGATGTGGGACTTATTCCCACCCACATCCAACATATCCAAGATCAAAAATTCCCAATGTAGTTCTCTTATGTTGCTGACCTGGTTTACTAACTTTTTATTGGTTATTGATATTTACAGATTGTGCATTTATTCATTCAAAATTCATTGCTCCCTTGCCTTCTGAAGTGAATGAGTTTATAAACTCTTTTCGCTCAGTTTTCTCCCATGTAATTGATGTGAATCATATGATGAAGAAATTTGGAGCCATGAGAAATGTGACCACCATATCTGCTGCTTTATCATACTTGAAGAATCATTTTTTCACATCTGTTGATGTGGAAATTCCTGACCAAGGTAAGCTTTTACCTTCATATCTGCACCTATCCTTAACCCACTATCGCATTCAGAACTGTCATTCCTGCATGTTTATGTCATCAGTTCTTGCATGCATAACTTCCTAAAATTTGAGGGCCTTGTGTGAATTCTTCCCTTTTTATTTCATTTTCTTTTTGGGTAAATAACGATTATTTTTTTATGTTAATCTCATGCTGGCAACTTAATCATATATTTTCTTTCTTTATTTTGTCCTTTCCTGTTTTGGATTCCATCCAGCTACTATAAATGAAAGCAAGGTTGATGGACTTGATGCATTAAGGATGTGCTATTTGTTCATGAAGATCTGCTCTGTATTGAAAATTTCTCCATGTGTTGTTGAATCTGGCAATAAGCATTTGGCCCCTGAGCTTTAAGACTTCACCAACGTATTCCATCCATGGACGACTGACTCAAAAGAGTTGGTTGATGAGAGCATAAGCATCTGGGCAAATAATACAAGAAAGGTTAACTGTGAACATTTGGTTTTCTTATGGGGAGTTCAGTTCAGGATCACGGCAAGCACTCTGACGAATATACTGCAAGAATCCCATGGCATATTTTCTGGAGAGTTTGATGTAAAACTGGTTGATAAAGATAGTGCCATTGTTGTTTTCTGGCAACCTGGGCTGTCAGAAGCTTTTCTTAATGCAATGAGTAGTAGTGAAGAAATTAGTGGATTGCTGAGGGAATTAGTATCAAATGGCCTTAGAGTAGCCGATTACGACACTTACAAGACAGTTTGCAGGTTAGGTTTGTGGGAGGCGAATCTTTCCGAGTCTTTAGATGGAGCTTTGGAAAAGTATAATAGAGAATTTTCCAATACTTACTGTCTTAATGATAATGTAATTAACTTGGATAATCTTTGATCATTATGAGATAGTATTAAGCCTTCAAGTCCCACATCCCCTCCTTTTTGCCTTGGAAGTAGCTGGATATGTTTTTCCCTTTTTTCTTAAAAAAATTATTGGTTAATGCTACATCAAGTATCAAAGTTTTCATTTCTCAAGAACTGACAATTTTGTGCCGATTGGCTTGCTTGTCAAGGTTCATTAAATAAAGATTAATTTCATAATTTTTCTCCCCCCACATTGCATACAAGGTGAAGGAATTTGCTTTTTGTGTGTTGGCGTTAGGCGATATATTGACCCAAAAAAAAAAAGGGGAAAGAAACCTCAAAATAAGATAATTACAGCTAGAGAAATTTTATTAATTAATCTTCAATATTATTTACTGTCTTTTTTCCCTCCCCAAGTAGTCTTTGTCTTTATGGACACTGATGAAAGTTAGAGGCTACATGGTTTTCAAAAAAGCAATGGCGAATCTTGACTTTGGGCTCATTACAGGAAGCATGCCATGTGACATTAATTCTTAATCAATATTTAATACAAACCACAGTTCTTTTATAAAAACTAGAAACTTAAAACAAAAAGACCAATACAGAAGTCATTCTGATAATACTCGTATAAACTAAGCAGTCTGATAGAGAATTTTCCAATACTTACTGCCTTAATCATAATGTCATTAACTTGGATGATCTTTGCTCTATGATCATAATCTAGTCTTGAGCCCTTAAGTTTTTTTCTTTCCCTGCTGTAGAGGTAGCCGGATATTGTTTTTCCTGTTTTTCTTAAAAAAATTACTCTATCCTATCTTTTTTATAAAAGTCCAAAATTTGAATTGCCTTGGTCCAAGATATTCTGCAGTCCCCTCAGCTAATAGGAAGTGGCATCTCCACAGGTTCTTGTAAGAATACATGGCAACAGAAGCGACGAAAGATAAAGTAACTCATCAAAAGATTACTAAGGCTTCTTGTTCTCTTCTCCAAATTCGATGGGGCTATTTATAGATAATGAATTGGTGTTTTAAAGTCGTACCTCTTGAAGACTACACCTCTTTAGTTAGAAAGTCATAGCTATATGTTAAATTCATAAACCAACACAAATATTTTAATTTATAAGAGCATGACTTCTCAAAACATATCTCTTCATTTTAAAACATCCAATGATATTGGACATACTTGACAAGAGTTGTTTGAGTATTTAATGAGTTCTTCTCATTTTTGCCCCTCATTAATTATATATGTTGCATTAATTAAAAAAATTGGTAATACTTATATTCCAGGTTTTGAAACTCGGACCAGTCACTGGACTAGTCGGGGTATTGAGTTAAGGGTTGATGGGTCAAACCGGAGTCAAATTGGAGCTAACCCGGGGCCAAACCGGTGAGAAATTGAATATTTTAGGCTTATTAATATGAAATTCTAAAAAAAAATATAAAAAAAAATTGATTTTTTTAAAAAAATCTTGGACCAGACCAGATCAGTTTATCTGCTGGTTGGCCGGTTTCAAATCCGGTATGGGTTTAAGAACCTAGCTTATATTTATTCTATTTCTCTATCTTATTTGCCCCTTATAAATGAGGACATCCTTGGAAACCAAAGCTTATTTCATACATACTTATTATTTTTAATTTATTTTAACTATTTTCTTAAATCGTGTACTTTGATTATTGAGCTCTTATAAATAAGATTGGAGGAAATATTAGCTTAGGCTACATCAATTATCAAAGTTTCAATTTCTTAAGAACTAATAACTTTGTGCAGATTGGCTTGCTTGTCAAGATCCACTAAATGAAGGTTAATATCATAATTTTACACCCCCCATTACACAGAAGGGGAAGGAATTTGCTTTTAGCATGTTGTCGTTAGGCCTTAAACTGACCCAAACAAAAAAAAAAAAGGAAAGAAAACTCAAAATAAGATAATTACAGATGGAGAAACTTTATTAATTAACATCATCCAATATTATTTACAGGTACCCTTAGCCACTAATTAATCTCATTGTTACCATCTTTTTTCCTTCCCCAAGCAGGGTTCATGGGCACAGTGAAAACCGGAGGCTGCATGGTTTTTCAAAGAAGCAACGGCGAATCTTGACGTTGGGCTCATTACATGAAGCATACATGTGACATTAATTCTCAATTAATACTAAAAGCCACAGTTCTTTTTATGGAAACTAGAAAATTAAAACACAGTGACCAATACAGAAATCATTCTGATAATAAAAACCAGTAAGTATTGGCTCCGGTTGACCGACTTATAATTTTCATAAACTAATAAAAACAATTAAAATCATTAAATTTGTTCTAAAATTTAAATAATTTTAAAGATTATCTTTACTAATTGCACTAAACTCTAATATCACATTAATTATTACTATCTCCCACTACCTTTATTAAATATGAGCATGCATTAAAAAAATATTTAATATCCCCTTCGGTCTTAAATATAAGATAAAGTTGACTTTCTTTGTGGAAATTAAGAAAGTTAAATGAGTTACTTAATCATATCATTTATTATGTATTTTTAGATTATATATCACTTTATTAGTCAGGCTAATTAGTTTGGAGAAAAAAAATAAAAATGTAAATACTCTAAGCTAATTTAATTAGCTTCCTTAATTTCCCCAAAAAAAATCAACTTAATCTTATATTTAGGATTGGAGGTGGTACTTTTTAAAAACAAGTAAGTGCCAAATACATTTGTTAGTTAGTGCTTACGAGAGGGAGTAGTAGTTGATGGCATGGGAAGAACCATTGAAGCATATTTTTTATATCACTAATTTTAATTCAGACATGCTGTTAAACTTTCTTTTTCTTCGTGGGAACACTAGTAAAAATGATAATGTTTTCTTGGCTGCTATTGTGGGTATATATAGGTGGTTTGAGTAAAACTGCTCTTACCTAACTGGTCTACAATAATGCTCAAGCCAACAACTTTTTCAATAAGAAAACGCAGGTGCGTGTTTCTGATGAGTTTGATGTGAAACCACTTGTAAGAAAAATATTGAAATAATCTATTGGCAATGATGTAAACGACCAGCTATTGGAATTAAACTTGAGGAGAATTTGAATTACTAAAGATATTTGTTAAATTATATCTCAGATTGGGTAAATCATGGTTTAAATAGCTTTTACGACTTACAAGATAAACGTGTGAGATGAGTTTTATTTTAAATTGCGCAAATCATGATTTGAAACCATAGTTTGGGATGTTGCCAAACACAAACATAATCCTTCATGTCGTGTGGAATAAGAATAGGGACAAGTGGCTACATTTTTAAAAAATATTTTTTGAATTTGATCCTCCGGCCTTTGCCCAAAATGAATGGCCCAGTTTTAAGGAAGAAATTTCCCGGAAGCTTCGCAGGGGACAATGATTCTGCAGTGGAGCGTATAATAATGGAATATTCATGGCAACCCCATGTGACTGTACCCTCCACTGCAAAAAGTTTACATATTGACAGATATACTATATAAAAAAAGGTGAATATTGTTCCTGAATATGAAAAAATAAATAAAAACTGGCAAAAATAAAAGGAAAAATAAATAAATAAAAAAGGAAAAAGCCGTTGTCTTTTTCTTCTTCTATATAGGCCATGAACTGTGTGAACATAGTCTCTCCACTATCATCTTTGCTAGATCTAATCTTCAAACACCAGAGTCTCCCTTTGTGTCTGTGTTACTGGAAAGATGACTGAACAAATCCCGTATGGTGTGGCAACTAGTCTCATCAGCACTTTGGCTTCATCAGCCTTCAAAGAGATTTCTTCCATTTATGGCGTCGAGAGTGACATTGATTGGCTGAAGGAAACTGTTGAAGACATCAAAGCTGTGCTTTCTGATGCTGACCAAAAGCAGCAGACTGACCACTTCATCCAGCGCTGGATATCGAAACTCAAGAAAGTGCTTTTCGAAGCAGATGACTTGCTTGATGAGATCCACACTCAACACTTGCTTCGCAAGAGGGATGCTCAAGGAAAGGTACGTGACTTCTTATCATCTTCCTCCAACCCAATTGCTTTTCGCCACAAAATTGCTCGCAAGATTAGAAAAATTAGAGACCAATTTCATGCTGTTGCTGAAACTATGTCCAAGTTGAATTTAGAGCCAAGAGTAGTTGTTGAAGTGAAGCATGAAAAGAGTAACTGGAGGGAAACTAGTTCTAAGCATGAGGACAATATCATTGGCAGGGAGGAAAGTGAGAAGGAGGTTATTGATCTATTGCTAAACACTAATAACAATGAAAATGTGTCCTTGGTTGCTATCGTGGGAATAGGTGGTTTAGGCAAAACTGCTCTTGCCCAACTGGTTTACAATAATGCTGAAGTCGACAAATTTTTTAACAAGCGAATGTGGGTGTGTGTTTCTGAAGAGTTTGATGTGAAAGCACTTGTTAAACAGATATTAGAATCATTGCTTGAAAAAAAAGAGGATGATCAACCATTACAATTGCTTCAGAATAAGCTTCAACAAAATTTAAATGGCGAAAGATATTTGTTAGTCCTTGACGATGTGTGGAATGAGGATAGAGAAATGTGGTTACATTTGAAAAAATATTTGATGTGTGGTGCCCAAGGTAGTAAGATTTTAGTGACTACTCGTAATCAAACAGTAGCCAATAAAATGGGTGTAAAAACACCATATTTTTTGAAAGGATTGACAAATGAACAGTCTTGGACTTTGTTGAAAAGTTTGGCATTTGAGAATGATAAAATAATGGCCCAAAGTCTTGAGCTTATTGGCCAAAAAATTGCAAAAAAATGTGCGGGTGTTCCTCTAGCAATAAGAGTTATGGGGAGTTTTTTGCAATCAAAATATCATGAAAGTGATTGGGAAGCTATCTTAGAAGGCGACTTCTGGAAGCTATGTGAAGGTAATAATTCAATTATGCCAATTTTAAGATTGAGTTATGACAGTTTGACAATTGAACTAAAACAGTGTTTTGCTTATTGTTCTTTATATCCAAAAGATTGGGAATATAAAAAGGATGAATTGATTGATCTGTGGATGGCACAAGGCTTCCTTGAAAATAAGGATGAGAAACAAAGTCTTGAAAACATTGGTGAAGAGTTTGTTCATATTTTGTTGAAGAAGTCATTTTTGCAGGATGTTCAGATGGATGAATTAGGTGAAATAGAATATTTTAAAATGCATGATTTGATGCATGACTTGTCCCAATTAATTGCCAGCGTTGATTATTGCCGATACGCTGAGGGAAGAAAAGATGTTGTGAGGTGTCCAGTACATGCTTCTTTTGAAGAATATTCTGATTGTTCACTAAATATGCTGGATCCAAATAGACTGAGAAGCATTCTTCGAATAACGCAAAATTATGGAAGGAATGCATCCCATTTTTTTGTGTCCAAATGCTTACATAGTCTCAAATGCTTGCGTAGTCTCGATTTGTCAGACGATGGGATGAGACAAATGCCTAAATCAATAGGTCAAATGAGCCATTTGAGATATCTTAATTTCGACTTTTGTTTTTCATTGACTTGTTTGCCCAAAAGTATAAGCAACCTAGTCAATTTGCAGACGTTGACATTGCGTCGCACTTATAGTCTTAAATTTTCCATAGATATTATCACAAAGTTGATAAACTTGCGCAAACTTGATATAGCTTATTGCAAGGCCTTTGAAGATGGGATGCCGATTGGGTTGGGTAGGATGACTACTTTGCAAAGTTTGTCACATTTCATAGTGGGTAATGATAATAAGGAGAGCAAGAAGGCTAAGTTGAATGAATTGAAAGAACTTAACCTTAGAGGTAGATTAAACATTGAGAAACTTGGTTTAGTAAGGGATGTAGAGGAGGAGTCCAAGGATGTTAATTTGAGAACAAAGAAAAACCTGATTTACTTGGGCCTGAGTTGGGGAGGATATTTAGAGATGAAAAATAGTGATCCCAAGCAATTATTGGAAAATCTTCGCCCTCATCAAAATTTGAAGGCGTTGGAAATAAATGAGTACCCAGGGGTTTACCTTCCCAATTGGCTTTTGTCATGTACAAATCTTATTGAATTGAAGTTCCATGATATCAGAAATTGTCAGTATTTGCCAGCGTTGGAAGGACTTGTTTCTCTCAAGATTCTCCGCATATGGCGGATGGAAAAATTGGAGTACATATACTATAAAGTATGGTCCTCATCCACTAACTTCTTCCCATCTTTGGAGAAATTACACATTGTGGGGTGTAGAAGTTTGCGGGGATGGATTAGAGAGGCAAATGTCCAAAGTACAAGAGATGATGATAATGAATGTCATCATGCATTACCACCATTTTTACATCTGTCATCATTAGAAATCAATGATTGCCCAAACTTGAGCTGCATGCCTACTTTTCCCAATCTCGTAGGGTGTTTGGGATTATTGCAATCTTGCACGAAGCCATTGCTAGACACATTAAATGTGAGCGCAATTGGGCCATCAGCATCAGATGATCATGTTTCATCTCTTTCCAAGCTTAAGTCTCTTCACATTGGAGGGATAGACATAGAAGCATTACCAGAAGAATGGATGCAAAATCTCTCTTCTCTTAAACGTCTTTCTATTGCAAGTTTTTCAAGTCTAGAGAAACCCTTTCGTCACATGCAGAATCTACGTGCTACACTTGAAGAACTCACTATTCGCAAAATGGATTCATGGTGTGGTGATGAAGATAATAACATACATTACCAAGACATCTGTTGCCTACATTCTCTCCAAAAGATCAATTTCAGTTCATGTGATCTCCTCAGGGATTTACCTGAGTGGATTTGTGATCTCCAGTCACTCCGTTATATCCAAATTGGGTATTGTCAAAACTTGGAGTCATTTCCAGAAGGAATATGTCGCCTCACTAATTTGCAAACACTACGTGTGCGTGGAACTCCTCTTTTGGAGGAAAGATGCCAGAGAGAAACAGGAGCAGAGTGGCCTAAAATTGCTCACATCCCAGATAAATGGATCGATAGGCATCGAATCTAACTCTTCACTGCATACATTTAAAGGTATATACATGATTAACTTATATTCGATTAAAATAAATACCTTGTACGACATCTATAACTACTTTATTTTAAAAACATTACTGCTCCAGCTGTTTTCGTCTTAATATTACAATTCATTACTAGAATATATGCTTCGAAGTTGTTAAACTCCACTGCTCTCACTAAATGATGTTTACTTGCAGCTGCCCATTTTTTCCAAGAGAAGAAGGCCTCGCAGAGCATGCATGCTCACTGATTTTTAAAATCAAGGTACTTCACTGATTTTTAGTATTCGCCAACTTACTAACTAGTGCACCCTTTAAATTTCAAACTAGTTATGTCCAGCGACATGGATTATAAAACTTTGAAAACATTCAAAGAGGTAATGAATTATTTGATTGTTACTTGTTTTGTTTTTATGAAAAGCATGTAACAACTAAATGGTGCTTCCGTCTGCTCCGAATTTGACGCTTCCTTAGATACGTTAGTTAAATTCCATCCTTTTTTTACGAAGTGATAATCATTTCATGGTTTTAATTTAAATTTAAAAATTCTAGGAATATAATTTATTTGAAATTGAAGGAATTATGGCCTGTTAATTTTTTTATAACTTGGCAGGTATTCAATTTGGGATGAAGTGAGAGAAAAGCTTGTTAGACACATAAGCTTACTCATGCCAGCGCATACTTGATCCTTTCCGCGAAGGCAAGGCGGCTTCAAATCTATTGAATGTTGTTGCAGAGAATTAAAATCTCATATAAGTAAGAAAGGATTTTACTTGTCCAACATATGTGAAGCTTATGCTGCAATAATACTTTGTTGTGTCTGTTATTATTATTATCATCATCAATTTGACGCTAATTAATAAATCTTACCAATGAAAATTCCAGGTCAAGATGACCATGTCCAAGTTTATCTTGAGTTAAAATATGAAAAAAGTAATATGTATATACTTCCTGCGATACTTAATGTAAGACATATTTACCTAATTTAATTAGATTAGCGAAGTTAGCTAAGATAATTGATATGACATATTTTTTTTTTTTGTAAAACAACCTAATCATCTTTGATTCCCTCCATCTCTCTTTTACTTTAAATCTACGGTTTCAGTGTGTTTGATTAAATGATAATAAGCTCCAGGGCTCACCCTCTTCATCTTTTCCGTAATCAATATTTATGTGCTGCATAAAGATGCTTCCTTTAGTTACTGAACTATAATATACATACTTCCCATTAAAGCCTAATGTATGCACGAGGTTAATTCTTTGGAGTTATGGATTAGTTAAATAGAATGATTAGATGCTCAACTTCTTATTTGCCTTTAATTAGGGGGAAACTTTAGAGAAAATGACCAATCCATAACTAAAAAATTTGAACTTTTGGACGTTTGTGTTCTTTCTTTTTTCCTTTTTCTTGTAAGGTGAAGAGCTGATATTTGAAAATCTCAGGTTTCATATATATGACAAAGAAGAATTGAAAAAGAGTAATATCACTCGAGTTGTGGAATGGCCATAAATAAGGTTGACTTTTTAATTCATTTGGCACTATGGTTTTAATTTTAATGCGAATGTCTTAGGAATATGAATTGAAGGAATAATTATGATCTGTTAATTATTTTATAACTTGGCAGGTATTCAATTCGGGATGAAGAAAAAGGAAAACTTGTTAGGCTCCTGAACTTACTTACACCAGCACATACTTGATCACTTCTATGAAGACAAAGGCTTCTTCCAATCTATTGAATGTTGTTGGAGACAATTAAAAACTCAGACAAGTAAGAAAGAATTCTTGTTTTTCAACAAATATGCTAAGCTTATGCTGCAGTATTAATAGTTTGTTGTGCCTCTTATCATCATCATTATCAATAATTTAACATTCAATGGATTGACTTAGAACATATTTCTATTGCAGGTTTTTTAAGTCTAGAGAAACCATTTCGCCATATCTACGAAATCTATCTGCTACACTTGAAGAATTCACTATTGGCAACCTTGATCCGCAATATGGTGACGAGGATTATAACATACATTTCCAAGACCTTTGTTGCCTACATTCTCTCTACTTTTAAAGGAAAGATGTAAGAAAGGAACGGGAGCAGAGTGGCCAAAAATTGCTCACATCCCAAATATATGAAACCTAATCTAAAGGTATTCTCATCAGTAACTATTATGACACTAAAAGAATATCTTGTATGATATCTATAACTATTTTGTTAGAACAATAAGTACTAGTCCAGTTGCTTTCACCTTCATATAAGAATTCATTACTAGAATGCTTCCAATTTGTTATACTCCACTCCTCTTATTAATTAACCTCTGATTGCAGCTTCCCATTTTTTCCAAGAGAAGAAGGCTTCACAGACCATGCTCTGCTCCCTGAATCTTTAAAACAAGGTACTCCACTCCTACTGAATTTGATGATTAACTTGTTCACCCTTGAAATTTCAAACTAGTTATGCACAGCTACATGGATTATAAAACTTTGAAAACATTTATAGAGATAATGCATTTCTTGACGATTACTTGTATTTGCTCTGTTTTTACTTAAATTATAGAACAACTCAAGGGTGATCATAATTTAAAGCTTCCTTAGTAAGCGGAAAACTTATTAGACCCCTGAACTTACTCATAGCAGCACATATTTGATCCTATCTATGAAGACAAACCTTCTTTAAACCAATTGAATGTTGTTGTAGAGAATTAAAATCTCAGACAAGTAAGAAAGGATTCTAGTTTTTCAACAAATATGTTAAGCTTATGCTGCAATAATAGTTTGTTATGTCCCTTGTTATTGTTATCGATTAACACTAATTACCATCTCTTACCAATGAAAATTCCAGGTCAAGATGGGCTATGTTCAGGTTGATCCTGTGTGTTATGGTTACTGCATTGTAAGTAAGTTGTTTTCTTATTGAATATGAAATTGGCAATATGTATATACTTATAATGGAAGCCTATTTTGAAGAATATTATCCAGATAAAATAATTGAGCGAAAAATTATATCACTATGCCTTCTTATTCTCAATTGATTTTCGTTTATCGATCAACTTCATTCCTATTCTGAATTTGAATTCTACTGCAATGAATCGTATCGATGGCTGTTCAAGCTTCAAAACTTTCATTTATGTTTTAAATCTACAGTTTCAATGTGTCTTATTACAATATCATTTCGTTTTTCGTTCCTTATCCCTTTACTGAACTATAATATAATATGCATGCTTTCCATAAAGCCTAATGTATGCATGAGGTTAAATAGAATGATAAGATGCTCAAGTTCTTATTTGCCTATAATTAGGGGGAAACTTAACAGCAAATGGCAAATTCATAACTAAAAAATTTGGACTTTGGACATTCGTGTTCTTTTCTTTTGTAAGGTGAAGAGATGATATTTGAAAGTCTCAGGTTTCATATATTTGATAAAGAAGAATTGAAAAAGAGTAATATCATTCAAATTGTGGAATCATCATAAATAAGGCTGACTTTTTAATTCATTTGGCACTATGGTTTTAATTTTAATGCGAATGTCTTGGGAATATTTATTTGCAATTGAAGGAATAATTATGATCCGTTAATTATCTTATAACTTGGCAGGTATTCAATTCGGGATGAAGAAAAAGAAAACTTGTTAGACTCCTGAACTTACTCACACGAGCACATAGTTGATCACTTCTATGAAGACAAGGCTTCTTCAAATCTGTTGAATGTTCTTGGAGACAAGTAAGAAAGGATTCATGTTTTTCAAACCAGAGGTATGGATGCAAAAACTCACCTCTCTTAAACATATTTCTATTGTAGGTTTTTTAAGTCTAGAGAAACCATTTCGCCATGCAAAATCTATCTACTATACTTGACAAATTCACTATTGGCAACCTTGACCCACAATATGGTGATGAGGATCATAACATACGTTTCTAAGACCTCTGTTATCAACTCTTGGCTTTACCGGAGTGGATTTGAAATCTCTAGTCACTCGGTTTTTCCAAGACCTTTGTTGCCTACATTCTCTCCACTTTTAAAGGAAAGATGTAAGAGAGGAACCGGTGCAGAGTGGCCAAAAATTGTTCACAACCCAGATATATGGATCGACGACCATCAAATCTAACTCTTCATTGCATTAATCTAAAGGTATACTCATCAATAGTACTATTATGCCACTAAAAGAATACCTTGTATGATATCTATAACTATTTTGTTATAACTATTAGTCCAGTTTCTTTCACCTTCATATGAGAATTCATTACTAGAAAGCTTCCAATTTGTTATATTCCACTCCTCTTATTAATTAAAGTTTGATTGCAGCTTACCATTTTTTCCAAGAGAAGAAGGCCTCACAGAACATGCTCTGCTCACCGAATCTTTAAAACATGGTACTCCACTCCTACTTAATTTGACGATTACAATAGTATTCGCCAACTAACTAATTAACTTGTGCACCCTTGAAATTTCAAACTAGTTATGTACAGCTAGATGGATTATAAAAATTTGAAAGCATTTATAGAGATAATGCATTACTTGATGATTACTTGTATTTTCTCTGTTTTTATGAAAATTATAGACCAACTAAATGGTGATCATAATTTAAAGCTTCGTTAGTAAGGGGAAAACTTATTAGACACCTGAGCTCACTCTTAGCAGCACATAATTGATCCTATCTACGAAGGCAAACCTTCTTTAGACCTATTGAACGTTGTTGGAGATAATTAAAAACTCAGACAAGTGAGAAACGATTCTAGTTTTTCAACAAATATATTAAGCTTGTGCTGCAATAATGGTTTGTTATGTCCCTTATTATTATCAATTAACACTAATTACTATCTCTTACCAATGAAAATTCCCGGTCAAGATGGGCTATATATGTTCAGGTTGGTCCTGTGTGTTATGGTTACTGCATTGTAAGTAAGTTGTTTTCTTATTGAGTTGAAATATGAAAAAGACAATATGTGTATACTTATAATGGAAGCCTAATTGAAGAATATCATCCACATAAAAAAATTGGGTTAAAAATTATATCACCATGCCTTCTTATTCTCAATTGATATTCGTTTATTGGTCAACTTCATTCCTATTCAGAATTTGAATTCAACTGCAATAAATCATATCGCGGGCTGTTCAAGCTTCAAAACTTACATTTATGTTTCAAATTTGCGGTTTCAATGTGTCTTATTACAATATCCTTTCGTTTTCCTTTCTTTATCCCTTTACTGAACTATAATATAATATGCATGCTTCCCATAAAGCCTAATGTATGCATGAGGTTAAGTCCTTAGAGTTGTGAATAAGTTTATTAGAATGATTAGATGTTTCAGTTCTTATATCCCTATAACTAGTGGGGGAAAATTTAGGGAGAATGGCAATTCTTAACTAAAAAATTTGAACTTTTTGACATCGGGTTGTTTCTTTTCTTTGTTTTTCAGGGTCAAGAGCTGATGTTTGTAAATCTCAAGCTTCATATACTTGGCAAAGAAGAAAAGAAAAGAGTAATATCTCTCAAGTTGAGGAATCATCATAAATAAAGTTGATTTTTTAATTTATTTAGCAAAACAGAGATATTTATAGCTGATTGTACTTTCAGGAGTGTTTAGATGTTATATTTACCTTTTTTTAATTAAATGCTTACTCCAGAGAACATTGTAATGACTTATGAGATAGTGGAACTTTTGGAATTGGTCCCGTGGTTTTTTCCCTCGAAATTAGAGGGTTTTCCACGTTAAATTTGGTGTGTCATTTTTACTTTGTTTTACGCCTTTTAAATAGAACAAAGAGAAGCATGCTTCACTATGCTTTTTTTTTGTTTTAGAATTTTCTACTTTGATATTTGACAAACCAAATATCACTCTGAATCTGACCTGCATAAGAGAAAAGTTGGACTCAAAATTGTGACTGTATTTTCGTATTTAAAATTTGTAATATATGTTACTTCGGACATGCATATAATATTTGGAAAGAAGAATAATATCCTAATACGAAATAATTACTACTTGAAATTAGGCCCATGTGCTTAAGGACTTGAGTAACATGTTGTATGCATGGGCAAGTAAGTCCAAGGAGATTGTTGAGACCAACAGTTAGTTAGTTGTCCTAATGATAATGCCACCCACCTTATTTTGATGAGGCCCTAGATATAAGCATGACATGTGGATAAATAATAAAAGAAAGGTCAACTATGAATTAAACGCGAGCGCACGTGAACATGTTAATGTCACTTTTGGAGAAAAGGACGGGAGCCGAGTCCATTGTCTTTAGGGTTGTCAAATAAAGATTTTCTTGATCCAATGAACGGTGAACAAATCAGAACTCGTATCATATGGCTTCATGTGGTCAGTTATGACACTTTAACGACCCATATATATTGTGAATGTAAAAAGAGTAATTATTTTTAGATTTTTTTTTTTAAAAAAGAGTATAAAGAATAAGAATAGGGGATTTTAAATTAACGTATTTATTCCTATATTATCTTTATTTTAGGTGAATTATTCCTATATTATTTTTAGATTATAACTTTTTTAGGTTTTTATTTGAATCCAAAAATTTAAAATTTGGATACAAATGATATTGATCGTCTTAATTTATTTTTATAATTAAATGTATATTAAGAGAAACGCTAATATATAAAAAAAAAAAAAAAAAAAACTCTCATTGAACTATTACACTGTCACGCCTTGAATTTCAGGGTAACCGGCACGAAATATAAGAAAATCTTATATTCCTTAAGCCCTACTAATAACAATAGTTACCTAACATAATAATAATATATCATCAGTTATAATATCATAATTAGTGTAATAATCTACATATATAAACATATATCTCATAAACAAAATAATAAATTGCCTGTAGAAATTTCGTCAAAGTTTCTTCCGTAAGTTGGACTTCCCGATATTTCTACAATAACCTAGTAACTCAGCACGGCATCTATGGAGCTCCGCTCCACATCATCATATATATATTCATAAATTCCCAAAGTATCAGCAGATGATAAGGAACCTACCTATATAATATGTGGAGCGACTCTAGTACAACTTTATAAGGTATGTTTAAATATTTACATTAGCCCATGGAACTCAGGTAGCAGTCACAAGCTTCTTATCCAAGGTGAGCTTCAGGAGTCAACACGAGCAGCATAGACACTTCTACCATCTGAGTGCAAAAATGCTTTTCTAGTAAATAACGTCCCACAATAAAATACAAATATACGATAATAATAAATCGGTTAAGTCATAATAGAATAAAGTAACTTGACATTTGAAAAGGAAAGGACTAATTATTCAACATGTAGACAATTCAACAACTAAATGTATAAGAAGGAAAATAAGGATTTAATCATTACTATTTAAACTAAAAATAGATTCAAAGAACTTTTTATTTGAAAATCGATAACATAATAAAAAAAAACAGTTTTATTCTTAGTCAGGACCTAGATAGAACGATAACAAGCATGGACACATAGTCCATGAGGGTAAGTAACCAATCTGGTGCGGCTAAAAGCCACAAAGAACTGGTGTGAGTGATACTCACGAAAACCCTCCCTCCGTTCCACATGTATTAGCCGTCACACGGGTCTAGCACCTCCTAATCATCCTGCTAGCTGGGTGTGCCATGGCGTGCCATGGGCTAACGAAACTACCATTAGCAACCGGTGTTCTGCTTTCAGTCCCTAAAGAAAACATTTTCCGGCATGCATGGAAGTAGCAAACGTGCAACTCAAATCTTCAATACAGAATGGATGAGTGTTTCCTTTTGGAAAACAAAATCTCTCCCTTTGATGCATGTATACAAGTTTATAGTCAAATAGAAGAAATTAAATAAATAATTTACCATTTCCATCAAAAGCTTTAACGTATCATTTTCTGAAATGCGAATACTCAAGAAAATAAAATGCTTGAAAATGGTTGAGGTAGCACCTAGTAACAATATCATTTCTACATTAAGTAGGGCGTTATTTACTTACCTGATAATCCCAAAATCTATCATATATTTAATAGACTTTAGAATGACTTAACCTTAATTCCCTAACATACAAATAACATCACTGTCACTTCAATTGTAGTCTTTAGAAATATGTATCTATAGTAATCTTATTTGGCAAAAATTATTTCCTTTCCTCTTTAAGAACCTTGCTTATCTTCCTATATCATTTAAACGCCAAATTTCTAACAGCCAACACACACATATAAACCCACATACACACAAGTTTATATATTCACAATTTTATTTTTCATAACAAGTTTAGAAGAAAGAAAGAATTATTTAGCTTCTCTATGCATACAAGTATATATCTATTAAAACATTATATATAATTCTTTATGCCTGAACATCCGCATATTATTACAGAATCAAGTTCTTTTCCAATACCATTGTATAAATTTACAGTACTTTTAAAATTCCACAAAATTCCTTTCTAAAGCATTTAATCAAACACTTCATGTGCACTATATAAAATTATAAATCCCTAAAAAACAATCAGTATTAAATCATAGTCTCTCCTAATTTCGGTTTCTTGACAAGATTTAGCTCATAATCATATTAAATTAATAACCAAATCCTCCAATTCAAATATTCCACAACCCTTCTCCAAATAAATTTAATGGATTCAAGCTTACCACTCAAAAAAAAGACGTTGAAAGAATGGCATGCAGGGATTGATTCAAGAATGAATAATCAAGAAGATTGAAGCACACACCCCAGCGACAAAGGGCAAGAATCGACGGCGCCGAGCAAGGAGGAAGGTGCAGCCGAGCAACCCCCAGCAATCTCCTTTTTTCTGTCATTGAAACGTCTATTGAGAAAGGTAAAGAGAAGAGATAAACAAGTGATGCTGAGCAAAGATGACAGCAGGGGAACTAGAGCGAACTCAAGCACACCGATGACAGCAAGAATGATGGGAGGAGACGATAGGAGCAGATAAAGATGGGGCTTTTAAATATTAAGCCTCGAAACTTCTTCACCGTTCGTGCCTAGGGGGAATAAGGAATGGATGAAGGAAGATTTTATTATTATTATTATTATTATTATTATTATTTATTTATTATTATTATTATTTTCTTATTCTAAGCTGTTACATACACTATATCAATAGTGGTATGAAAATAAGAAAAGTATAAGAGATTGAGATAAGGGAGATGGGAAAGATTGAGAGAAAGTTGGAGAAGAAATAAGGAGGAGTTCTCATTCACTTTATTTTTAGTACCAATACATTGGTCATGGCCTCTAACTATTGAATTCTATATCTATAGTTAAAAGAAAAGAAAAGATAAACGTAACGGTATTAATCATAAGAAACCCCCACAAACCATTAATTAGAGAAGTTATAGGTTTAAAGCATTGAATACATGGGGAATCCTAAGAGTGAGAGGTTATGGGCATTCACTCATATAATTTACAACACTTCCTCTTTAATGTTCATAACAAATATATATTGTGCCTTATTAAAACCTTAGTAGAGAAAACTCAATGGGATCAAAACCTAATGAAGGAAAAAGAGTACACAATATATATATCACAGCTGCCTCATTAAAAACTTTACCAAAAAAATTTCGTTGAACAAAACTTTAGTTAAGGAAAAGAGTACAACTTAATTTTTACTCCCCTTGATAACAATACTTTTACTCCCCTGATAACAATATCACTAATTGTCATGAAATTATCATGTCTCGTGAATAAACCGATTTCTCAAATGTGACTGTTATCAATTATTTTTCAAGCAATTGATCTCCTTTTCGCCTGAACTATGCATGATGAGTTTTTATCAATCAAATTATATGTTGAAATGTATCCGTCTACCATATCTTCATAATATATCTTGTATTTGCATGTTTAACTTGTTCAGAAAAAAAATGTTTCATATAATATTTTTATAAAACTATCACACCAAATATCATAAATATCAATTTCATTATCCATTGCATACCTTAGAAACTTAATTTTACCAGTAAGAACATAATAAATGCAATATCAAAAATATACGCAAATATTATCATAAAATATATGGTATTTTCACACTATTAAAATAAATTCAATATATATTATGCGGACAAAAATTATCATAACAAGTATCTATAATTTTGAAACCATTGAGTCATTCAATAACTCGATCTACAAGTAAGGTAACAAGCAAAATTATTCATTCATAGTTCATTAAATTATTCATCTATTATTAAATTTATTAATATTTGGCACTTATTTAATTGCCGTTATATATTTTTCTATCATTTAATTAATTATAGGATAAAAGAATATTTTGATATAAAATCAACTCAAATCTTAATATATTTTTTAGAAGATATTATAAGATTCAAATGAGAATAAAATATCAATAATATATATATATATATATATTATATGATAATCGATAAAAGGAAAATAATTAGAAGATGCATGGATATGCAAAATCAAAGAAGCCAGAGAGAAGCTGTGGATATAACGCAATAAAAGGAATGACTATATATATATAGAAAGAGAGAGATAAACCAAGATATTATAATAAAGACGCACGCAGAGAGTCAATATATATCTATATATATGCTAGGCGTAGCAAGAGGACAGTGTATTTTATTTTCTTGGTTAGTGGCAGCAACGCAAGAGTTCATAATTTAATGGAGGGAGATTAAAATTTGAAAAGCAGAATAATAGCATGATAAGAAACCATTTCATAATGTTATGTTTGAAACATGGCTGTAATAGTTAAGACTTGAAATTAGGCCCCTCAGCTTAAGGACTTGAGCATGGACAAGCGAGTTTAAAGAGATGGTTGATGTCAATGGCTAGTTTTGTCCAAATGACAACACCACCCGCCACATTTGGATCAGGTCCTGGGTTCAAGCCTAGCGTTGACATGTTTATGTGTTTGCATGGGTTTAATAGTGTAAATAAAAAAAAATAGATGGTTACCAACAAGTTGGTAGTTGAGATGGGAAGTGGTCTCATCTCTATAAGAAGGAGATCATAAGTTCCAATCTTGAGAAACTTACTTGTTGGGAGGACTTTATCCCTAATACTCATGTCACGACAGAGATTAGACTCAAGTTCAAAGTGATTCAAGGATACTCTGAGTTCATAGGAGAGAGAGAGAGAGAGAGATGGTTGAGGAGAGGATATAAGCATGACATGTATATGGACATTATGTCATGCCCTTATTTTAATTTCACCTTTACCAGAGTATTCACAGAAAACGATATGCGGTTTGGTGGGCAACACAGGAATAACATAATTTACTGATAATATGTGCATGATTACAGAAATTTCCCATAAGGGTTCGCACAGAATATTTACAAACCTTGTAGCTGCACAGGGTTCTAGGGTATTTAAACCCATCCTAGTGAAACAAAGACATTTCTGCATGTTCAATGTTTTATGCAACAAGACTATGGCCACAATGAAAACAGAAACAGAACTTCATTTATTCAAATATGCTCTACACAATCAAGTAAAGCAATCATATACATAACTACACAAGCAGAGATATCAAATACATGCAAATAAGGTAAGTCCCCTACCTTAACCCTTTTCTGCCTCGAAACGTGTGCCTCGTAAAACGTGTCACAGCTCGGCTCTCCACTCGGTCATACAATTCCAAATGTACCATTTAGACACTTCCATAGTCTTTCTAGAGGCTATATGAGTCTATATTGAAAAATTACTAAATTGTCCATGGGGACCGGCCCAGCCTCGCTGTACTCAGTCCGACTGTATTTTTTCTAAAATTTTGACATGGGCTATTTTGACTTATTTTTGCCCAGGGAATCCATTTTCGGACTCGAAATTATCAAATTCAATGTCAAATTATAAAATTACCCTTGGCAACCCCACTTTAAGGGTTTCATGGGCGTTTTCGTAATTATGCTTTTTCAGCCTTTTCCAAAAAAGTGACCAACTATAACCCCACCTAATTTCCCCTCTTGAACACAATGGAATCTTCAAATCATTGAAAATCCAACTCCAAGCCCCCTAATTAGAGCTGGCTGAAACTTATAGGAACTTTGGGGAAAATTGGGGTTTTTGAAATCCGACTCTACAGACGTGTTCCTTTCTACTCCTAACCACTTTATTAACTATTTAATTACGTTATAACTACCATTTAGACTCAATTTTGGCAGCATAATGCTTAGGCCAAATCCTTTACCAAATTTGAAATCAAAGCAAATCAATCGGAATTTCACCGATCAACCTACTCACAACAGTCAAAACAATCAAAGATTGAAGTTTCAGAGGTTACCTTAATCTCCCACTACCTTTTCGGCAATATGGCTGAAAACCCTAGGTGCTCAACATCCAAATTTGAGCTTCCAAACCTTAAATCATATAAAAAGGAAGCTTAGGAATGGAGTTATACGCATTAGGAACCGATTTACAGAAGAAATCACTTACCTTTGTAAGCTTTTTCCTCCCCTTCTCTCTCTCTCTAAAAATTCTACACCTCCTCTCTCTTAGGGCTGAAGCACGTCAGTTTTGACCTAGAGGAAGGAGATGAAAGGTTTTAATAATATATTCCAATTTAATTAATTCATTCTCCTAATTTCGGATTTTTACAAAATTCTGGTAGATTTCTGCCCAAATTTTGAAAAATCATAACTAATTCTAGAAAAATTGAATTGAAGTGATTCCAAAGGATATGGAACCCTTATTGAGTCTATTTTCAAGAAAAAATATATAATTTTTCTATTTAGAAGTACAAAATTCCTATAATTTTAATCTTTGCCTGATGTTCCAAAAACTTTTCAGTTTTTCTGGGCTACCTTTAAAAATTTATAACTCTTTGTATATAACTTCAATTGATTCATATGACCTATCAAATTAAAGCTTAGGATGTCTACTTTCATCCTGTAAAATTTCATAGTTCTTTTTCATCATTTGGTCATACAAAATCACATGACAAGATCACTTCCTCATAGGCGATTTCACTGAAAACATAATTATATTTTCCAAAATTCACCATTTTATTTTCTTTAAAGGCCCAAAGATATAAGGAACATTAGAGAATATATTTGGGACATATACTAAATCAGGGGTTAGTAGTCCTGCTACTACTTTTGGACAAACAAGTCAATTTAGGATAAAATAAGAGATTAAGATACCTCAAATGACTCATTTTACCTATTGATTCAGGCAAATATCTCATCTCATTTAAAGATGGGATGCCGATTGGGTTGGGTAAGATGACTACTCTGCAAAGTTTATCACGTTTCATAGTGGGAAATGATGATAAGAAGAGAAAGAGGGTTAAGTTGAATGAATTGAAAGAACTTAGATTAACCATTCAAAACCTTGGTTTAGTAATGGATGTGGAGGAGGAGTCCAAGGATGTTAATTTGAGAACAAATAAAAACCTCATTTCCTTGACCCTCAAATGGGGACCACATCCAAAGATGAAAAATAGTGATGCCACGCAATTATTTGAAAATCTTCGCTCTCGTCAAAATTTGAAGGCATTGACAACACAAGGTTACCTAGGGGTATGTGTTTCCGATTGGCTTTTGTCATGTATAAATCTTGTGGAATTGAAATTCTGTGGTATCATAAATTGTCAATACTTGGCAGCGCTAGAAGGACTTATTTCTCTCAAGATTCTTCACTTGTGGTTTATGCCTGATTTGGAGTACATACACATTAAAGGATGTTCCTCATCAACTAACTTCTTCCCATCTTTGGATGAACTAATAATTCGGCAGTGTGGAAGTTTGAGGGGATGGCCAAATGAAGCAGATGTCCAATATACAAGAGAAAATGAGTGGCATCATTCACTCCCTCCATTTTCACGTCTTTAATCATTATAAATTAATAATTGCCCAAAATTAAGTTGCATCCCCACTTTTCCAAATCTTGTGAGGCGTTTGATATTAATAGACTCTAGCACGAAGCCATTGTGAGACTCATTAAATGTGACCACAACTGGGTCATCAACATCAGATCATATGGTTGCATCTCTCTCCAAGCTTAAGTTTCTTCACATTGAAGGGATAGATATAGAAGCATTGCCAGAGGAATGGATGCAAAATGTCTTCTCTCTTAAACATCTTTCAATTGCTAGATTTTCAAGTTCAGAAAAACTATTTCGTCATATGCAAAATCTATCTGCTACACTTGAAGAATTCACTATTAGCTACCTTGTTTCATTGTGTGGTGATGAGGACTATAACATACAATTTCAAGAACTTTGTTGCCTGGATTCTCTCCAAAGAATCCAATTTACTACATGTCATCACCTCATAGCTTTACCACAGTCGATTTGTAATCTCCAGTGACTTTGATTTATCGGCGTTCGGGATTGTCAAAACTTGGACTCATTCTCGAAAGGAATGTGTCGCCTCCCTAATTTAAAAACACTACAACTTCTTGGAACTCCAATATTGAAGGAAAGATGCAAGAGAAAAATAGGAGTAGAATGGCGTAAAATTGCTCACATCCCAAATATATGTATGAATATATAAGCAACAAATCTAAACTCTTCACTGGATGCGCATTTAAAGGCATACTAATGAGTGACTATTGTGCCATTAAAAAAATACCTTTTATTATATCTATAGCTATTGTATTTGAAAAAAATCTACTCCAGTTGTTTTAACCTTCATATAAGAATTCATTACTAGAATGCTTCCCAGTTGTTAAACTCTACTCCTCTTACTAATTAACGTTTGGTTGCAGATGACCCTTTTTTGCCAAGAGAAGAAGGCCTCACAGAGCATGCTCTGCTCACTGAATCTTTAAAACAAGGCACTCTACTACTCTATTTAAATTGATGATTACTATAGTGTTAGCCAACTAACTTGTGCACTCTTTAAGTTTCAAACTAGTTAAGTCTAAAACTATGGAAACATTCAAAGACATCATGGATTATTTGATGATTACTTGTATTTGCTCTGTTTTTATGAAAATTATAGAACAAACAAAGGTTGCTCAAGCCTACTCAAAATTTGACGCTTCCTCTGCTACATTAGTTAATTTTGATCCGTTTTTTCTACTCAGTCATCATGATTTCATGGTTTAATTTAAATTCAAAAGTCTTGGGAATACTTATTTGCAATGGAAGGAATTATGATATTTTCATCATTATATAACTTGGCACGTATTCAATTTGGGATGAAAGGAAAAACTTGTTAGGCACCTGAGCTTATTCATGCATCACATACTTTATGCTTTCTATGAAGGCAAGGCTTCTTCAAATCTATTGAATGCTGTAGGAGAGAATTAAAAACTCAGGCAAGTAAGAAAGGATTCTAATTTTCCAACATAATAGTTTGTTATGTTACTTAAAGATTATCAATTTAACACTAATTACTATCTCTCATCAATGAAAATACCAGGTCAAGATGGCTTTATCGAGGTTGATCCTTTGAGTTATGGTTACTACATTGTTCAAACCTGATGGATTTTTCTCTCAATATATATTCATAATACAGAACCAACGATTTGCTTTCAGAAGATTGAAACCAAATGAGAATCAACTCCACGTCTCACCCTCTTTATCTTTTCCTTAATCAATACTTATATTGTGCATAATGATGCTTCCTTTAGTTATTGAACTATAATATAAATGTTGTTGGCAAAAAAACAGAACTATAATATAAATGCTCCCCATGCAAGTCTAATGTATGCATGAGGTTATTTCTTTGGAGTTATGAATTAATTTAGTAGAATGATTTGATGTTAAGTTCTTATTTGCCTATAATTAGTGGGGAGGTTTTAGGGAAAATGGCAAATTCATAACTAACAAATTTGAACCTTTTGATATTAGTGTTTTCTTTCTTTCTTTTTTTGAAGGGTTAGGCGCTGATATATGTAAATGTCAGATTTCATATATACTCCATCCGGTCCACAATATAGGGCATTTAGAGAAAACTAGCTTGGTCCACAATATAAGCCACTTGTAGAATAATTAATGCTTATTTTCCAATTTTATCCTTGTAATTAATACTCATTTCCAATTTGCTCACTCAATAAATTTTCAAACACATTTTCCAACAAGGGTAAAAGCGGAAAAAATTTCAATTTATGATATATTTATTGAGTTAACTGTCATTTCTTGTTTTCCATAAATTAGTTGAAGTACCCTATATTGTGGGAAATATTTGGCAAAGAATTGAATAGAGTAACATTAACATCACTCAAATTGTGAAATCACCATAAATATGGTGAGTTTTTAATTCATTTGGAACTATGAAGAACAACTATATATCACTGTGATCCTTTTTATAAGTCTACTTTATCTAATTCTCACATACTAAGGAACGTTAGTTAATGCATTAAATATATCCTAAATTGATGAATTTTCCCAATTTGATCCTTATTTATAAATGGGTATAAAAAAATATTTTATACATTGTGCTTCACATCTTTCTTCTCTCTCTACAAATAGGGCAAAATTGTACTACTATTATTAATTACTTTCTAAGTGGACTTATAATAAAGACTAAAATTTTTTCCAATCTGAATTTATATAAAGGACTAAACTGGTCCTATTATTTTAGGAGTGTTTACGTGCTATGTTAATTATTTGTTTAAGTGCTTACTACTAAAAACATTGTAATGACTTTTTGATATGGTGGAAGTTTACAAAATTGGTCCCATGGTTTTTTCTCTCAGAGTTTGAGGGTTTTCCATGTTAAATACAACGTTATTTTTACTTTGTTTTATGCATTATTGGATAGAGGATTCACTATGTGTTTTTTGTTTTTTGTTTCCATTTTGATTAATAGATACACTGAAAGTGAATACTATTAAGGACCTTCCATTTAATTAAGAAAATACCCATGACATCTTTTTTTTATCTTTTTTTTTTTCTTGATATTATCATCGGTATCTGGTTTGGGATTCGGGGTTGCACCTCTCAACACAATTACAAGTGTCTCCTCTGATAGTCGAACTCACAACCCAGAGGGATCTAATAAAGCCTTACACCGCTAGATCAACTTTATATTGGTAGAAAACACCTATGATATCTATCGCTACTTTATTTTGTGGGTAAAGGAGCAAAAATGCCATGTTCTTTTTTTTTAAGAGCACCTAACACTATATAAATTTATGGTTCAAAAATGCCCATCCGATTTAAAATTCGTTGCAAGAATGCTACCGCCGTTTGAAGGAACAAACGTCCGTTTAATGGTTGAGAAATCTAGCTGCAATTGCTGACCGAGAGTCAAGTTGGCGCTTTTAAGTAAAATCAAATCTAATTAGAAACCAGAGTCTGACTGCTGCTTTTAAGCATAATCAAATCTAATTAGAAACCAGAGTCTGACTGCTACTTCTCATGGTAAACCACCCCAGAGATGGTTCTCACATCCACTTGCCTAATTTCACATTTTTGAGGATTTTACATGCCTTCGCATGAATACACCACTCTCTCTCTCTCTCTCACCCCCGCCTTTCTCTCTCATCTCGCCCAGTCTCTCCTAAACTTTAATTTCATTTTCCTTTTTAGCCATGAAAATTCTGGAACCCTCCAGAGATTTAGAGCTATTTTTGTGCTTCTGCTAACAACAATAGCACCACTCTATTGACTAGTCATTAACGTTCTAAATTCATTAACAAATGAAAAATTAAACTCTGAAGAAAACATATACAATCAATCACACCATGCATCTTCCGCCGCCACACCCATAATCGGCAAATCAATGTGACAATCCCACAAACATGAATTTTCACAACGACATTCCTCCAGAAACCAAAACATACACACCATTTACCACTTAAATTCTACACTACGTAGAGAACTTGGAGAAACCAGTTGGTTTCACTCTGTTTTATAGTTAATTACCCAAACGGCAAGGCTTGAAACTTGAATCTAAGCGAGTTGAGGGCTGATTAACGAGGATTTTCACAGGGCTTGAGAATCTGATGATCCAACTTGGATCTACAGACCCGGCACAGAGGGTGCTTGGAAAGCCAGGCATCAGTGCATTCCACATGGAACTTGTGGTTGCAGCCTAGGAACTCATGGAAGGCCTTGAAGATGGTGTTCCCGTTTCAAATCAAGGTAAGAGAAGTCCAAAAACAAGTCCTTTAATTCTCGACTTTATTGGTTCTAAAACGAGAAGTCCCTTCAAGTTATTGAATCAATTTGGGCCTCCTAAGACGGTGAAGAAATCTGGGGGTAAGGAGAATAAATTTCAAGGCAATATAGTCAAAGGCGGCAGGAGACGCTTGGATTATAGCCCGGAAGTGGTTCTGAAATCAAGTAATTTTTCTCCTACGTCAAGCAAGAAAGTCCTTAATTCGAATTTTTCAGTGAAAGGGTCTCCAATTTGTGCTTCAAGGAATAGTTTTGGCAGTGATTCTGGGCATTCGTCTCAAAAGAGGAGCCCTACTCCCCTGTTTGATCCAGAGCTTCTTGCAACTTATGAGAAAGAACTCTCTGAAGAGGAAGTGATGAAGTTAGAAGAAGAGAAACTGGGTGTTCTGTTGGAGGCTGGAGGGGATTCCAATTTCACAATTCGTCTTACAGCGTTTTGCTACCTCAATGGCCTGCTTACCCACACAGCCTTTGCCAACTCACCACCCACATCAGCATCTTTGGTCACATTTTTTTAAAAAACAATCAACGTTTGCTCCTTGAAACGGTAGTAGCATTTTTGCAATGAATTTCAGATCCCATTAGCATTTTTGAACCTTAAATTTGTATAGGAATTCGTTACTAGGATGCTTGAAAGTTGTTAAACTCCACTTGTCATACTAATTAATATTTGATTGCAGGTAACCATTTTCCCAATAGAATAAGGCCTCACAGAACATGCTCTGCTCGCTCAACTTTAAAACAAGGTACTCCACTCCTACTTTATTTGATGACTACTATAGTATTCACCAACAAACTAAATTTTGCACCCTTTATATTTCAAACTGGTTATGCTCATCTACATGGACTATAAAACTTTGAAAACATTCAAAGAGGTAATGGATTACTTGATGATTACTTGTAGTTTCTTTGTTTTTACGAAATTTATAGAACAACTCCAGCCTACTTCAAATTTGATGCTTCCATAGCTACTTTAGTTAATGTCAATCATTTTCTTACTCTGTGATCATCATTTCATGGTTTTAATTGAAATTAAAATTTATTTGCAATTGAAGGAATTATGATCTGAGAATTATTTTATAACTTGGCAGCTATTCAATTTGGGATGAAATAACAGGAAAACTTGTTAGACATCTAAGTTTACTCATACCAGCACATGCTTGATCGTTTAGTGAAGGCAAGGCTTATTCAAATCTATTGAATGTTGATGGACAAAATTAAAAACTCAGGAAAGTAAGAAAGGAATCTAATTTTTCAACAAATATTGCTATCAATTTAACACTAATAACTATCTCTTCCTAATGAAAATATTCCTGATCAAGATGGCTATATGTGCAGGTTGATCCCGTGAGTAATGGTTTACTGCATTGCAAGTAAGTTGTTTTCTTATTGAGTTTAAATATGAAAAAGGTAATATGTATATACTTATGATGAAAACCTATTTTGAAGAATAGTATCTAGAAAAAAAAAATTGGGTTACAATTGATTTTGGTTTATTGCTCAATTTCAGAATTGGATTAATGTGATAAGGAAACTACATTCATATTCTAAATTTGAATTCAACTGCAATGATAATTTATATCACTGGTTGTTTAAGCTTGAAAACTTACATATTTTGAACTCCAAACAAACAAAAAAAACATCAAATTTATTGAGTTTGTCCTAGGTACTTATTTTTAAATCTACAGTTTCATTTTGTCCGATTACAATATCCTTTCGACCTTTCGTTTCCTTTTCCATTTATCCCTTTTCCTACAAATAGAATGATTAGTTGCTTAAGTTCTTATTTACCTATAATTAATGGGAAAGATTTAGAGAAAATGGAAAATTCATAACTAAAAAATGTGAACTTTTTGACATTAATTTGTGGTTGTTTGCAGGGTGAAGAGCTGATGTTTGTAAATCTCAAGTTTCATATATTTGGCAAAGAAGAAATGAGAAGAGTAATATCATCACTCAAGCTGTGGAATCACCATAAATAAGGTTGAGTTTTGAAGATCAATTGGAACTGTGCAAGACGGTCACATCTGATTGTAATTATATGTATATGAGTGTTTTACTTGCAATATTTATCTTTTTGTTTGAATGTTTAATCCTAAGAACATTGCAATGACTTTTGATATGGTAGAATTTTTCGGATTGGTCCCGTGGATTTTTCTCTAGATGTTAGAGTGTTTTCCATGTTAAATTTGGTGTCGTTTTACTTTGTTTTATACATTTTAGTAGAATATAGGTAGAGAAGCATGCTTCACTACAATTTGTCTTTTTTCACTTTTATTCACTTTGATATGTGATAAACCTAATTAAGACTCTCTAATGCTGTTGATAGACTCTGAAGATGATGAGAAATAGTGTCAGGATGACGTTAGCGAAGAGTATATTCATTTTTTTTTTTTATTAAAGTCATTATTTCAAGATGGTGCATTTTCAAATCTTCTTTGACAGGAAATCTTCTTTCTTGTCCCCCAAATGGTGCATTTCAAATTCTCATCGGAAATGATTTCTTTCAATTTGATTTTTGATCCCTCCATTGTTGTAATGCTTCACTTAACATGTTAGATGGCTTGGACAGATTGAGTTAGAAACTGACAGTGACAGGGCCATTGGTTTCCAAGTGAGCAATTTGTTATGTTTTGAGTTAATTTGTTAGTGACGGCCATAAGTTTCCAAGTGATCCCTCCGTAAGTTTTCCAAAATGCACTTATCTATCAATGGTGACAATAGAGTTTCGTTTTGGAGTGATGCTTGTAGAGTGAAGGGGGGGACTAAAAAGTGATCTAATGGATATGGTGCAGGTACAATTTTCTTTTGTTTCCTAGAGATGATCTGGGAATGGGGATGCCTTCTTATAGTTTTTTGTGGCAAACATCATATCTGACGTCCATGGCTCGTGAAGGTTTGATTCAATGCTTGCATATATGATGGTAAAGTTTCTTTTTGTCCTTTTTCTCCTTACAAATTCTTATGGTCCGTAAAAAGCTATTCTTATTAAGGGGAATTGTAAGAGCACATTGACTGAGTGTTTTAGGGTCTTGCTGAGGTTTTTGCTGATAATGTTCTATAAAACAATCAACCGTAGTGTGATTTTGGAGCTTTTTGCTTACCTTTGTGGGTATATAAAAATTATGACAAAAGATGAACAAAGTTTCCAACTGCTCAGGCAACGTTGATATTAGTGTTTTCGTTTGTTTATTTTGATGTCTTGGTCTAAGCAAGTAAACTGCAGCATTCAACTTTTTTTATTTTTGTTTTAAATTTGTAAATGTCCTTTTATTTTTGCAAACTTGCTATGCAATTCCCAGTTATCCTGCTAAACTGTTATTTTTTAGCTATTTTAGCAATGAAATCTATTTTAATATTCCTTTCTTCTTTCAGAGTTAGTAAGATTGCAAACCAAAATTGAATATTTTCTTCGACCTTAGTTGGCATAAGGCTTGGTTAAAACCATTTTTTCTTTAATACAAGTTGAATGTATACCTAAAAAAAATTAGATTGAAAACATCAACAATTTGTGCCACCTCTATATTAACCAATTACTGCTTTATTTCCCCTAATAGAAGGATTTGAGGACTTGTTTGTCCCCTGGACAGATATTCTTTTCATCTGCATTCCAGCAATATATGTGGACAACTTAAATATGTAGATATGAATAGCTAATGCTATGCTATTTGAAAACAGAGTCCGCAACTTTGAAAAGAGAGTCTACAACTCTGCTGCTTATTTTGAGACCCTGATGAGCTTTCTTAACATTGTGTGGCAGGTGTATCATATTTATCTAGAGTACAAGAGTCTAAAGCTAAAACGCAGAAAGGGAATTACACACCTCTTAATGTGAACAAATCTTCTTCAACCTCTACTACTGCTGATGCTATTTTTGTTGAAAGGATTAAATCAAGGATAAAACATTGGATAAAAAGTTGTGAAAAGTGTGGCAAAAGCACAAGCAAAGATGGTGAGAATAACTTCCGTAGATTCTTTTGAATGAACGCTGTTCTTTGAACTTTCTTTTATTCTTTAACCATGCAGATGCTCTCCTCACCTCCCTTAGGAAACTTGTGATGGGAAGTGAAATGTTCGGCTCAAGACATTGTCTCACAATAGATGTTTGCAGTGATAGACAAGTGCAGCTGATTCTGGAGGTAGAATGAAGTAACAATGTCTTGATTTTCCAAGTGATATGCATGCCTCCCTCACTTCATTCAACTACCCAAATTATTTTTCTCACTTTCTTGACTTCGGGGTTGGGTTTGTTGGATTTTGGATGGCTGTAGATGCTGCTGGTAAACTTTGACAACACTGTTCCTTTGCTAGTACCTGGGAAGGGTGATACTGTTCCGGCCATCTGCCTTGTTTTGATGAAGTCAAAAAAGGATAAAGTTTTGTTTGAGGTTATGATAAAATTTTAAGGATAAAGGTGCAGCTAGCACTCTGAATTAATTTTGAAGGAGCAATTAACACCCTAAAGTATTTAAAGATGCAATTTTGACCCCAAAGTAATTAAATTGGAGCAATTATACCCCTTATCCTAACAGACAGCTAACACTGTTAAAAAATTGCTTTCTTCTAACCCTCTTCACTCGCCCCTTCCAAATCTCCATATCCGTCTTCACTATTTCTCCACCACTGCCTTCTTCTTGCTCTTGGGTAAGCAATCTTCTGCCAGCGACTCAATGCTAACAGTAGAAGTAGGATTTAAGGATAGATCTCTATCATAGACCTGGGTAAAGTTGCGGCAACTATGCTCGACAAAAATTGCTGGGTCCGTAGGCTTGACAGAATCTGGATAAAAAATGGCGTTATTCCTCCATGTCTGAAGTTTCCAAATGGAAACACCCCAGAATAGAATCTAGCCAATATAATTTTCATTCCCAACTCTCTTTTGAAATTCAGAGCAATCCAATCACGGTGGGAAGATGAGAAGAATTGGCTCTAGAATTGTGTATGGAGAAGATGTGCATTCTGCTAAATGCTAATAAAGTAATAATCATCAGCTCTACTCATGTGATCTGTAACATAAGTTTTCGGATCTAAATTTTTTATTTTAAATTAGGGCCCAAAGTGAGCAATAAAACTATACAATATTTGTAAACGAAAATGGTAAACAAAATCATGTGACGAAAGTGAAACCAGAAGTGGGGAAATGACATGAACAGATAGGAAAAGCTGGGAGGTTTTTCTTGAACCAAAAACTGAGATGCAAAGAAATGAATTAACAGTGAGGAGAAGGCTTGCGGAGGTGCTTAGTGAGTCATAGAAAGAAAGATGAAAGAGAGAGAAAGAGCATTGTAAAGATCATATACAAGGAATATTAGAGGTTTTCCTGAGATTCATCCAGGCATTCACATTGGGGGGCGAACAAGTTTCATTTCTTTGCAAAGGGGGGCATTTTTAACAGCGTTAACCGTGGTCCCTAATTGCTCCAATTTAATTACTTTAAGGTTAAAATTGTATCTCTAAATATTTTAAGGTGTTAATTATACCCTTAAAATTAATTTGAGATGTTGGTCGCACCTTTACCCAAATTTTAATCCCATCTAGTTGCTGAAATACTTTTCCCCTTCTCTTGTAATAATAATGACTTTACCTGACTAAGGGAGAGTCAAAAATTAGAAGGGGAGGAGAACAAGAAACTTCGTGGGTTTCGAGAGGTGATCGAGTTGATTTCTGCTTCCCTGAAACCTGTTCTCTCCCGCAATTGCCTTGATGGTGTATATCCGAGATAAAAAATTCCCAATTTAGTTCTCTTATGTTGCTGACCTGGTTTTACTAACTTTTTATTGATTATTGATATTTGCACATTGTGCATTTATTCATTCAAAATTCATTGCTCCCTTGCCTTCTGAAGTGAATGAGTTTATAAATTCTTTTCGCTCGGTTTTCTCCCATGTAATTGATGTGAATCATATGATGAAGAAATTTGGAGCCATGAGAAATGTGACCAGCATATCTGCTGCTTTAACGTACTTGAAGAATCATTTTTTCACATCTATTGATGTGGGAATTCCTGACCAAGGTAAGCCTTTACCTTCATATCTACACCTATCCTTAACCCACTTAATATTTGTATCACATTCAGAACAGTCATTCCTGCATGTTTATGTCATCAATCCTTGCATGCATAACTTCCTAAAATTTGAGAGCCTTGTGTGAATTCTTCCCTTTTTATTTCATTTTCTTTTTGGCTAAAATATGAGTTTTTATTTATTTTTTTATGTTAATCTCATGCTAGCAACTTAATCATATATTCTCTTTCTTTCTTTTTTTTGTCCTTTCCTGTTTTGGATTCCATCCAGCTACTGTAAATGAAGGCAAGGTTGATGGACTTGATGCATTAAGGATGTGCTATTTGTTCATGAAGATCTGCTCTATAATGAAAATTTCTCCATATGTGTTATTGAATCTGGCAATAAGCATTTGGCCCCTGAGCTTCAAGACTTCACCAACGTATTCCATCCATGGACGACTGACTCAAAAGAGTTGGTTGATGAGAGCATAAGCATCTGGGCAAATAATACAAGAAAGGTTAACTGTGAACATTTGGTTTTCTTATGGGGAGTTCAGTTCAGGATCACGGCAAGCACTCTGAAGAATCTACTTCATGAATCCCATGGCATATTTTCTGGAGAGTTTGATGTTAAACTGGTGGATAAAGATTGCGCCATTGTTGTCTTCTGGCAACCTAGGCTGTCAGAAGCTTTTCTTAATGCAATGAGTAGTAGTGAAGAAATTAGTGGATTGCTGAGGGAATTAGTATCAAATGGCCTTAGAGTAGCCGGTTACGACACTTACAAGACAGTTTGCAGGTTAGGTTTGTGGGAGGCGAATCTTTTCGAGTCTTTAGATGGAGCTTTGGAAAAGTCTAATAGAGAATTTTCCAATACTTATTGTCTTAATGATAATGTAATTAACTTGGATAATCTTTGATCATTACGAGATAGTATTAAGCCTTCAAGTCCCCCCGTCCTTTTTGCCTTGGAAGTAGCCGGATATGTTTTTCCCTTTTTTCTTAAAAAAATTATTGGTTTATGCTACATCAAGTATCAAAATTTTCATTTCTCAAGAACTAACAACTTTGTGCCGATTGGCTTGCTTGTCAAGGTTCATTAAATAAAGATTAATTTCATAATTTTTCTCCCCCCACATTACATACAAGGTGAAGGAATTTGCTTTTTGTGCTGGCGTTAGGCGATATATTGACCCAAAAGAAAAAAAGGGGGAAAGAAACCTCAAAATAAGATAATTACAGCTGGAGAAACTTTATTAATTAATCTCCAATATTATTTACCGTCTTTTTTCCCTCCCCAAGTAATCTTTGTCTTTATGGACACTGATGAAAGTTAGAGGCTACATGGTTTTCAAAAAAGCAATGGCGAATCTTGACTTTGGGCTCATTACAGGAAGCATGCCATGTGACATTAATTCTTAATTAATATTTAATACAAACCACAGTTCTTTTATAAAAACTAGAAAATTAAAACGAAAAAGACCAATACAGAAGTCATTCTGATAATACTCGTATAAACTAAGTAGTAGTTGATGGTATGTGAATACCCATTGAAGCATATTTTTTTATATCACTAATTTTAATTAGGACGTGGATTTCAGGCTGTTCAACTTTGTTTTTGATTAATTAATTAATTGCTTGGCTGGTCCTTTGTCTTCTATCTCGGCCTTGAACTGTCAGAACAAGTTCTCCCTTACCAGACCGGTGTTCAGTCAGCTTGATTCGCACAACTTATTAATTTATTTAATAAGCGAATCTCTTTTAATTGGATGAACATGCCTGGCTATTATGCCAAAAAAAAAAAAAGTTTTCATTGATCTCTCCCTCCATTTCTTTTCTATTAAATGTCTTCATCTTTAGATCAAGTTTTAATGGTTGAGATTTATTGTTATGTTTAATATTATATTAATATATTTATATAACATTAAATCTCAACAATTAAAACTTAATCTAATGAAAATATTTTAACGTGGGAAAAATGAAAAGAAGAATCATTGAAGATGTTCTTCTCCGGGTTATTATGTGTCGTGGGTCGTGATGCTCACCCAATCATCCTCTACTAAAAAAGTAATAGAAATGCCATGGCGATAGTACAATTATGGGATTTCTTCAATGTGAATACCCATTGAAGCAGATGACTTGCTTGATGAGATCCACAGTCAACACTCGCTCCTCATGAGGGATGCAAAATGAAAGGTACGTGACTTCTTCTCACCCTCCAACACAATTGCTCTTTGCGGCAAAATAGCTGGGAAGATTAGAAAGATTAGAGAGCAACTTAATGTTGTTGCTGAATTTAGATACAAGAGTTGTTGTTGAAATGAAGCATGAGAAGAGTAACCGGAGGGAAACTAGTTCTTTTGTGATCCAAGAGGATATAATTGGCAGGGACGGAAACAAGAAGGACGTGATTGATTTATTGTTGAATCATAATGATAGCAATGAAAATGTTTCCTTGGTTGCTATTGTGGTCATTGGGGGTTTGGGTAAAACTGCTCTTGCTCAATTTGTGTACAATGATGCTAACGTGCTGTGTTATTTGGACAAGCGAATATGTGTATGTGTTTTTCAATGAATCACAGTGCAAAAATATAATCTAAACAAATTAGAATCAAATTAGGGATATAATAATGAAATTAGAAAATATTCATCAATAAATTATATTTATTGATTAATGTATCTAAGTTGAATCCTTTAGGGTGTGTTCGGTTTGAGGGGAGGGGAGGGGAGGGTGAAGAGGGCATGGGATGATGGGTAAATTACTTTTTTGGGTTAAATGTATTTAAATTTTGGGCGGGAACCCAAAATTTAAAAAGAATGAGAGAGTAAATTTTGGGCGGTAACTCAAAATTTTAAAAAATGAGAGGGTAAATTTTAGGTTTTTTTTATCTAAAATTGTAATTTCACCACCCTCCCATCCCCTCAAATCAAACACACCCTTAGGGTCTGTTTGGTTGGAGGGGAGGGGAGGGGATAAAAATGAGCCCCTCCCCTTGTTTGGTATGAAAAGTAAGAGGGGAGGGGCCCCAAAAAAGGGGCTCCAAATCCCTCCCACTCCCTCAAATTGGCTCCCTCCAAATTGGGGGGTTTTGGAGGGAGCCAAAAATTTGAGACTATTTTACCCCCATAATCTTTTCATATTTCTAATTATATCCTATGAGTCTTCAATAAAAATATAACTTCTTTTATCATCTCTAGTGTTTCACGCTTGTGTGTGTTTTTTTCCAACCTTGTAGTTCAACCAAATCATGAGTATGAATATCTTTAGCGGAATAAATGGCGATTAAAATATAATATTGGTGATGATATTTTCGCAGGTGAATTCGACTGTAAAATGTTATCCATAAATCTTTGTTTTTTTTACCAGAGTTATCCATAAATCCATAATACAAGTGTGAGCGCATGACATCTATTTTTTTTTTTTGCAACTCCTCTGCATTGTTTTTCAATAGAAGGAATTTTTCATTTAATTTAATATGATAATTACTGGAATATTCATATAATAAGAAATTAAGTTGAGGGAAATTGAAAAATATTTCTATTTTATATCTTCATCTTTTTTTTATAAATTATATAATTCATATTGAGGTGTAAACTAATTTAAATAATTTATATAAGGAAAAACATATAAACTAATGTTTACGGATAAAATGGTAAATTAAATATTATCTTCCCTTCCCTCCCCTCTTAAACCAAACAAATGATCATTAAAAAACCTTTCCCTTCCTCCCCCTCCAACCAAACCAAACAAGGTGATTCTCCCTCCTCCCATCCCATCCCCTCCCATCCATCCCCTCCCTTTAAACCAAACAGGCCCTTAAGGTCTGTTTGATTCCATGGAGGGGAAGGGAGGGGAGGAGATACAAGGAATTTAATATTATCTTGTTTGGATTGATTGAAGGGGAGGGGAGGGATAAGATTTTAATGTTACCTTGTTTGATTTAAGAGGGGAGGGGAAGGAAAATATTTTTATATGGACACCCCTACCCTTATTTTATTTAATCTGTTTTTCTTCAATATTAGAATTTTTGTTTGCCCTATATGTAGAATATTTAATCAAATATAATTATAAAATTATGGTTTTCTAATTATCAAAATTAAATAAATATATAATTATAATATAATACTCATGAGAAGAAAGAATCGGCCAAACGGGGAAAAACAAGACTCATGAGAAGGATGAAAACCAAATTTCAATTATGATGCCAGTAAACTCTATTTAGTGTTTTCGATATTGGCGCACACACTCTGCAGCTCGCTTGCACGCGAAATTGAAGGCCACTTTATTCCAAAAAATAAAAAGATTGAAGGTCGCTCATGGAAGGCAACGACAGGGGAGGAAAAGTGTTCGATCTGGGCTAGGGTTTTATCATGGCCAGGTAAGATGTTATTAATGGCAGAGGTTCAATGGCGTTGCTGGATGAGGAAGGATGGTTCATTGGAGTCACCGGAAGGTTGATCGGAAGAAGAATGACGAAGGAGAGTTAATGGAAGAAGGCACCGTTTGCTTTTTATTTTTAAGGGTTAAGGGGCAAAACTACTCTTAAACTTTACTTAAAAGTGCATCTATCATTATAAATTTTTTTTTTATGTAAAAGTAATCATAAAATTTTAAAAATGGTGCAAAAGTAACCATGAATTTTTAAAAAAGAAACAAAAATAACATTACCGTTATCGACCGTTTATTCAAAAGTTTTTAAGGAGAAAAAATACCCATAAACTTTTTTTAAAAGTGCACTTACCACCATAAACTTTTTTTTGGGTGCAAAAATAGCTATAAACTTTAAAAATGGAGCAAAAGTGATGGTTATCTTACTGGGTTCAAATGTAATCTTTTGATTGTTCTACGTCCAGGACAAAAACACTTTGACTTGTCAACTATGATTTTTCCAAGCCAAAAATTGAAAAACTCATCTTCAATGAAGATGACATCGCTATCCTACTCTCTCAGACGTACAGTAAATGGAATTGTCGAGATTCTTTCCCATCAACAATTTTGGCAAGTGCGTTCACGACACCATTGATATCAACAATTCCATTTACGGCATGTTGGTGAGAGCAGGATGACGACGTCATCTTCATTGAAAATCAGCTTTTCAATTTTTTGTTTGGAAAAATCATGGTGGATAAGTCGATGTGCTGTTTTCCTGGACTTAGAACAATCAAAAGATGACATTTGAACATAGTAAGAGAACCATCACTTTTACCCCATTTTTGAAAGTTTATGGTTACTTTTGCGCCCAAAAAAAAGTTTATGGTGGTGAGTGCACTTTTGAGAAAAATTTATGGGTATTTTTGCCCTTTAAAAACTTTTGAGTAAACGGCCGTTAACTGTAGTGTCACTTTTACCCCTTTTTTAAAAGTTTATGGTTATTTTTGAACTATTTTTAAAAGTTCATGGTTACTTTTGCACAAAAAAAAAAAGTTTATGATGGTGGATGCACTTTTGAGAAAAGTTTAAGGTTAGTTTTGCCCCTTAACCCTATTTTTAATATACAAAGGGTGGTTCAGGAATAGCACAAATATTTAGGGGCAAATTAGTCACTCTCAGCTAAAATATTGCCCTTCCCGGCCTCCAAATGCCCCCATTTTGGAGTGAGAGGATATTGAGTGAGAGGATATTAAAGGGACCTCCTAAAATTTTGTATTGGTCAAACAAGGGGAGGGGAGAAAAGTCCCTCCCCTCCCCTCCCATTCCATCAAACCAAACAGACCTTTAGTATTTATTACTAAATTAAATCCCCTTATATTTATCATGATTTTCGGTAAAAATAAAAATTAAAAAATAATAATCAATAAATTATTTTTATTGATTAATATGGATATAAAAAAATCATTTTTAAGGGAATATAACAAAATAAATTAGAAAATAATCATCAATAAATATAATATTTATGGATTAATGGATTTAGGGTGTCTTTGGTTTGAGTGGAGAAGAGGAAAATAGGAGGGAGGGGTCCCTTCCCCCCTCAAAACCTTCAAAAAAAATTGGAGGAATTTGGAGGAGGAGAGTAATATTCTACCTCATTAATACTATTATATTCATACTTATTTTTATGGGTTAAGGTGCAAAAATACCCATGAACTTTTCTCAAAAGTGCATCCAACACCATAAACTTTTTTTAGGTGCAAAAATACCCATGAACTTCTCAAAATGAGGCAAAAATGTCAAACCGTTAATTGGTACAAACGTCCGTTTTGTGGGACCCACAATTTTATTTTTTGAGGTGCAAAAATACCCATGAACTTTTTTAAAAAGTGCATCCAACACCATAAAATTTTTTCTGGGTGCAAAAATACCCATGAACTTTTCAAAAGTTTATGGTGTTTGGTGCACTTTTTAGAAAAGTTCATGAGTGTTTTTGCACCTCAAAAAATAAAATTGTGGGTCCCACAAAACGGACGTTTGTACCAATTAACGGTTTGACATTTTTGCCCCATTTTGAGAAGTTCATGGGTATTTTTGCACCTAAAAAAAGTTTATGGTGTTGGGTGCACTTTTGAGAAAAGTTCATGGGTATTTTTAAACCTTAACCCTATTTTTATTATTCCCCAACTATCTTCCCTCATCTTTCTTCTTCGGCTTTTTTACCGGTACCCTATGTACAGTAAAAAATATTACCGAAATGCTATAAGGTGGGAAATATTTACCAATATACTACACCTAAAGTTCATCACGCCAAGAATGAGTTTACATTTGTACAAAAATTCATCACGCCAAGAACGATTTTCACTATCTGATGTGATGTAATGATTTTTTTTAATTAAAAAGAAAACTCGTTCTTTGCAAGAACGATTTCACTTTTTCTGATTGGATTGAGAGAGAGAGAGAGAGTGGGAGCTATGAGGGGGAGTGTCACTGTCGGAGGAAAAGAGAGGGATGGAGATAAAAGAAAGGGAGGAAGATAGAGAAAATTACATAACTTTTAAAATTTATTTTTCTCTCAGTTCCACTATCACAAATTTCTCCACATTCCTCTTAGACTCTGACTCATTATTGTTAAACTCACAAGTTGACTCGTCGAATTTACCGTTTTTATATTTTTAATTTATAAAATTGTGTAAGTTTATGCTTAAACTTATGCTAGCCATAAACTTAGTTAAACTCGCGAGTTTACACACTAAATTTACTCTTTTTAAGTTTTTATCTCATAAAAATGTGTCAGGTTATTCTTAAAATCGTGTTAATTTGCTCATTTTGATCATATTTAATGGCTTTATATAAATTTCTTTTTGGATATGATAAATTTTCAATATTGGTGGATTTAATTTTAATCATTCATATTTAAAATATAATTAAATTTAATTATTGTCATTTTATATTTTTCTTATTTTATTATATACTTTTAACGTCTATTTATTAATGAATATAAACTTTAACAAGTTTACGATTCAAGTTCACGATCTGAGTTTATATTTTTTGAGTTCAATTTCAAAGAAAAAAGAAATTGAGGGAGAGATGTGGGCTGAAGTGGGGTGAAATGAAAGCAAGGATGTCAAACTTACGAGTTTAAGAATATAAACTCAAATCGTGAATTCGAATCATAAACTCGTAAGTTTGACATCCTTGCTTTCATTTCACCCCACTTCAGCCCACATCTCTCTCTCAATTTCTTTTTTCTTTAAACTTGAACTCAAAAAATATAAACTCAGATCGTGAACTTGTTAAAGTTTATATTCATTAATAAAATTAAAAGTAGGGAAAATCCCTATAAAATGCATTGGAAATAGGAAAATCCCAATTCAGTACATTTAAATTCAAAAATTCGGATCAGTCCACTGTCAGTACGGATGAACAGTGCCTGCGCCCTCAAAAGACAATTTTGCCTTTCAGCCCTCATTCTCGCTGCTTTGGAAATAACAACACCTGGCTCTTAATTAACAACTCCGGATTCTTGATTAACAACTCTCCTTTCTTGTTTCACAACTTCCGAATTTAAGTTTCAAGGCTAATAACAACACCTCTTTTTTTATTAACAACACGAGCTCTTCATTAACAACTCCTCATTCTTGATTAACAACTCTATATTCTTGATTAACAACTCTAGTTTTATCTTTTTATTTTCACAATAACAACACCGATTTTGTTATTAACAACACCATATTCTACATTAACAATTCTCATTTCTTGTTTCACAACTTCGTAACAAGACCAGTGTTGTTATTGTGAAAGAAAAAAGATGAAATTGGAGTTGTTAATCAAGAATATATAGTTGTTAATTAAAAACCAGGTGTTGTTATTTCTGAAGTGGCGAGAATGAGGGCTGAAGGGCAAAATCGTCTTTTGCGGGAGCCAGCACTGTTCATCTGTACTGACAGTAGACTGATCCGGAATTTTGAATTTGAATGTACTGAATTGGCATTTCCCTATTTCCAACGCATTTTATAGGGATTTTCCCTTAAAAGTATATAATAAAATAAGAAAAAAATAAAATGACAATAATTAAATTTAATTATATTTTAAATATGAATAATTAAAATTAAATCCACCAACATTGAAAATTTATCATATCCAAAAAGAAATTTATATGAAGTTCATATATAAAGCCATTAAATATGATCAAAATGAGCAAATTAACACGATTTTAAAAACAATCTGACACACTTTTATGAGATAAAAATGTAAAAAGAGTAAATTTAGTGTGTAAACTCGCGAGTTTAACTAAGTTTATGGCTAGCATGAGTTTAAGCACAAACTTACACAATTTTATAAATTAAAAATATAAAAACAGTAAATTCGAAGAGTCAACTTGTGAGTTTAACAGTAATGAGTGAGAGTCTAAAAGGGATGTGGAGAAATTTGTGATAGTGGAACTGAGAGAAAAATAAATTTTAGAAGTTATGTATTTTTCTCTTTCTCCCTCCCTTTCTTTTATCTCCATCCCTCTCTTTTCCTCCGATAGTGACACTCCCCCTCATAACTCCCACTCTCACTCTCTCTCACTCTCAATCCAATCAGAAAAAGTGAAATCGTTCTTGCAAAGAATGAGTTTGCTTTTTAATTAAAAAATAATCATCACATCATATCAGATAGTGAAAATCGTTCTTGGCGCGATAAACTTTAGGTGTAGTATATTGGTAAATATTTTCCACCTTGTAGCATTTCGGTACTTTTTTTTACTGCATATAGGGTACCGGTAAAAAGCCTTCTTCTTCCCAACCTAATATTTCCTTTTGATAAACATTAGTGTGGGTCAACGATGGCCAAGGCCGGCACCTCGTTGACGCTGCCATCATTGGCCTTCACGGCACCTTAAGTGGCTTGAATTGTTAAAACATAGTGTGTGTTTGGTGGGGGCGTTTGGGCCCCCAACCGCTCAGCTATTGATCAAAATCTCAATGGACAATAGAGAAAAAAAAAAGCATGTTTGGAGGGCCCAATTGATGATTTAGCGTCTGATAAAAAAACGAGCTTATACCTTAAGCTCATATGCGTAGCTTTGCCTATCGAGCTTTTAATATATTACCGTTAGGTAATAATTTCTCCCACCTACTTTATTCTTTTCTGTCTCTCTCCTTCTTCATCTTCGTCCTCTTCACTCAAACCGGTTACAGCTCCTTCTTCATCTTCGTCCTCCTTGTTCGTGGTTCCGTCTCGGCTGGTTTGAGCTCCGTTCCCTCTGTTCCCTCTCTCGGCGTCCACCCAATCTTCAAGCTGAAGAGCTGCTTCATCTTCAACTTGGATCTGTCCTTCGGTGTCTTTGATCTGTCGACATATTCGAATTGAAGTCGGACGATGTTTGTTTTGGTGCCGGCATCGCCTTTCATTTTCTCTCTTGCCGTGGATCTGGTCTCCAGTAGCGTCATCTTTTGGAGGTAAGGTTTAACTTCATCCAAGATCTTGTAGTCCGGTTGGTTTGTGAAAGTTCATCCTCTACTCTGGCCTGGTCTGACATTAACACACACACACATTGTTTGGCTTCTGCGATCTGACTGCTGTGACTGTCTTTTTTTTTTGTGAGAAGCAGCAAAAGAGATGTTTGATTTGGGAGAGAATGAGCACCAACATTGTTCATCTTTGATTCTGGTTTCGGTTTACACCCTTTTGACCCATCTAAACATTCTGATTTTTTTTTGTATTATTGTAATGTGGAGTTAGACCTGTGCCTAATCGAAATGCCTGCTTCGTCTTGCTTAATGGTAGAGACACTTGAGAATATCGTTGGCTCTGGCATTTTTCTTGATATAGAACATGGACATTCATAACTCTCATTCATCATCTTAGCTGTGGTTTATTTTTAGTAATAGTTAAAGTGAGAATGAAAATAAAGTAAAGAAAATTGTTCTGAGTTTTAGCTTGTAATCAGCGTCTTCAAGGTGACCTCTGTTTTGGCGTTCAATTCGCTGTCTTCGTGATATACTGTGGAAAGGCAGGGGAAAAGGATTCTCAAAATTAAATGTGGCTTTGTGTAGCGAAGATACATGCAATAGATTAATTATCCTGCAGGATAAACAAATTACTTAAATTGTATGCCAAACTTCTATTCCCCTTGACCTCTTGTATTATAATATTATACAAACAACAAGCAGATTATAGGAAGAATTGACCAAAACCAAATGTCAAAACAAGAACAAAAATATAAAAAATCACACTGTTGTTGTTGTAGGCAGGGAATGTTAAGTTAAACAGTGATGCTCTGTGGCTTTGTGGGTGAGGGGTCTGGATAGAGAAAGAAGCAGAAAGGGCCAGCTTCAAGACAGATCGCGGATGCAGTTAGTGTTATGGCAAATGCATCCAAGGACAGAGCGGCAACATTAGATGCTATTAAAGAAGTTAGTGTCGATGCTGCTCTGACTCAGCTACTTGGCATTGACGAAGTCATACGTGATGAGGATTTTCATCACCGCTACATCGACCTAGTACAGGATAAGACAAACCGGGAAACGTTTGTGTCAATCAGTAACAGAACATGGAGTTCATGGTTCCGTGGTTGCGCTATAAGATTTATGGGTCCTAGATGTACCTAAACTATGTTTTATTATGTTTGTGACTTCATGACAATATGCTTTATGAAAGCTATTTTATGCCATTATCACTTGAATCTGTTTACTGTATGCCTTTCAGTCCTTATTGAGTATTTTATTTCTTCCATTACTCATAATTGAATTTTTAATCACACTCACAAGGTCCATAATCAATGGAAAATTCGAACAATCAACACTTACTTGATATGGTGGAGGAAGATGACCAGTCTCGACTTATATCTCTTATAAACGGGGAATGTGATAAGTATGAACGAATGACCGCTTTGATATGTGAATATTGGGTGCCTTTCATGTGCAAAGAACCCCACAAAACAAGTACACGCATTGGTCGTTTATGGGTGCAAGAGGTATTAGCAACCCATGGTTCACGCTATTATGACATGTTTAGAGTGGAAAAACATGTCTTTAACAGCTTGTGTCATAAATTGGTCGAACATGGCTTACAGAATTCAGTGAATGTTGGGATCGAGGAAATGGTTGCCATGTTTTTGCTCACCGTTGGCCATGGGATAGGCAATAGGGTGGTACAGGAACTCTTTCAACATTCAGGGGAAACGGTCAGTAGACTTTTGCTCAAGGTATTAGATACTTGCATCAATTTAGCTCAGGAAAATATCAGACCTAGTGATCCCGAATTCACTGTATGCCACCCAAAGATCGAAAACGATCCCCGTTATTATCCATACTTCAAAGATGCTATTGGAGTAATAGATGGAACGCACATTAGGTGTGTGATCACTAGTGGCAATCGGGAAAAATATATCGGCAGAAAGGGATATCCAATGCAGAATGTAATGGCTGTATGTGATTGGGATATGTGCTTTACGTTCGTGTCGGCGGGTTGGGAAGGTACTGCACATGATGCTCGTGTGTTTAAACATGCCGTTTCAAATCCAGCTATGACCTTCCCTTATCCACCTGCAGGTATATTTCAGTCACCTTCCTGTCAATTACTTTCACGCCATGCCGCACTTATATTTATCTAACAGTTTGAATTGAATTCAACATTTATTAGGAAAATATTATTTGGTTGATGCTGGCTATCCAACACAACTTGGTTACCTTGGTCTCTATAGGTGTGAGCATTATCATATGCCAGAATTTAGCCGCCAACCCGGATTTAGAAATACTAACGAGACCTTTAATTTTTATCATTCTAGTTTGATGTCAACTATAGAAAAGACTTTTGGAGTATGGAAGAATCGATTTGCATTGTTACAGAACATGAATATATAGCTACCAGACACAAGTTCGCATTGTTTGTGCAATAATGGCCCTACATAATTTTATTAGGAGAAATGATGTTGAAGACGTGGTGTTTTGCCAGGGTGAAGTTGGGAATCTCGTCGATGTAGACAATAATAGCGTAGATGAACTGCATTCCGTGTCAAATTATGGTAGGCGATCTTCCATTCAAATGAATCAGTTGCGTGACTCAATTAGAGACCACATTGTACGAGACATGTAATACAATTTGTAATGTAATATTTTTTCCTCAAATTGTGTTAATTTTAATTTCCAAATTTCCCAGCTTTAACTTTTATAATTTTTTTTTTCAATTTCAGATTTAATTTCTTTCTTACTATTCTCTCAAAAATCACTTAAGCTTAAGCCAATCCAAACAAATTTGTAAAAGCTAAATTGACAAACTCCATTTTTTCAATCGCCAATCCAAACATAAATCATATTACATAATTGAGCTTTTACTAAAAACTAGCATCTACTCCCCCGCGCCTTGCGCGGGGAGCATTTTATTAAAGCAATGTTACGTTTATTTTTAATCCATCACTTAATCTGATACACCTTCAACAGTAAATTATGCTTATTTGCTTTATTACATAAAACAACATGACTCAAATTTAAATAAAAACATATACAATAGTTTCTTCAGTTTGCTGAAGTATAAACAATTTGTATGATAACAAAGATAACATTGAATGGATATATGTTCATAGGTTCTATTTGAGAAATGAATATATCTACAATATATGTAAATTAGTTCTAATTATTTGAGTATAATTATTTTAAACAAAAGCAATTGATTATAATTATTTAAAAGTATGCTTTTATAGATATAAAATCAACATGACTAATTGATTGTCCTTTCTTTTCTTTTTCTTTTTGTTTTGATATGGCAAAAAATAGAATAATTGATTTTTCAAGAACTAAATTTTACATCAACTAAACTCAATTTAGTTCACAAACCTTAGTGTATTATGTTCACATTTTCTATGCCAAATAGATATCTAAAATCCCATATGTAGTTTGTTATTAAAACTTGTCTTAATTACAGGTAAGAAAACAATTATGAATTTTCAAGCATAAATAATATCTTATAATGAAAGCTAAAGTGGTGAACATTAAATTTTGCAAGGGAACTTGTCCATATGGAACTATTTTTTGCATTTCTTTTTCTTCAATTCTTTTTAATTCATACTTTGACAGCCTTGCTATTTTTATTAAAAAGATCTAATAGAATATTATTTGAACAATAATAACTATAGCTACATTATAATTAGTAGCAATAAATTCTTCTTCATAAAACTTTAAAATTAGTACAACTCAATAGAATAATGTATCACAGTTCTTAAATATCTGTTTGTATATATTATAAAACAATATTTCTATTCTTCTTTGCACTTGTAAATTTGGAATTATTTCAATTTAATTGCAAAAAAAAAAAAAAAACTCAACTTCCTCACAAAAAATATTTCATAATCAAAGATATGTCATGAAATCACCACATCCTAACAACAATATATCCCACAAAAAAGATTTCATAATCAAACATGTCATCAAATCGCCACATCATAACAACAATTTATCCTTACATGTCCTTACGTGGTAAATTAAAATTTCATGAAACATGCCTAGGAATGTTTAAGCCACAATTGAGAGAAGAGAAAAGTTAAATCAACCTTTTTAGTTATAAAGCTAAGTTTATTGACATTGCTTAAAATAAAGTTCACATTGCAAAAAGGTGGGCCATGTTCACCCAATTGACGTGATAAACCTTGTGATGAGCAAACCACATTCAGCGAATCAGGTCAAATGAAGAAGATATCTAATGAATGCGTGCACCAGATGGTTTATCTTTAAAGGCTTTCTAAAGAAGTTTAAGAGAAAATAAAGCTACATAAAACTACCCAAAAATAGGTTTTATATTTAGAACTGGAGGCAGTTACAATCAATTGTATTGAATATCTGTGCTTGTTCGTTGGCTCATCAAACTAATTTTGACAATTCCAACACTAATATCAACAGTAATTTTACATCACAAGTACAGAGACTTCATGTTATGCTATCTAATTGAATTTTTATATGATATTTTAGTTGCCTTTGCATATAAAAAATAAAAAATAAAGATTTTTTTTTTTTGGGGTTTAAGGTGTAGAGGGAAGGTTAATATTTCTTACATGATGTGCTTAATAATAGAGATTCATTGATAAACCATATAATTAATTTTGCATATTATTAAACTGCATGGGCCAAAATAAGAGGCAAATAATTTTACAGCTTATATGGCCTGACACTATAAAATCATGACTTTGTGTATATGAACAGCCTCCTAATTCCTAGGCTGTTTTCTTATAGCCTGTTATTTCTCTTGAAAGTCACCATCATTCTCCACTTACACATATTTATTTACTTAAATTACTTATCAAATATTAAATAATCCATAAAATCAAAAGCCGATCTTGCTTTCTAAAATATGAAGCCATAACCAACACGAAGATGACCATGCACAATTGTTCGATCTTGCTTTCTAAAATATGAAGCCATAACCAACACGAAGATGACCATGCACAATTGTTCTCCTGTTACTTGTATTTGATTTTGTTTCCCACAAGCATCATATGACTACCTCTTTCTTTTGGTTTTTGTTTGTTTGTTTTACTTTTCAATTTCATTTCCCTCCACGATGGTTAAATCATGTCATGATATGAGTTTTTTCATCATGTCTCCTTTGATTGATCATCATTTATTGCACTATGTTTTGTTCTCTTATCTTTTAAATTTAATAAGGAATTAAATGAAAATATACTGTCATTTCTTCTCTTAATAATCACAAAAAAGTTAGAGTAAAATACTCTTTGCCTTAATTACATAGACCTCCCCTCTATTTTGAAAATATACACTTAAGTCCAAACAGTTAACTCTGTAAAGAATATTCTAATAAGATTCCAAAAATATATTTTTTAATTAAAGTTTATATAAAAATAGAATTTATTTACTATTTTACCCTTAATACTAAATTCCTATTTTTTTTAGAGTTTATAGACTTCCAGAAGAAAAAACTCAAGCTACAAGAACAGCTATGGAGAAGACAACTACAACTGATCATGAAAATAAAAAGGTGCAAAGCTTATCAAATTTTCATTCAAATTCATTAAACAATGAATTTTTCATATTCCGTTGTCTTTTATTGCTCATAGAATTTTTTATTGTGCATAATATATGAATATATAATTATTCACTATAAAATGTCAGATGAAAAAGCCATTGATCGTGGTTTTTTTTTTTTTGAAAAAATTGTTATTTGACTAGGATTGTTTTAAGGAATTTAAACTTATCAAAATTTCATTCACATTTATTCACATGGCTGGTGTATTTATTTTTACTTGCACATTTTGACTAAAATTGTTTTAGAGAATTTAAGAGTTTTTTATCTGTTCCTTTATTTCTATTTTTATTGATGATTTTAACATTGGTTAATGTAAATATCACAAACATTGAATATTCAAGCAAGCTTTTAAATAAAAATATGCTTGATCAAATGTGTTTATAAATATTTGTGAAAAAATTATTAAATTATGAATTTAAATGACATGTACAATCTCAAACTTATATACTTATTTTATTTGATAAAAATATATGTGTTTAATATATATTTTAAGTCAAAATTAATTTAAAATGCAAAATTAATAAATTTTTTAACAAATTAGAAAGTTGGCAAATCTATTAGAATAAATTTTTGGTTATATAAATTTTTATTAGCCACTATAAATATATATATATATATATATCTATGTATATACATATATATATATATATGTGTGTGTGTGTGTGTGTGTGTGTGTGTGTGTGTGTGTGTGTTTAAATAATTCTAATAGTTAAGAGGGGCATTTTGGTTAAAAAAAGTTCAAAGGTTAAACTTAACGGTTAACTAACGGTTTGGGTGAATGGAAATAGAATCTCAAAATATAAGGGAGATTTGTGTAACATACATTTTAATTTTAAGGGAGGTTTATATGTGTTTCTAAAATAAAAGGAAGGTCTGTGTAATTAAGGCAAAATAGAGGGGTGGTTAGAGTATTTTACTCAAAAATTTATATAGAGAGTCACATGGAGGATGGAGTTTTATGTTAAATTTTTTATCCTATTAAAATATTTAATAGGATAAACCTAAAAATGAAGGATGTTTTGCTTCATTAAAAATAAAGCTATTGGACAAAACAAAATGATGAAAGAAAGTTTCAACTTTGGCTACTTTGTACATATAAACTATAGAAGGTTACAAATACAATCAACAACATAAACTTATAGCTTGACTCTCTCTTTATTCATTTTAAATAAACTGAACCTCTTCATGATTGGATGACTAACCAAGAAAGGAAAAGAAAAGAAAGATGAATTGATCGGAGAAGGGTGGGCTTTATGATGTGATTTACAAAATGTGATTAAAAAAAATGAAATTTTGTTGGACAACTAACCATGCCATTCCCTGAACTTATTTTTTTTTAATACATTTCCCTGAACTTTATTTTTGTTTGTGAGTGCTTGGAACACATGGATTCCTCCTCTCTCCGCCCAACTTTCTTCTTTATATTTTTTTTAAAAAAGTCCTCCCTCCAATCAACTTTCTTCTTTATATTTTTTTTTAAAAGGAAGAGAGAGATAGAAAGCATGCAATAAAGAAAATATTACTACCCAAGTATATATTTCCCTCCCTCTATTTAATTATTTCTATGCGATAATATTATATTATATTACAAACAAATTGTTGAACTACTCATTTCGTCCTTTGAATTTTTTTCCTCAAGTGCTTTATTCAACGGATCTGGTTAGCACTATAGATTTCGTTTCACTTTTTTTTTTGAATGAAACTGTATATCCATTATAACTTCACAAGAAAAGTTACAAATGTGAACCAACCTAACACTACAAACCAACAGAGAAAACTTTGACCCAGTAGCAAAGCCTCATCCTTCAGTACCAACCACCTCTAGATATGGAGCTGGTGGGTTATGCAGGATGACAAAATTCTCAAGCATACTATGAGCTGACTTGGCTAGGGAGTCCGCTATTATATTAAGCTCCCTAGGCCGATGTTTAATCAAAACTTGCCAAGATTTAGACATCCATAATCTAGCATCTGCTATGATATCACTAAAAGGGTGGCAGTTATCACACCTTCTCATAAGTAAGTTTATAGCCTCAATACAATCAGTGAAGATAACTACTTTCCTGTATTCTTTGTTCCAACATAACTGTAAGCCCTGAACAATCGCAACAATCTCAGCAACGGTCGAGGGTACTGGTGTGAGCTTACATTTATATCCGCAAACCCAGTGTCCTTCTTCAGATATAATCACTCCTCCGTATGCACTTTGTCCTGTTTCTAAAACTGAGCCATCAACCTCCAGAGAGATAAAGCCTGGGACTAAGAGATGCCCTACCTCAGGTTGATGAAGATGATGGCTATAGAATTGACACTGGGACACGAGATCCTGGTCCCAACTTGCTCTAAATAAACTAGAGAGAGCATTCTGGCAACTTATCTTGTCTTTTTCATCAAACAGCTTCCTGCACCTGCTTACCCAGATGTCCCAACAGACATATTCGAAAAGAGTGTCCCATATGACTTTCTTAGTGAAGTCCCTTCCTGCCTTATGTTTCAGGTTCCATAGTAGCCACTCCGTATCTGATAGAGAGCTGAACTTCTCCCACAATTCTGGCTTTACAATGGATATCCATCTCTCCCTTGTATTGCTACAGTCCCGCACAAGGTGCATCAAATCCTCTTCTTGGTGACATACAAACGGGCAATCTGCAAAATCAGTAATACCTCTAGTAGCTCTCAGCTGGCTAGTATGAACTCGACCGTGTGCAAACAGCCACATGAAGGATTTGATCTTCTCCGGGCCCTTCCATTTCCACAACGTCTTCCAAACCTGTTCACCCGCATTATGGATACCTGTGAAAAGAAAATGATAGGCAGAGCTAACAGAGAAATGACCGTCAGAAGAATGTTTCCAAAAGTATTTATCCTCTCCCCTCTCCTCTCTGGGTGGATGAGCACGCCGAATTCGTTCGACAACATGAGGATGGAACCACCTGCTCAACTTATGAATGTCCTACTCACCCCAATGGGTTACTGAAAAGCCATATCGTGGGGCTATCAAATAAAACTAAGCTAAATGCAATATAGGGCAACTAACCTAGGTCGATCTCTACGTGGAGCCTATATTTAGTTCCTAAGTAATCTAGTGTAAATAACAAATTAACCTAAGAGTATGGGATGCGAGTTTCATCTATCTAATTAAACTAAAGAGCTACTTGTTTATGAATTTTTCTTAATGTATAAAATGAGTGTGTGGGTGTAAATGCAAGAGATGAATGTCCTAGGTGAATAAATCCACTAACCATCCTTGTCCAATTTTAATTTTGAGTTCTTCCCTTAACTAAGCACAAGGACTAGTAAGAACCCTTACTAATCAATATTCCTAACTTCTCAATTTAATCTAAACATAGACTCAATTGATCAATTAGGAATACCTTGAAGTACCTAGCTTATGATAGATTCATAAAAGATCCTCTCTACCACCAATTGATTCCTAGAAGCCTAGCAAACAATTAATTTCAAGAGAATATAGGAAAGCAATTGAATAACAAGAGAGTGCTATAATCCAATCACAATCCATAAGTACAAATCTAACACAAGTATCATCATCCAGATTACATCAACCGATCATAATCCTCAAGATATATGAACAAATTATAACCTCTAGCAACCTAGAATTATAATCTGCACATATAGAGAGTAGAAGATGAAATTAAGATACAAAGAACTCCCCTAGTTGCTCAAGGACTCAGGTTAGCTTCATCATCACCATCGGACAAAAGAATCTAGCCACTCATGATTCGAACATCAGCTCCTCTGGACCTCTCGGCTGTCATGATGCTGCAGATGCGAGAAAACAGAGAAGAGGGGGATTTAATCGGTGGAAGGGGAAGGAGATGCAGAGGCGAAGTGGTGGTCGGTCATGGAAAATGGAGGAATGGTGCGGTTGAAGCCGAATGAAAATGGAGGCGGGTCTGCGTGCGTCGGCTTCTGCAAAAATGATCGAATAGAAGCCCTTCAAATCAATTCCAGAGGAGCCAAAAACGTGATTTTCGGAATTGTGGACCAAATTGTCATTTCCCAAATTCAGGTACTAAACTGTCATTTCTGGAATTCGGGGACTGAATTGAAATTTCCAAAATTCGTTGCTTGGCCAAAATACCCTGAAATGAAATTCAAACTATTGTAATACCATGTATTTGGACAACCATGAAAATAATGACATTTTTACCCTTTTTATCAACTAATTCATGCAATCACTTTTAATCCCAATTAATCATAATAAATGCATTTTTGGCCAAAATAACATGATAAAATCCCCTAATAAAGTATTGAAAAATATAATAAAATAGGGATTCATCAATTCCCCCACACTTAAACTCTTGCACTCCTGAGCAAGTCCAAGTCAAAGCGCAATGAGAATAGAAATGAACAAGTATGATCAAGCTTCAAGAATCACATTTATTAAACAATGAATTATCCACTTATCCCAAGTCCATGAGCATGCCATATGCTAAAAGAACTAACAAAGATGCAAGCTTAATTCAAATGAGTTCAATTGGAAACCCTTACTAGGATAAGTGTTTGCACTCTACTCTTTTGTAAGGTAATTTTTCACTCGCATCCACTTTGACCACACTCTACCATAGGCTTGTGATATTTCTAGGCTCTCCACTACTTGCAACAATGGCATAAATAAATCCAAAGGACTTTGTAGGGTTGTAATGTTGAATAGGCCAAATGATGGAAAATATAACAAACACTATGTTTGCACCAAATAATTTGCTAGATCACTTAGCACTATAAAACTAACTTATTTCACATATTTACCATAGTGACTATTTTTTTTTCCTTTTACTTTTTCTCTTTTTTTTTCACACTTTTTCTCTTCTTTTTTTTTTCTTCTATTTTCTTTCTCTTGATTATTCACATGGCATTTTTTTTTTTCAATAGTGCTAGGAAGAACTTGAGAAAAAAATGCAAACATAACATTTGTATAATGAAATATAAACGAAAGTGAAAGGCTCAAAGGGGGAAACTAAGATGAATAATGAATGGTTTGTGTTTGGGTTAAAGGTTTAAAAATGAATGCCAATGTCATCTCTATCTATACCATTGCAAAATGTAGCCTCAAGCAAGAAATAGGACAAGTTCTAGAGAGCAATAGCCTAAGTGGACAAATCACACAATGAAATGAAACGAATAGGCCCAAAATACCTTCCAACTAGGCTTTTGTTTCCTAACAAACTCATCAAAATTAAACAATGCATCATTTCTAAGACTTAGAATATATGGAAACTCACTTCATTTAGACAAGTTTCAACATCAATATCTAATAACATGCAATTGGGATACTTGATCATGCTTAAACATCTCAAAATTTTTGAAGAATTAGGCTCAAAATGGATGAAGCAGCAGCTAGCATAAAACATGATGGCATATTAGAGTCCCTAAAACAAAACAAAACAAAAAAACACACACACAATCCATCTCTCCCCCACACTTAATCCTTGCATTGTCCTCAATGCACATAAAGAGTAATTATATAACAATGGTGCTCAATAATGTAGCGAAGAATCAATGTGAGAAAGAGTAGATTAACACACAAAGAAAAAAAAAACAAAAACAACACACAAGACACAAGCTACCTTTTCCTACTAGAGTATCCCTCCCCCACACTTGTTCAACATCATGAAGTCATGCAATAAACAGCCCAAAATAATAGAACAAGGTAAAGGAAGGAAGCAACCTTATCATGGAGGCTTGTAGCTAGTGTGGTACAAACGGAGACGGTTGGCTCGAGTATGGAAGTGTCCGCCATAGCCATCCTTCACTTTATAAGTCCTCTTATCACACTTGGCAACCACTTCTAAAGGACCAATCCATGTCTCCTTAAATTCTTCATGTGGAGCAGAATAATGAGGCACATAAGCCATGACATAGTCACCAACTTCAAAAGTGGTTTTTTGTGCTTGAAGCTCCACATGAGTGAGTTGACTTGGATCAATGGATAAGGCATGGAGTGGAAGTAGTGAAGAGCTTCCAAATCCATCCTTAGGCCTCAAAGGCTTCTCTTTGCTAGGTGGTGGATTAGTATGGATTTGGCACACCACCTTGATCGGTTTGGAAACTTGCCTCAAGGCTTTAAAAATGTTCAATGGCCTCTTTGAATGAGTCTTGGCAGCTCCACTATACCCTGTATTATCATCACAAACAACACCTTTCTCAAAAGTATTTGGGTTAGTGGAAGACTCAACAAACATAGCATCATGTGGTAAAATAGCAGATGGTGTGGAACAAGTGTAGTCCAGTGAACTAGCACCAGAACACTTGACATCACTACCATAGGAGGGGGAAATAGAAGAATAGGGGATAGAAGGGGTAGAATTTATCACATGTGCATCAACATGATTCATATGCCCACGAGAAACTAATCCATGCTCAATATGATCATTATCATGCAATTCATCAATAAAATGCACATCAAGCAAAGAATAGTCTTCATGTGGGTGTTTCATTGTTTCATACATATTAAAATGCACAAAATGATCACCAACAAACATAGTTATAGAACCTTCCTTCATTTTAATCTCAGTGTTAGCAGTTCTCATGAAAGGCCTACCCAAAATCAATGCACCTTCACTCATACTCTCCTTAGACATGTCTAAAACATAGAAATCTGAGGGAATGAGCAAGTCACTAACTTTAACTAACACATCCTCAAGAACCCCAAGTGGATATCTAATTGTTTGATCCGCTAATTGCAAAATAACACTAGTGGGCTTGAGTGTAGTGACTCCTATAGACTCATAAACAGATTTGGGCATCATATTTATTGCAGCACCTAGGTCAAGCAATCCCTTAGGAATTGTGAAATTCCCAATTGTGCAAGGTATGGTGAAACTCCCTGGATCTTGACACTTAACCGGTAATTGGGGCTTAAACAATGCACTCACATTAGAAGGGAGTTGGACCATCTCATTCGGCTTGAATCTTTTCTTGTATTTGCATAGGTCCCTTAAGATCTTAGCATATTTGGGTTGTTTAACAAGTTCAAGCAAAGGTATATTGACTTCAATCTTGCTAAACAATTCATACAAATCATTATCGTGCTTTTCACTAGCCTTTTTCATGCCTTGAAGATAAGAGTGAGGGAAAGGAAGGTCTTTCAAATTTACCTCTTTACCTTTGTGGACAATAGTTCCATAATGCTCATGTTGGCTTCCTTGTGCAGCTCCCTTATTCTCTTGGCTTGTAGAATTGGTGGAGGAAGTTTTCTTCAAGATGTTTTTCTCCGTTTGGCTCTCAGATGAAGGAATGACTTGGAATGTGGAAGCTTGCTCTTGTATACTTTCATCATAAACAACTTCTTCTTCATCCTCTTTTGGATCATCAAGTCCAACTTGCTTGCCACTCCTTAGTTGGATTGCATTTAAACTCTTAGGATTCACTACAACATTAGAAGGCAAGGTTCCCTTCTTGGCATCATTCTCACTCTTTGCATTAGCCAATTGAGAAACAAATGTTTGGAGATTGTCATGCTTCACTTCCATTTGTTCAATCTTGTCACAAAGCTTGCTCATCATCTTCATCAAGGCCTCATTAGTGTTAGGTTCTTGAATAGGTACCTCCCTTGATGTTGATGGACCTTGATAAGAAGTCATAGAAGGATTCCCAAATTGTCTTTGAGAATGTTCAGCACCTCTATAGAAGCTCTCCTTCCCTTGATAGCCTCTATTATCATTGCCTCCCCATCTAGAAGTGGAATTGTCCTTCCACCCTCCATTGAAATTGTTTTGATTATATTGGGGTGGCCTTTGATAATTCATAGCAGCCACATCACATTCTCTAGCTTGAGAAGGACAAGTCAAAGTGGTGTGCATTGGGCTACCACAAGTTTTACAAGAAGTGGGCACTAAGGCTTGAGACATAGGAGGAGGATATGAAGCACCAACATTTTGGACTTGTTGAGCTTGAATGGTCTTTTGCATACAACCCATTTGATCACTTAAAATAGCCAACTTGTTCAAAATCTCATCGTTGGACCAAGCTCTAACTCCACATGCTTGAGCTCTTTCTCTTGTACCAAATTGTTGGTTATTGGCAGCCATCTTTTCAAGTAGACCCCAAGCTTCTTGAGAGGTTAAATCAATTAGAGACCCACCAGCTGCAGCATCAATGGTGTCTTTGTTGTGATCAAGCAACCCATCATAAAAATATTCCACCAAGTGGGGTTGAGAAATTTGATGGTGTGGGCATTTGGCAAGGAGTGCCAAAAATCGAGTCCAATATTCATACAAGTTCTCACCCATTGCTTGTTGAACGCTATAAATTTCTTTCCTCATCTTAGCCGTTCTTGTAGCTGGAAAGAATTTCTCCAAGAAGACTTTCTTCATTTGCTCCCAAGTCAAGGTTGCAAAGTGGCGAGGAAGCATATAAAGCCACTCTTTAGCTTTTCCCTCCACAGAAAAGAAGAAAGCACGGCTCATGACTTCATCCAAGTCAGCACCCGGAGGCTTCATGGATGAGCAAACCACATGGAGAGTCTCCAAATGCCTATGTGGATCTTCACCTTCATTACCATGAAATTTAGGTAAAGCACTTATCAAATGTCCTTTCAATTCAAAATTAGCATTGAAATTATAGAAGCCATAAGGATTATAATCAACATTGGAAGAAATTATATCTCTTATGCTCCTATTTCCTACATCATCATGCACATGATTATTATTGTGAGGTACTTCATTATGGCCATTGTTAGGAACCTCATGATCTTGATGTTCAATGTGTCCATCCATGTTTTGATCTAGCACAATATGATTATCAATGAGAGGGCAATCAATGAGGTCAACAAAGAAATCACCACTATCAATAGCAAATTCCAGCTTTTCACACACAAAATGTCAGCAAAATCGAGTTCAAAAATTTCACTCCAAAATTCTGTCACCCACTCAAATGCTGAGCAGATTCCCAATAATTGCTTTTAATCAATTGTGAACAATGCAACTCAGTATAGCAATCAGACATGCAAAGCTTCAGAAATAACTAGTGCAGCAGCTGCAATAATGAGAAAATGCAAAACCTCACAGGCTAGCACTATTCAAGATGATGATAGCATTGACCACGTAAAATCAACAATAAATTCTCCATTGAACCAGATGCAAGTAGATTCCCAAAAATCACAGAAATGAGAATCACAAAAGCCTGAGGCAGTCACAACTTTCCACACAGATTTTTCACAGAAAATTCATTATGAGAATTCAAAAATCATGACAGCAATGAAAAACAATCACTAGTCACACCAAAAATAATCTCAGTCTAGTAACAGTAGTGATCAAGATCCAATTCCACCAAGAATTTAGTTTAACAGCAGGTGCAATAATGACAGCAAGTTCTAGTTATAACAGCACTTAACAGGAATATCCTGTGATAGCAACTTCCTCTCAAACAATTCTAATTTCTCACTTCTTTAACAGTTTGAAACTCAGTAGGAAACACAAATGAAAGTAGCTTTAAAACTCAGATGAAAGCAATTACAATCATGAAGCAACAACTCAGCAATATATATCTTTTATCAACAAATGAAATTCATACCAGCAACCAAGGTGCAGCAGTTCAGCACAAAGTTTCAAAATAATTAAGATCCAGTGACAGCAAAATCACTTCTTGGATTCAGCAAAAATGGCCCAATTAGACACAATATGCAAGTGCAAAAATTAATCCAAGCTACGGTTCACAACCACATGCAGCAATCACGTTTGCAATGTATCAAGCACTTCAAAAAATGAGTTCAAAAACTTTTGCAGCCCAGGTTATGCATAATTTCATGCTCAAAGATTTTGAAAGCTCCATGCTATGCACAAGTTGAAAATTCAAGTTCCAAAATTGGTCTTTACACTAAAAACCACCTACACACTCAATGATCTCAAAATTCTCAGCAACATTTTCACAACTAAATCTGATGCAGAGTTCAAGAGTTAACTCAGCAATTCAGGCAGAATTCAAGTTTTAAAATCAATGCATATCAGTTCAGCAAGGTTGAACAATCAGATTGAGCTTCAGAGAATTCAGTAAAGCTTCAGAAAATGGACACTAACAGCAGATTGAGCTGAAGCAATGAAATTCCACTTGGAAAACCAATGGACAGCAATTAAGTTCCAAAAAAAAAAACACAACAGTTCAGCCAGTCAGGAATTATACTAATCTCCAATTTCCAAACACTACACAAGCAAAATTCCACATCAACTTTGAAGTCCAACTCTGTACATCAGCAAGATCCCAGAAATGTAGAACAAAATTATGTCAAAATTTCAATTCCAGCACTAAGCACAAACCAGCAGCTAGTAGAAACAGATTTAAACCAAGCTTGAGCAAGAAATCATTGTGAAACAGCACAATTCAATGAAGAATTGATCACCCAACAAGGTAGATTCGTTGTCACATGTTTATGTCTTTCAAAGATCAAAGCTAGCAAGTTGCTACAGCAAGAATTCAGTCAAATTTGCCGCAGATGAAATTTCCCAATTCTTGACAACTTGAATATCACAATTTTGAAAATTTTTTTTTATCACAAAATTCACCAACAACTTTAGAATTTCAATTCCCAAACTTCCTTAACAGTAATGGTTATGACAGCAATGGATTCCAACCCCCAAAAACCAAAAACTCAATGCTTTAATCACAACTCATGACAAGGACGAAATCTTGCACAATTTAGCATAACACATGACAGCAACTATCATAGAATTAATTCAATTTCTTGATTTTTTTTTTTTAATTAGCACAGAAGGACAGCAATCACTGCACAATTTCAGCAACCACTGCACAATTTCAGCAACAAATGTTCACATAAACTGACCAAGAATTCAATTTTCAGCTCCCAATTCTCTACCACAACAGAGTTCCAACAGCCAATAGTTAAAATGTAATTTCCAGAGTTAATAACAGCACAAAATCACAGCAACCAAGACCCCAATGTGAAAGTAACAGTTTCAGAGTCCAATTTTAACTTCCAACAGCTAATGACCAATTCCACGACACCGATCAATTAAACTTCCAAATCACAGCCACTCAAATGTCAGTTCCAGCAAGCAAGACCTCACAATTCCAAAAGAATAAAAGTCTATAAAAAACAAATAGGAAGGGCAAAAGTTCAGGAAAAATCCACGATGCAGAGAAATGATTAGATGCAAAGTGTCAAGGCTTTGGTTCAAGAAATTCAAGACTTGGAACACATATTAAGAACCAACCAGCACTTTTTTTTTTTTTTTTGTGTCCTTTTCATGCAATTCACAGAGATCTTTAACAGGACAAATCTCAGTAGTTAAAATCACAATGTATCAGCAAGTTTCAGCAACAGCAAAACAATTTCCAGATTCAGATTAATTAATAGATTTAATGGCCAAAATTCAGATCACTAAAATACGCTCTAAAGCACCACTCAAGCTAAAATAAGGCCAAGATACTTATAAATCAATCTAAGATTCCCAAACAAAGCAGGACAGCAACAAATCCCCCACTTCCCTTCACATAATTAATCACAGTGCCTCAATCTGGACAGCAATGAAATGCAGCAAGTTTCACAAAGTCACAATTCAGCAAGCAATTATGAGCACAGATTGATACCTTCAATAATGTCGTGCAGCATGCAGGGGAAAAAAAACAGAAAATGAGACCAATGTGAACCAAACAAAAGCCAAGTAAAATGTGACACCTAACTAAAACTAATTCCTAACAAATGGAAACAAATTTCTTTGTTTAGTATTTCCAAAAAAATTTCTTCTTTTTTTTTTTTATATAAATTGAAAACAAGAACTCCTAACCTACACAAACTACACCCCGGTCAAATTTTGCAAATGACACCCAATTACCTAGGAGCTAGGCTCCCCGGCAACGGCGCCAAATTTGAAAAGCCATATCGTGGGGCTATCAAATAAAACTAAGCTAAATGCAATATAGGGCAACTAACCTAGGTCGATCTCTACGTGGAGCCTATATTTAGTTCCTAAGTAATCTAGTGTAAATAACAAATTAACCTAAGAGTATGGGATGCGAGTTTCATCTATCTAATTAAACTAAAGAGCTACTTGTTTATGAATTTTTCTTAATGTATAAAATGAGTGTGTGGGTGTAAATGCAAGAGATGAATGTCCTAGGTGAATAAATCCACTAACCATCCTTGTCCAATTTTAATTTTGAGTTCTTCCCTTAACTAAGCACAAGGACTAGTAAGAACCCTTACTAATCAATATTCCTAACTTCTCAATTTAATCTAAACATAGACTCAATTGATCAATTAGGAATACCTTGAAGTACCTAGCTTATGATAGATTCATAAAAGATCCTCTCTACCACCAATTGATTCCTAGAAGCCTAGCAAACAATTAATTTCAAGAGAATATAGGAAAGCAATTGAATAACAAGAGAGTGCTATAATCCAATCACAATCCATAAGTACAAATCTAACACAAGTATCATCATCCAGATTACATCAACCGATCATAATCCTCAAGATATATGAACAAATTATAACCTCTAGCAACCTAGAATTATAATCTGCACATATAGAGAGTAGAAGATGAAATTAAGATACAAAGAACTCCCCTAGTTGCTCAAGGACTCAGGTTAGCTTCATCATCACCATCGGACAAAAGAATCTAGCCACTCATGATTCGAACATCAGCTCCTCTGGACCTCTCGGCTGTCATGATGCTGCAGATGCGAGAAAACAGAGAAGAGGGGGATTTAATCGGTGGAAGGGGAAGGAGATGCAGAGGCGAAGTGGTGGTCGGTCATGGAAAATGGAGGAATGGTGCGGTTGAAGCCGAATGAAAATGGAGGCGGGTCTGCGTGCGTCGGCTTCTGCAAAAATGATCGAATAGAAGCCCTTCAAATCAATTCCAGAGGAGCCAAAAACGTGATTTTCGGAATTGTGGACCAAATTGTCATTTCCCAAATTCAGGTACTAAACTGTCATTTCTGGAATTCGGGGACTGAATTGAAATTTCCAAAATTCGTTGCTTGGCCAAAATACCCGGAAATGAAATTCAAACTATTGTAATACCATGTATTTGGACAACCATGAAAATAATGACATTTTTACCCTTTTTATCAACTAATTCATGCAATCACTTTTAATCCCAATTAATCATAATAAATGCATTTTTGGCCAAAATAACATGATAAAATCCCCTAATAAAGTATTGAAAAATATAATAAAATAGGGATTCATCAGTTACGTACTCACTAACTTTCACATACTTGTCTGCCAAGGCTTCCAACCCCGGAATGAGTTCAATTAAAGGTCTATTCATCTCAGACCAGTTGTCATACCAGAACGAAGCCACTTCACCATTTCCAATTTTGACCCCTAGTCCTTTTTGAAACTTACCCCAAACTGCACAGATTCCTCTCCAAGTAAACGAGGCTACCTTTTTCTTGTTGACCTTCGGCATATATGCTAAACCACACCGATATTTATGCCTCAATACCTGGACCGATAAAGCATCACGATTACATATAAGATTCCAGCATAGCTTCATAATGAACGCCTCATTCTGTTTTCTAAGATCTTTTATCCCTAGGCTACCATCATTTTTTTCTCTTGTAACAAGATCCCATGACATAAGGTGAAGTTTCCTTTCATCCTCCTTTTCACCCCAAAGGAAACCACGACTTTTCCTTTCCAGCTCCTTCAACATACCCTTAGGAAGAAGTATTATTTGCATGTAATATGACGGTAATGCAGATAGAACTGCCTTAATAAGCATAGTATGACCCGCTAAATTAAGACATCCTCTTTTCCAGCCAGCCAACTTCTTCTTCGTTCTCTCCAGAATAGGAGCAAGTGTGATTCTAGAAACCCTTTTATGAATCAAGGGAATTCCCAAGTACTTGCCTAAATCTTCAGTTAATTGAACTCCCATGATACGAATTAAATTCAGAGCTCTAGAGGCATGCACATTACTGGAGAAAAATATTCTTGTCTTACTCTTATTCATATTCTGGCCCGACACCTCACAAAAATCCTGCATGCTTTGTAACATACTCTCTACTTGGCTTGTTGAAGCTTCGCCAAATAGGATAAGGTCATCCGCAAAGAAGAGGTGAGAAATAAGAGGGCCACCCCTACTCAGTTGAATTGGTACCCAAGATCCTTCATCAATTGCATCTTCGATTATATGATGTAAGCGCTCCATACATAGAGTAAAAATATAAGGGGATATTGGATCCCCTTGTCTGAGGATGAAGTAAAAGTGTCCGTGGCTTCACCGTTCCATAAAACTTGGAATGTTGGACTCGTAATACAAGCCATGATAATCTCACAAAATTTTTCCTCGAAACCAATGACTCTGAGAGTATCAAGAATAAAAGGCCATTCAAGCCGATCATAAGCCTTCTCAAGATCCACCTTGATAGCCATCCAATCATTAGCTTACGGTTTAGATCTTTTGACATTGGATACCTAAATATTATGAAACATAATTAATAGCAATATATATATAATTGGAAAGGCATAAAAAATCAGTTTGTATAAAAATTTCATTTGAAATAAAAAAAAATTGGCACAATACCTTCAAACGAAGGAAACTGTGACCTTCATCCTCTTACCAACACCACACCTCACCTTCATCCTCTTGTTCTCCTTCTCCTCTCATTTTCTTCTGACCAAAACTTCAGTAATTCATTTCACGTAAGAAACTATCATCCACTGAGTACTGTTCACAAATAATACCAGTTCGATACCCAGCAGAAGATGAATTCTTCCCAGCACATGTTCTTTATTTTCTTCTCCACAAAGCTTTATCCAACCTCCATCGGCAACCCCCACCGCTCTCAATATCTTACTGCCGCCACTGTCGCCAGAGAAAGCTACGGTTTGAAACTAAAACAGAGGAGGCGACGAGAGACACTCAAGAGCTAGAGATGGCAGAGCCACAAGTTTGATAGGGACCATCCAAAACCACCACCGTCGTGACCACCACTCATCATGGGAGATACAGTTCCGGCCACTAAGGTAAACTTTCCGGCCCCCATTTCCGACGACCTTCATCATCATTCCCACTCTCACCTTTAAGAACCTCCTCTGTTTATATCAACCACCACAGGGCCGAGAGCTTGAAGAGGAGGAAGACCCAACACCACATCTTTATTTTCTACCGAGGTTCTAAAATTTTTGCCGACCCCATCTCCGGTGAGTCCCATCTCTTTCCGTTGAGACTTGCCCTGTTTTCGGTGACCACGTTTTCCATACAGAACTTCATGATTTGCTCAGTTTTCGGCGACCACCTTTTTCATACAGAATTTCAGGAATGGGAGGATGACTCTCCAGACTTGCTGCGTCAATATGGGAGACATCTGTCGGACAACAAATGGATACAAAAACATAACTGATCTTCCTCATATTCTTCCCTGGAAAGTGGTGCATGCCTCACAAAATGACAACAGAAAGTGAGAGTGAAAGAGATGAAGCAGCCGTTTCATACGGTAGCATGAAAAAGAGAGGAAGGAATGAAACAACATTTGCATCTCATCTCATTAAAACAACTTTGGTTGCAACGTACTTGAAAAGGAGAGGGAGGTCGACTGTGGTTGGTCTGTGTGGGAAAGAAATATCAGCACACCGATAAAAATTTGGGATTGACGATCATGGATTATGTAGTGGTAAATAAAGATGTTTTTGGCGGGGAATTTGCAACTTCAAATTCAAATTTCAAATTCTCCTTTCAAAATAACTCGGCGCCTTTGACGGAGTAGCAGGAAGGACAGTAATTTGGAATCAAATTCACGTGATCTGAGGATGATAGGGACGTTAGCATAATCTGAGCCATTGATATGTTGTGAACAGTGTTTTCCTATGGGAGAAGAAATCACAGCGGTTGATTCCTTATGAACAGTGATTTTGGTGGATAAGTATTATATGTTATATAGATTGCCCAGTTTCCGGCGACCACGTTTTCCATACAGAACTTCATGATTTGCTCAGTTTCCGGCGACCACCTTTTCCATACAGAATTTCAGGAATGGGAGGATGACTCTCCAGACTTGCTGCATCAGTGTGGGAGACATCCGTCAGACAACAAATGGATACAAAAACATAACTGATCTTCCTCATATTCTTCCCTGGAAAGTGGTGTATGCCTCACAAAATGACAACAGAAAGTGAGAGTGAAAGAGATGAAGCAGCCGTTTCATACGGTAGCATGAAAAAGAGAGGAAAGGAATAAAACAACGTTTGCATCTTATCTCATTAAAACAACTTTGGTTGCAACGCACTTGAAGAGGAGAGGGAGGTCGACTGTGGTTGGTCTGTGGGGGAAAGAAATATCAGCACACCGATAAAAATTTGGGATTGACGATCATGGATTATGTAGTGGTAAATAAAGATGTTTTTGGCGGGGAGTTTGCAACTTCAAATTCAAATTTCAAATTCTCCTTTCAAAATAACTTGGCGCTTTTGACGGAGTACCAGGAAGGACAGCAATTTGGAATCAAATTCACGTGATCTGAGGATGATAGGGATGTTAGCATAATCTGAGCCATTGATATGTTGTGAACAGTGTTTTCCTATGGGAGAAGAAATCACAGCGGTTGATTCCTTATGAACAAGTGATTTTGGTGGATTAGTGTTATATGTTATATAGATAAGATTACCAAAATCTAAATTGACAAAGTCCATTTTTCCAAACGTCAAACACACACATAGTCTTTATACTTTCGTCTTTGCTAGATCTGATCATCAAACACCAGAGTCTCGCGTATTTCTTCAACTTTTCCCTTTGTGTGTCAGAAAGATGGCTGAACTAATCCCGTATGGTGTGGCTACAAGCCTCATCAACACTTTGGCTTCATTAGCCTTCAAAGAGATTTCTTCCATTTATGGCGTCAAGAGTGAGATCGAATGGCTGAAGGAAACTGTTGAAGACATCAAAGCTGTGCTTTCTGATGCTGACCAAAAGCAGAACTCTGACCAACTCATCCAGCACTGGATATCGAAACTCAAACAAGTGCTTTACGAAGAAGATGACCTGCTTGATGAGATCCACACTCAACATCTGCTGCGCAAAAGGGATGAAAATGATAGTAAAGGAAAGGGAAAGGTACGTGAATTCTTCTCATCCTCCAACCCTATTATTTATCGCCACAAAATTGCTCATCAGATTAGAAAAATTAGAGAGCAATTTCATGCTGTTGCTGAAACTATGTCTAAGTTGAATTTAGAGCCAAGAGTAGTTGTTGAAGTGAAGCATGGAAAGAGTAACTGGAGGGAAACTAGTTCTAAGCATAAGGAGAATATCATTGGCAGGGAGGAAAGTGAGAAGGAGGTTATTGATCTATTACTAAACACTAATAACAATGAAAATGTTTCCTTGGTTGCTATTGTGGGAATAGGTGGTTTAGGCAAAACTGCTCTTGCCCAGCTGTTTACAATAATGCTGAAGTTGAAAAGTTTTTTGACAAGCGAATGTGGGTGTGTGTTTCTAAAGAGTTTGATGTGAAAACACTTGTTAAAAAGATACTGGAATCATTAGTTGGCAATAATGTCAATGACCAACAATTGCAGTTGCTTCAAAGTAAACTTGGAGAGAAATTGAATGGCCAAAGATATTTGCTAGTCCTTGACGATATGTGGAATGAGGATAGAGAAATGTGGTTACATTTGAACAAATATTTGATGTGTGGTGCCCAAGGTAGTAAGATTTTAGTGACTACTCGCAATCAAACAGTAGCCAATAAAATGGGTGTACAAACACCATATTTTTTGAAAGGATTGACAAATGAACAATCTTAGACTTTGTTGAAAAGTTTGGCATTTGAGAATGATAAAATAATGACCCAAAGTCTTGAGCCTATTGGCCAAAAAATTGCAGAAAGATGTGTGGGTGTTCCGCTAGCAATAAGAGTTATGGGGAGTTTTTTGCAATCAAAGCCACATGAGAGTGATTGGGAAGCTATCTTGGAAGGTGACTTCTGGAAGCTATGTGAAGGTAATAATTCAATTATGCCAATTTTAAGGTTGAGTTATGATAGTTTGACAATTGAAATAAAACAGTATTTTACTTATTGTTCTTTATATCCAAAAGATTGGCAATATGTAAAGGAAGAATTGATTGATCTATGGATGGCGCAAGGCTTCCTTGAAAATGAAGATGAGAAACAATATCCTGAAAACATTGGTGAAGAGTATGTCCAAATTTTGTTAAAGAAGTCATTTTTCCAGGATGCTCTGACGAATGAATTAGGTGAAATAACATATTTTAAAATGCATGATTTGATGCATGACTTGTCCCAATCAATTGCTAGTGTTGATTATTGCCTATATGTTGGGGGCAGAAAAAATGTTGCAACGTGTCCTATACATGCTTCTTTTGAAAAATATTCCGATAGTTTACTAAATACACTGAATCTAGATAGATTGAGAACCTTTCTTCAAATAAAGCCAAACTATGAAAGGAATGCATCCCATTCCTTTGTGTTCAAATGCTTACGGAGTGTTGATTTGTCAGTCACTCAGATAAGAGAATTGCCTGAATCAATAGGTAAAATGAGCCATTTGAGGTATCTTAATCTCGCCTTTTGTCCTCAATTGACTTGTTTGCCCAAAAGTATAAGCAACCTAGTCAATTTGCAGACGTTGTGATTACGTTCATGTGTCAATCTTAAATTTTCTGTAGATATTATCACAAAGTTGATAAACTTGTGCCTACTTGATATAGATGGTTGTGAAGCCTTTAAAGATGGGATGCCAACTGGGTTGGGCAAGGTGACTACTTTGCAAAGTTTGTCACATTTCATAGTGGGTAATGATGATAAGGAGACAAAGAAGGCTAAGTTGAATGAATTGAAGGAACTTAACCTCAGAGGTAGATTAGGCATTAAGAATCTTGGTTTAGTAAGGGATGTAGAGGAGGAGTCCAAAGATGTTAATTTGAGAACAAAGAAAAACCTTATTTACTTGGGCCTAGTATAGGGATATTATTCAGAGATGAAAAATAGTGATCCCAAGCAATTATTGGAAAATCTTCGCCCTCATCAAAATTTGAAGGCATTGGAAATAAAAGAGTACCCAGGGGTTTGCCTTCCCAATTGGCTTTTGTCATGTACAAATCTTATTGAATTGAAGTTCCATGATATTAGAAATTGTCAGTACTTGACAGCATTAGAAGGACTTATTTCTCTCAAGATTCTTTACATAGAGCATATGGATAAATTAGAGTACATATACTATAAAGGATGTTCTTCATCAACTAACTTCTTCCCATCTTTGGAGGTATTAACAATACAGAGGTGTGGAAGGTTGAGGGGATGGGTAAGGGAGGAAAATGTCCAAAATACAAGAGATAACGAGTGCCATCATTCACTACCATCATTTTCACGCCTTTCATCTTTACAAATTTATCATTGCCCAGAGTTAAGTTGCATGCCTACTTTTCCAAATCTCGTGAAGCATTTGAGATTAAGTGACTCTAGTACGAAGCCATTGCTAGACACATTAAATGTGAGCGCAATTGGGCCGTCAACGTCAGATGATAAGGCTACATCTCTTTCCATGCTTAAGTCTCTTTACTTTCAAGGGATAGACCTAGAAGCATTACCAAAGGAATGGATGCAAAATCTCTCCTCTCTTAAATTTCTTTCTATTGAAAAATTTTCAAGTCCAGAGAAACTATTTTGTCATATGCAGAATCTACCTGCTACACTTGAAGATCTCGCTTTTGGCAATATTGATTCATGGTGTGGCGATGAAGATAATAACATACATTGCCGAGACCTCTGTTGCCTTCATTCTCTCCAAGAAATCAGTTTTATTTTTTGTGATCTCCTCAAGGTTTTACCCAAGTGGATTTGTGATATTCAGTCGCTCCCATTTATCAGAATTCATGATTGTCCAAACTTGGAGTCATTTCCAGAAGGAATGTTTCGCCTCACTAATTTGCAAACACTACGAGTGTATGAAGCTCCTCTTTTAAAGGAAAGATGCCAGAGAGAAACAGGAATAGAGTGGCAAAAAATTGCTCACATCCCGACTATATTGCTAAGTTGATTCGAGCCTAGCTCTTCATTGCATACATTTAAAGGTATATTCATAGTTAACTTTTACTCGATCAAAATAAATACCTTTTACGACATCTATAACTACTATATTTTAAAAACAGTATTGCTCCGGCTGTTTTCACCTTAATATTACAATTCATTACTAGAATATATGCTTCAGAGTTGTTAAACTCCATCACTCTCACTAAATAATGTTTACTTGCAGCTGCCCATTTTTTCCAAGAGAAGAAGGCCTCGCAGAGCATGCATGCTCACTAAATTTTAAAATCAAGGTACTCCACTGCTTACTTAATTTGATGATTATTTTAGTGTTTGCCAACTTATTAACTAGTGCACCCTTTAAATTTCAAACTAGTTATGTGCAGCCACATGGATTATAAAACTTTGAAAACATTACTTGTTTTGTTTTTATGAAAAGTATGTAACAACTAAAGGGTGCTCCCGTCTACTCCGAATTTGACACTTCCTCAGATACTGTAGTTAAATTCCATCCTTTTCTTACTATGTGATAATCATTTCATGGTTTTGATTTAAATTTATAAGTTCCAGGAATATAATTTATTTGAAATTGAAGGAATTATGACCTGTTAATCATTTTATAACTTGGCAGGTATTCAATTTGGGATGAAGTAACAGAAAAACTTGTTAGACACCTGAGCTTACTCGTGCCAGCACATACTTGATCCTTTCCACGTAGGCAAGGCTTCTTCAAATCTATTGAATGTTGTTGGGGAGAATTAAAATCTCAGACAAGTAAGAAAGGATTTCACTTGTGCAACAAATATGTGAAGCTTATGCTGTGATAATAGTTTGTTGTGTCTGTTATCATCATCATCATCAATTTGACACTAATTACTATCTCTTACCAACGAAAATTCCAGGTCAAGATGGCCATGTTCAGGTTTATCTTGTGAGTTAGGGTTACTGCATTGTAAGTAAGTTCTTTTCATTTGAGTTAAAATATGAACAAAGTAATATGTATATACCTCCTGCTATACTTAATGTAAGACGACCAGTTTGCCTAATTTAATTAGATTAGGGAAGTTAGCTAAACTAGTTACTATGACATATCTTTTGTAAAACATCCTAATCAACTTCTTTGATTCCCTTCATCTCTCTTTTCCTTTAAATCTACGGTTTCAATGTGTCTGATTAAATGAGAATAAGCTCCAGGTTTCACCTTCTTGATCTTTTCCGTAATCAATATTCATATGCTGCATAAAGATGCTTCCTTTAGTTACTGAACTATAATATACATACTTCCCATTAAAGCCTAATGTATGCATGAGGTTCATTCTTTGGAGTTATGGATTAGTTAAATAGAATTATTAGATGCTCAAGTTCTCATTTGCCTATAATTAGGGGGAAACTTTAGAGAAAATGGCAAATTCATAACTAAAAAATTTGAACTTTTGGACATTTCTGGTTTTTTCTTGCAAGGTGAAGAGCTGATATTTGAAAAGCTCACGTTTCATATATTTGATAAAGAAGAATTGAAAAAGAGTATTATCACTCAAGTTGTGGAATCACCATAAATAAGGTTGACTTCTTAATTCATTTGGCACTATGCAAAACAGCCCCATCTAATCGTAAATTTAGGAGTGTTTACATGCTCTACTTATCTTCTTGGTTAAATGTTTACTCCTAAGAACATTGTAATGACTTTTGATATAGTGGAACTTTTCAGAATTGGTTCCGTGGTTTTTTCTGTTCATATTAGAGGGTTTTCCTTGTTAAATTTTGTGTTATTTTTACGTTGTGTTATACATTTATAAGGATAGAGGAAGAATATGCTTTTTTATTTTTGGGAAAATCACTCTCAAGTCCCAAGGAAGCAAAATATTGTCAGAAAAATCCCTGAAATATCTGAAAAGTCCCTAGGGACTTTTCTGATATTATTTTTCAAAGTGAAATGACCCACATGCCCCTGTTCTATTATTTCTCTCTCTGATTTGTTCTGTGTTTTCGCTGTCAGACGTTATCATTTTTATTCAGCTCCTTGCATTCTCTCTCTGCAGAAATGGTGGTGATGGTGAAGGCTAAAGCTTTGAGGTGGTGAAAGATTTATGGGATGGGATGTAAGATAGAAGGAAGAAGAAGATGGAAGGAAGGTGGTGAGATTTTTTTTTATCTCAAGCTTCCGCCATTTTTAAAGAAGGAAGGGATGAAGGTGATGATGATGATGAATAGTCCAACTCATCCCCCTTTTCCAACCTCATTGTGCTGTGAAAACGCTAATATGGAAAAAAATTAAATTGTTGTTAATTCGTACAGTAGTAGTTGTTAATATAACAGTAGTAGTTGTTAATACGGAAAATGACGTTAAGTGTCATAGTGCTCTGTTTTTGGGAAAGAAATAGAGGAAGTGGTGTGTTTGAAGTGGTTGGGTGCCATAAAAACGCTGATATGGCAGAAAAATAAATTGTTGTTAATTCGCATAGTAGTAGTTGTTAATATAACAGTAGTAGTTGTTAATACGGAAAATGATGTTAAGTGTCAGAATGCTCTAGTTTTGGGAAAGGAAACAGAGGAAGTGGTGTGTTTGAAGTGGTTGGGTGCCATGAAAACGCTGATATGGAAGAAAAATAAATTGTTGTTAATTCGCACAGTAGTAGTTGTTAATACGGAAAATGACGTTGGGTGCCATGGTGCTCCGTTTTTGGGAAAGGAAACAGAGGAAGTGGTATGTTTGAAGTGGTTGGGTGCCATGAAAACGCTGATATGGAAGAAAAATAAATTGTTGTTAATTCGCACAGTAGTAGTTGTTAATATAACAGTAGTAGTTGTTAATACGGAAAATGACGTTGGGTGCCATGGTGCTATGTTTTTGGGAAAGGAAACAAGGAAGTGGTGTGTTTGAAGTGGTTGGATGCCATGGAAACGCTGATATGGAAGAAAAATAAATTGTTATTAATTCGCACAGTAGTAGTTGTTAATATAACAGTAGTAGTTGTTAATACAAAAAATGACGTTGGGTGCCATGGTGCTCTGTTTTTGGGAAAGGAAACAGAGGAAGTGGTGTGTTTGAAGTGGTTGGGTGCCATGAAAACACTGATATGGAAGAAAAATAAATTGTTGTTAATTCGCACAGTAGTAGTTGTTAATATAACAGTAGTGGTTGTTAATAAGGAAATAGAGGAAGTGATGTGTTTAACAAGTCGTAAAGCGTTTATTAACACCATGTTGAATGTGTTCGACAACCGACCACACGTTTCTGATTGGAACGAAGTTTTGTAATGTTACGTATGGAAATGTTGTGTTTATAATGCTGAAAGCGTTTATTAATAATCTGTTGCGTTTGGTTTACAACTTGACGGTGTGGCCAGTTGCTTTTGCTTTGCCATAGCGAAACAAAAGCAAAATGATGTAAAAAATGGCTTCTTCTGACCGTGTTTGCTTTCGGTATGCCACAGTGAAACAAAACCGAGATCACCTCATATCCGTTTTACAACGCATAAATCGTGTATTTACAACTCGTAAAACGTGTATTAACAACCTTTTGAGTACATTTCGCAACGTCCCACACGTTTCTCACTGACACTATGTTTCCTCACGTTAAGTATGACAAATTGAGCTATTTACAACTCGTATAGCGTGTATTAACAACCTTTTGAGTTCGTTTCACAACGTCCCACACGTTTCTCGCTGACACTATGTTTCCTCACGTTAAGTATGACAAATTGAGCTATTTACAACTCGTATAGCGTGTATTAACAACCTTTTGAGTTCGTTTCACAACGTCCCACACATTTCTCATTGACACTATGTTTCCTCACATTAAGTATGACCAACTGAGCTATTTACAACTCGTATAGTGTGGATTAAAAACCTTTTAAGTTTGTTTCACAACGCCTTATTAACAACTACTACTGTTATATTAACAACTACTACTGTGCGAATTAACAACAATTTATTTTTCTTCCATATTAGCATTTCCATGGCACCCAACCACTGCAAACACACCACTTCCTCTATTTCCTTTCCCAAAAACAGAGCACTATGACACTTAACGTCATTTTCCGTATTAACAACTACTACTGTGCGAATTAAGAACAATTTATTTTTCTTCCATATCAGCATTTTCATGGCACTCAACCATTTCAAACACACTACTTCCTCTGTTTCCTTTCCCAAAAACAGAGCACTATGACACTTAACGTCATTTTCCGTATTAACAACTACTACTGTTATATTAACAACTACTACTGTACGAATTAACAACAATTTAATTTTTTTCCATATTAGCGTTTTCACAGCACAATGAGGTTGGAAAAAGAGGATGAGTTGGACTATTCATCATCATCATCACCTTCATCCCTTCCTTCTTTAAAAATGGCGGAAGCTTGAGATAAAAAAAAATCTCACCACCTTCCTTCCATCTTCTTCTTCCTTCTATCTTACATCCCATCCCACAAATCTTTCATCACCTCAAAGCTTTAGCCTTCACCATCACCACCATTTCTGCAGAGAGAGAATGCAAGGAGCTGAATAAAAAAGATAGCGTCCGACAGTGAAAACATAGAACAAATCAGAGAGAGAAATAATAGAAGAGGGGTATGTGGGTCATTTTACTTTGAAAAATAATATCAGAAAAGTCCCTAGGGACTTTTCAGATATTTCAGATTTTCCAGGGATTTTTCTGACAATATTTTGCTTCCTTGGGACTTGAGAGTGATTTTCCCTTTATTTTTCCACTTTGATATTTGACAAACCAAAGACTCTCTTAATCTGACCTCCATAACCATAACCTATAAGCGAGTCCAAGGATATAATCATGCAAGCAAATAAAACAAGAAGGGTCAACTATGAACATTTGGTTTTCTTATGTTATTCTGGGTTGTCAAATAAAGCTTTTTTGTATTCAACATTGAATAGTGAACAAATTAGTATTAGTAGCAAATATCCTCATGTGGTCAATTTATGACGAGGATGATACTGTGGAAGGAAATAAACAATGAAGTCTATATTAAGCTCCCTTTCCTCCTTCAAAATCAGTAACTAAGAACCAAATTGAACATCTTCTTCAACCTGTAGTATTTGCCAACTAACTAACTTGTGTACCCTTTAAGTTTCAAACTAGTTATGTCCTGCTATATGGATTATACAACTTTGAAAACATTCAAAGAGGCAATAGATTACTTGATGATTACTTGTATTTGCTTTATTTTCACCAAAATTTTTAGAACAACTAAAGGCTGCTCCATCCTACTCCAAATTTGACACTCCAAATATTTGTTTGCAATTGAAGGAATAATTATGATCCGTTAATTATTTTATAACTTGGCAGGTATTCAATTTGGGATGAAGAAAAAGGAAAACTTGTTAGACAACTGAGCCTACTAACACCAGCACATACTTGATCTCTTCTATGAAGACAAAGGCCTCTTCAAATCTATTGGAGACAATTATAAAGTCAGACAAGCAAGGAAGGATTCTTGCTTTTCAACAAATATGCTAAGCTTCTGCTACACTATTAATAGTTTGTTGTGTCCCTTATCATCATCATCATCAATAATTTGACATTCAATGGATAGACTTAGAAGCATTACCAGGGGAATGGATGCAAAAACTCACCTCTCTTAAACGTATTTCTATTGCAGGTTTTTTAAGTCTAGACAAACCATTTTGCCATAGGAAAAATCTATCTGCTACACTTGAAGAATTCACCATTGGCAACCATGATCCACGATATGGCAACGAGGATTATAACATACATTTCCAAGACCTTTGTTATAACTATTATGCTACTAAAAGATTACCTTGTATGATACCTATAACTATTTTGTTATAACTATTAGTCCAGTTTCTTTCACCTTCATATGAGAATTCATTACTAGAATGCTTCCAATTTGTTATACTCCACTCCTCTTATTAATTAACGTTTGATTGCAGCTTACCATTTTTTCCTAGAGAAGAAGGCCTCACAGAACATGCTCTACTCACCGAATCTTTAAGACAAGGTACTCAACTCCTACTTAATTTGATGATTACTCTAGTATTTACCAACTAACTAATTAACTTGTGCCCCCTTGAAATTTCAAACCGGTTATGTACAGCTACATGGATTATAAAACTTTGAAAACATTTATAGAGATAATGCATTACTTGATGATTACTTGTATTTGCTCTGTTTCTACGAAAATTATACAGCAACTAAATGGTGATCATAATTTAAAGCTTCCTTAGTAAGGGGAAAACTTATTAGACACCTGAGCTTACTCATAGCAGCACATATTTGATCCTATCTATGAAGACAAACCTTCTTTAAACCTATTGAATGTTGTTGGAGAGAATTAAAATCTCAGACAAGTAAGAAAGGATTCTCTTCTTTCAACAAATATGTTAAGCTTATGCTGCAATAATAGTTTGTTATGTCCCTTATTATTATTATTATCAATTAACACTAATTACTATCTCTTACCAATGAAAATTCCAGGTGAAGATGGGCTATGTTCAGGTTGATTCTGTGTGTTATGGTTACTGCATTGTAAGTAAGTTGTTTTCTTATTGAATATGAAAAAGGAAATATGTATATACTTATAATGGAAGTTTATTTTGAAGAATATTATCCAGATAAAAAAATTGAGCTAAAAATTATATCACTATGCCTTCTTATTCTCAATTGATTTTCGTTTATTGGTCAACTTCATTCCTATTCTGAATTTGAATTCTACAGCAATGAATCATATCGATGGCTATTCAAGCTTCAAAACTTACATTTATGTTTTAAATCTACAGTTTCAATGTGTCCTATTACAATATCATTTTGTTTTTCTTTCTTTATCCCTTTGCTTATAGTTGAGTCTCCGGCCTCAAATGCAAGACTGTAGCGAATCCATTGCTGCGGACTTCAAATGTGACAGATCTTTGTCTCAATATATATTGATAATATCGAACCAACAATTTGCTTTCAGAACGTCGAAGCCAAATGAGAATGAAATACAGGTCTCACCCTCTTTATCTTTTCGTTGTCAATACTTAGATGCTACATAAAGATGCCTCCCTTAGTTACTGAACTATAATATAATATGCATGCTTGCCATGAAGCCTAATGTATGCATGAGGTTAATTCCCTAGAGTTATGAATTAGTTTATTAGAATGATTAGATGTTTTAAGTTCTTATTTTCCTATAACTAGTGGGGGAGAATTTAGGGAAAATGGCAATTCTTAACTAAAAAAATTTTACTTTTTGACATTGGGTTGTTTCTTTTCTCTGTTTTTTTTTTTCAGGGTCAAGAGCTGATGTTTGTAAATCTCAAGTTTCATATACTTGGCAAAGAAGAGAAGAAAAGAGTAATATCTCTCAAGTTGAGGAATCATAATAAATAAAGTTGAGTTTTTAATTTATTTAGCAAAACAGAGACATATATAGCTGACTGTGCTTTCAGGAGTGTTTAGATGTTATATTTACCTTTTTTATTAAATGTTTACTCTTGAGAATATTGTAATGACTTCTGATATAGTGGAACTCTTGGAATTGGTCCCGTGGTTTTTTCCCCTCGGTATTAGAGGGTTTTCCACGTTAAATTTGGTGTGTCATTTTTACTTTGTTTTATACATTATAAATAGAACAAAGAGAAGCATGCTTCACTGTGGTTTTTAAATTTTTCACTTTGATATTTGACAAACCAAAGATCACTCTCGGAATTTGACCTGCATAACCTAGTTTTAAAAATATCGCCAAAAGCTTGCAGGAAATTTTAATGAATTATCAACACATTTTGTTTAACAGATACACTAGAAGTGAACACTAATAATGAGACCTAGGACTTTGCATAAGAGAAGAGTAGGACTCAAAATTGCACATGTATTTTCATAGTTGAAATTTGTAAATATATGTTATTTCAGACATGCATATAATAGTAGGAAAGAAGAATAATAGCCTGATAAAAAATCATTTCATAGTATATGTGAAATAATTAATCCTTGAAATTAGGCCAATGTCCTTAAGGACTTGAGCAACATCTTGTTGTATGCATGGATGAGTAAGTCCAAAGAGATTGTTAAAATCAATAGTTAGTTGTCCTAATGGTAATGCCACCCATCGTATTTAGATGAAGCCCTAGGTTTAAGCCCGACATTATCATATTTGTGTGCGAGAGCATGTTTAATTGTACTAAAAAAACAGAGATGGTTGAGGAGAGAATATAAGCATGACATGTAGACAAATGATACAAGAAAGGTCAACTATGGACATTAATTTGGCTTTCTTATGTTAAGATTTAGTTTGACATTGTTGTTTTCTAGGTTGTCAAATAAAGCTTTTCTTGATCCAATGAATGGTGAACGAATTAGAAACAATGTCCAGAAGACATTGGTGAAGAGTATGCTCATATTTTGTTGAAATCATTCTTGCAAGATGTTAAGACTGATGTATTAGGTGAAATAAAATATTTTAAATTGCATGATTTGATGTATGACTTGTCTCAATTGCAAGCTCTGATTATGGCCTATGCATGCCTTTTTCGAAAAATACAACTCTGATAGTGCACTAAACATGTTGGATCCAAGTCGATTAAAAACTTTTCCTGAAGTAAAGAAAAATATGTAAGAATTACATCCGATTTATTTGTCTTCAAACGCTTACATAGTCAAGATTTGTCATCATATGAGATTAGATATTTGTATAAATCAATAGGTAAAATGAGTCATTTGATTATGTATCTTAATCTCTCCTTATATCCTAAATTGACTTATTTTCCCAAAAGTATAAGCAACCTAGTCAATTTGCAAATGTTGAGATTGAATTGGGCTCGTAATCTAAAATTTTTTTGGAGATATTATCGCAAAGTTGATAATTTGAAAACAAAAAAAAAAACCTTATTTCCTTGACCCTTGAATGGGGACCATATTCAAAGAAGAAAAATAGTGATGTCACACAATTATTTCATGTTTCAAAATTTGAAGGCATTGACAGAGAGGAATGGATGCAAAATCTCTTATCTCTCAAACATCTTTCAATTGCTAGATTTTCAAGTTTAGAAAAACTATTTGGTCATATGCAAAATCTATCTGCGACACTTGAAGAATTCACTATTGATTACCTTGTTTCATAGCGTAGAATGGCGTAAAATTGCTCACATCCCAAATATTTGTAAGGATAGATAAGCAACAAATCTAAACTCTTTACTGGATGCATCTAAAGGTATACTAAGGAGTGACTATTGTGCCACTAAAAAATGCCTTTTATTATATCTTTTACTATTGTATGTAAAAAAATCTACTCCAGTTGTTTTAACCTTCATATAAGAATTCATTACTAAAATGCTTCCCAGTTGTTAAACTCTACTCCTCTTACTAATTAACGTTTGGTTGCAGATGGCCATTTTTGAGGATGCTCTGCTCCCTGAATCTTTAAAACAAGGCACTCTACTGCTCTATTTAAATTGATGATTACTATAGTGTTAGCCAACTAACTTGTGCACTCTTTAAATTTCAAACTAGTTATGTCTAAAACTATGGAAACATTCAAAGAGGTCATGGATTATTTGATGATTACTTGTATTTGCTCTGTTTTTATGAAAATTACAGAACAAATAAAGGGTGCTCAAGCCTACTCAAAATTGACGCTTCCTCTGCTACATTAGTTAATTTTGATCCTTTTCCTTTTACACAGTCATCATGATTTCATGGATTTAATTCAAATTCACAAGTTTTGGGAATATTTATTTGCAATGTTTTAATGCTTCACTTAACATGTTAGATGGCTTGGAGTGATTGAGTCAAAACATGACAGTGACAGGGCAATAAGTTTCCAAGTGAACAGTTTGTTATCTTTTGAGTTAATTTGTTAGTGACAGGGCCATAAGTTTACAAGTGATCCCTCCGTAAGTTTTCCAGATGCACTTATCTACCAATGGTGACAATAGAGTTTCGTTTTGGAGTGATGCTTGTAGAGTGAAGGGGGGACTAAAAAGTGACCTAATGGATATGGTGCAGGTACAATTTTCTTTTGTTTCCTAGAGATGATCTGAGAATGGGGATGCCTTCTTATATTTTTTCATGCCAAACATCATATCTGACGTCCATGGCTCGTAAAGGTTTTGATTTCAATGCTTGCCTATACGATGGTAAAGTTTCTTTATGTTCTTTTTTTCCTTACAAATTCTTATGGTCCGTAAAAAGCTATTCTTATTAAGGGAAATTGTAAGACCATAATGACTGAGTGATTTAGGGAATTGCTGAGGTTTTTCCTGGTAATGTTCTATAAAACAATCAACCGTGGTGTGATTTTGGAGTTTTGTGCTTACCTTTGCGGGTATATAAAAATTATGACAAAAGATGAACAAAGTTTCCAACTTCTCAGGCAACTTTTCATCTGTTTACTTTGATATCTTGGTCTAAGCAAGTTAACTGCAGCACTCAATCTTTTTTTTTTTTAAATTTGTAAATGTCCTTTTATTTTTGCAAACTTGCTATGCAATTTCAAGTTATCCTGCTGCTTAACTGTTATTTGTTAGCTTGGATAAAGCTTGCTGCTGAATTATTGAGCATTGGTATTGATCATCTTCCACCATGCCAGTCTTTGTTTTACTCTTTTCTTTCTCATATGCTGGGCGGGTATAGAAGGATATCTTCTTGTTTCAGTTCTAGGATGATATGCTGGAAGGAAATAAACAATGAAGTCTATTTTAATATTCCTTTCTTCCTTCAGAGTTAGTAAGATTACGGATCAAAATTGAATATTTTCTTCGACCTTAGCTGGCATAAGGCTTGGTTAAAACTATTTTTTCTTTAATACAAGTTGAATGTATACCTAAAAATATAATTGAAAACAGCAACAATTTGTGTCACTTAGATATTAATCAATTACTGCTTTATTTCCCCTAATAGTCGGATTTGAGGACTTGTTTGTCCCCTAGACAGATATTCTTTCCATCTTCATTCCAGCAATATATGTGGACAACTTAAATATGTAGATATGGATAGCTAATGCTATGCTATTTGAAAACAGAGTTCACAACTTTAAAAAGAGAGTCTACAACTCTGCCACTTATTTTGAAACCCTGATGAGCTTTCTTAACAACGTGTGGTAGGTGTATCATATTTATCTAGAGTACAAGAGTCTAAAGCTAAAACGCAGAAAGGGAATTACACACCTCTTAATGTGAATAATTCTTCTTCAACCTCTACTACTGCTGATGCTATTTTTGTTGAAAGGATTAAATCAAGGTTAAAACAATGGATAAAAAGTTGTGAAAAGTGTGGCAAAAGCACAAGCAAAGATGGTGAGAATAACTTCCGTAGATTCTTTTAAATGAAGGCTGTTCTTCGAACTTTCTTTTATTCTTTAACCATGCAGATGCTCTCCTCACCACCCTTAGGAAAATTGTGATGGGAAGTGAAATCTTTGGCTCAAGACATTGTCTCACAATAGATATTTGCAGTGATAGACAAGTGCAGCTGATTCTGGAGGTAGAATGAAGTAACAATGTCTTGATTTTTCAAGTGATATGCATGCCTACCCCCACTTCATATATAACCAAATTATTTTTCTCACTTTGACCTTGGGGTTGGGTTTGTTGGATTTTGGATGACTGTAGATGCTGGTAAACTTTGACAACGTTGTTCCTTTTCTACCTGCGAAGGGTAATGCTGCTCTGCCTATCTGTCTTGTTTTGATGAAGTCAAAAGAGGATAAAGTTTTGTTTGAGGTGATGATAAAATTTTAATCCCATCTAGTTGCTGAAATGCTTTTCCCCTTCTCTCTTAATAATAATGACATTACCTGGCAGAGGGAGCGTCAAAAATTAGAAGAGGAGGAGAACAAGAAACTTCGTGGGTTTCGAGAGGTGATCAAGTTGATTTCTGCTTCACAGAAACCTGTTCTCTCCCACAATTGCCTTGATGGTGTATATCCAAGATCAAAAATTCCCAATTTAGTTCTCTTATGTTGCTGACCTGGTTTACTTCCTTTAACTAACTTTTTATTGATTATTGATATTTGTAGATTGTGCATTTATTCATTCAAAATTCTTCCTTTCTTTTTTTTGTCCTTTCCTGTTTTGGATTCTATCCAGCTACTGTAAATGAAGGCAAGGTTGGTGGATTTGATGCATTAAGGATGTGCTATTTGTTCATGAAGATCTGCTCTATAATGAAAATTTCTCTGTGTTACTGAATCTGGCAATAAGCATTTGGAACCTGAGCTTCAAGACTTCACCAACGTATTCCATCCATGGACGACTGACTTGTTAGAAGTCAGAGGAAACATATTCAGAAATAACGTCTGCCGACAGAGAAGAATTGAGATGAGTCAGGGATATCATCCACCTAACATATGAGTTTTCATATTGAACTAATTGTATATAAATATGCATTTGTACATTACATAAATGAGAACCTTTGATTTCACTCCTGTACATGGTACCAAAGCCTTGTTCCTTCATTTTACATCTGGCTTCATTTCTTTTCCGGTTAAAACTCCATGTTTTCCAGTAAGTAAGCTCTCTTCCCTCTCAGATCTGTTGCTGTCAGCGCTACCATTCAATACACGCGCCACATCACTGTGTTCTCCACCTCAAGATTGGCCAGCCACCCTTTTCCGGTAGCGTTATGACTGCGCGTGGCCAGCCACGCGATGCCCCCATCTCCGGCACTCCAGTACACGCGCGGTGCATGTAGCTTGCTCCGACCTCTGTTCACGACGGCGTTTGCAGCGCACTAATCGACTTGGCCTGCTCTACCCCCTCTTAAATTTTTGTGGCCATCCGACACTTTTGAATTTTTTGAGCTTGGTTCTTCGCTTCCCGTTTCAATGATCGTGGATTGCAATTTGTTGCTAACTTCAGTTTTCTGAGTTAGTATTTCTGTCTGTGGGTCCCTTGCCTTGATTAAGGTAATATATATTGGTTTAATATATCTCTGTGGGTCCCGTGGGTTGCAACTTAAGGTTACTCTACTGGTTTGCTCGTGAAACATTGTGAGTCCTCCTGTTTATTTGTTGATATTCTGTGAAAATCGTTTGTGCACTGCTATTCAATTCACATCATGAATGATTCTAAAAACTCCGATATGTTACCTATGTCTGCAAAGATTACTGCTTCACAGTTAAGTTGGACAAATTATAGTGATTGGAACAAAACAGTTAAAGTTTATATTCTGGGAATTGATAACTTTGTGCTGATTGGCTTACTTGTCAAGGTCCATTAAATGAAGGTTAATTTCATAATTTCAAACCCCCCCCCCCCAAAATTGCATCCAGGGTGGAGGAATTTACTTTTTGTGTATTGGCTTTAAGCCTTATACTGACCCAAAAAGGGGGGGGGGAAACAAAGGAAAGAAACCTCAAAATAAGATAATTACAGCTGGGGAAACTTTATTAATTAACCTCCAATATTATTTACGGGTACCCTTAGCCACTAATTAGTCTCATTGTTACCGTATTTTTTCCTTCCCCAAGCAGTGTTCATGGACACAGTGAAAACCAGAGGCTGCATGGTTTATCAAAAAAGCAACGGTGAATCTTGGGGCTCATTACAGGAAGCATACCATGTGACATCAATTCTTAATTAATACTCCCTTCGGTACTTTTTATAAACAAGATTTATTCTCATAGTGTAACACAAACTAACAATTAAGATTAATTAAAAACAATAAACATATCACAAAATATCATGTTTCTTTTAAATACGCCCATATTTATTAAAAGCGTATAGGAGAGAGAATAAGTAACAAATATAAAAAAATATGAGTATAAAATGAGAGAAAACGTGTAATAAATGAGTAAATGAAAGAGAATTAGTGGTAAGTAGGAGATAATTAATATAAAGATGTGTATTTAATAGGCACTAACTTACAATTCCGATAAACCAATAAAAACAGTTAAAGTCATTTAATTTGTCCTAAAATTCAAATAATTTCCAATGTTACCCCTACTAATTACATTAAATTAAACTTTAATATCAAATTAATTATTACTCCCTTCGATCCTTATTATAAGAAACAACTACCACCTGTAGCTTGTTCCTATTTATAAGTGATATTTAGAGAATGTCTCAAATTTTTTATGATGATTCCCATTTTACCTTCATTTAATTACTCATATAAATATCATTACATTTATTGCATTCACTCACACTCTTTCCCCATCACACATCCTCTCTCTTCCCCATATCTCTTTTTTCTACTTTTCTTATTCTCTCCCATATTCTATATCTCTTCATAAATAAGGGTATTTTAGTCAAAAAAGGTTATAATTTTGACACACTTATTATTCTTAATCTCCACTTCAAACCACGAGATGCGGTTAAATATTTCTTATAATAAGGAGCAGAGGGAATATTGTAGTGCCTCGAATTTTGATTAAGGGCTAATGATGATTAATGAGGATATTTTGTGAATTAAAGTTTGAATTATTATGTATTATGTGGCAATTTTAATTAATATGTCATAATCAGTGAGAAATTGAAAGAATAGCCATGAACTAGTGATTAATTGAAGAAATTAATTACTAACTAAGAGGGAATGAGAAATATAACTAAATGGCTAATGGAGGGGTTAGAGTAACTAATGGGTTATTTACTTTATGAAGATCAATGATATTGTGACACTTGGCAAGTTGGTAGGATGGGAGAGGGTGTGGGAAAGTCAAATGGGCTTTATTTAATATTTTTTTCCCTCCCATTCGGTGGACAAGAGAGGCATGGGCAATAGAGTGAATATGTCATCTTCATCAAGCTTTCTTCTCTCTCATTTTTCTCTCTCCCATTCATCCTCCATTTTTGGCCAAAGAAAGAAGAAGAAGCTTTTGATTTAAATGAGTATTTGACCCTCTTAATAACCTCTAATGGAAAAAATTTCTTCTATAATCTTGCTCCTTGAATTAAGGGCTTCATTTTTATGATTTTAGATTTTCCATTCGGTGGTGTTTGAGCACTTAAGGAATTTTGGAGTTTGGAGAACCAAGGAACTCCTTTCGGAAAAGTTCAAGAGGTAAGTGAAACAAACCTTTCTATATAGGTTTTGTAGCTATTGATTGAGTTTGGATTTTCTGAGATTTTTGGCTTGATTTTCGAAAATGAAGATCATGGTGTGTATGACATGTTGTGGTCATGGATTTAGTGCCCTGATATGTGTTTTGGATAGATGGAATTTGATTGAAGCTTAAATGTCAAATTTGGCAAATTTTAGGATTTTGTTGGATATATGCCAAAAAATGAACATGATAATGGAATGAAATTTTGATTGTTTTGATGTTTCCATTGGATTTCTTGTGAAAAATTGTGTGGGAATAGTGTTAGATGTGAATTTTAAACTATTGGAAACTTAGGTTTAAAAGTTACAAGTTTTGGTTAGTAAGAACTCTATGCTGGCAGTGGTTTTGCATGGACGTTTTGAAATAGCAAATGGTGATAAAAAATTATGAAACTTTCCAATCTTAAATTTCATATGTCAAGCTTCAAAATGGACATATAATTCATGTCATTTCTATGTGTGTGATGGGAGTTATGATTGTCCAAAGTTTGATGTTGAAACTGGGATCAATTCTAGAGCAGTATGGACATTTGTTGGATTATGTATTTTTATGGTTATGGAAAGCAATGATTCATATTTTTCCTGTAAAGAAAACTTAAATAGCTTTCTATAAGCTTTGGAATCATCCCATTTCGATTTTTTAGAATTAATTATGATTTTTTGAATTTCAGCCAAGAAACAGAATTTTTCTTAACCGCAGCCCAAATGTTTTAGACCTGTTTTTGGCCGCGGCCAGGGGATTTTTGGGCTGCGGCCAACCACCAAAAATCAATATTTTGCACTTCTAAAAAGTGGTTTTCAACCCAGTATTTCCTAACCCTTTAGGGCTTTTGTTAAAGACATTTGTAACTTCCTAAAGGATATTAATGATAACCAAATCTAAGTATTGTAAAGTTATTTAAGTATTGGATAGAGAATAACACTTCGTCACTAATTATGAATTATAGGATTTGATATTTGCCTTGTTCTTGAGAGACCGGTGCCAGAGTAAGCACGAAAGTACTAAGGTAGTGACTTTTCTCTCATGTTGTATATGATGCTTGGTATGCATGACTTATCATTGTGATTTTGTAAATGTGTTATCGGCTGTAGGGCATTATAGCGTGAGTAGTTCAGCGTGAGCAGTCGTAAGGGCTGACGGTTATCACACCTATTCCTGCCATTGTATCTGCTGTTGTAATTGCCGATGCTGCGTTGTGGAATCATGGATTCCTATTTGAGTATCCAGCCAGTGTGGCTGTGTGTATGTGAAATATTTTATATGGATCCTAGTTATGGTGATATATGTGGTATGAACATGTGATTGTGCAATACAGCGTGAGCAAACATAAGGGTGACGCATGTCACACTTGCCCTTACCGTTGTAACTGCTGTTGTAGTTGCTATGTGCTGTGTATTGATTTTCTTACATACTTTATGATTGTGCATACTATGAGTGAATTGACACTATAGGGATTTCTTAGAATCTCACTCTCCCAAAAACAAATTTTTAGACAGGGTTGAAGGATCTAAAGGGAAGCGAGTGACGAAGAATGGATAATGCTCCGGGCTTAGAGTTAACTATTTTGGATAAGTGGTTATCATTTTGTAAATCATTTGGATATTTTATTGGGAATTTCATGTATATTTTGGAGATATTGCATAGTATTTGTGTAATCCCCTTGGAAGGGAAACTAATTATGGGCATTTGTGCCGTGTAAAACCCTTTATTGATTGATAAAACCCGAGTGTGTCTGTAATTTACATTATATTCTGATATTTATGAATGAAATCGTACTGTACAGGCCATTTGTGTAATTGGAATGTGAATAAGAGGCCCTTGTTGAACCGGTTTTGGAAAATTTTTTGTAAACCCTGATTTGGAAGGTTTAATTTTATTAAGTCCTAAATCATCTTACGGCATCTAATTTCACATAATCCTTTATTTATCAACTTAATCTCGGCCTTGGTTGAAAGGGGGTTACAAATACCACTCCCACTACCTTTAGTAAATATGAAAATACATGGAAAAAATATTTAATGCTTCTTGGAAATAATCAAATGCCTTAAAAAAAGGACCAAACACAATTGTTAGTTGGTTCCTTATAATAAAGATAAGAGAGGGTAGTAGTTGATTTTAAGGAAAACGAAAATCCTTAATAAAGAACTTTAAAAATACTAAAAGGCAAAAATGTATTTCGAATATTCATAATCTCATAAAGATGTTAGTCTTTTTTGAAATTACAAGAAATGACCGAATTGCCCTTAAATATATTTTTTAAAAAAATTATCCCCACGGCCCGACCACCAACAACCACCCCCCTGTCGGCAGCTGGAGCTTTTGGTGGCTGGTCGCCAAGCAAAAGATAATTTAAGTCTAACATCTTTCTAGTATTATGAATACTTGAAATACTTTTTTATTTTTTAAAGATTTTTAAAGTTCATTATTAGAGTTTCTCCCTTGATTTTATGGGAAGACCCGTTGAAGCATATTTTTTATATCAGTAATTTTAATCCAGACGTGGATTCCAGGCTGTTACGCTTTCTTTTTCTGCGTGGGAACACTAGTAACAACGAAAATGTTTTCTTGGTTGCTATTGTGAGTATACATAGGTGGTTTGGGTAAAACTGCTCTTCCCCAGCTTGGCTACAATAATGCTCAAGTCAACAACTTCTTCAATAAGAAAATGTGGGTGTGTGTTTCTCATGAGTTTGATGTGAAACCACTTGTAGGAAAAATATTGGAATCATCTTTTGGCAATGATGTAAACGACAAGCAATTGGAATTTCTTCAAGACAAAACTTGAGGGGAATTGAATGTTTAAAGATATTTGTAGTACTTTATGATGTGTAGAATGAGGATATTCAAAAGTGGTTACATTTTAAAAAATATTTGATAATAACTTTACATATTTAATATTTAGACTTCCTAGAATTTTGTTTGGAAGAGTTACACTCAGATTCTAAGAAAGAAGGAAAATGAAGAAATGATTCTTTGAAATTGTAAAATAAAAAAATGGTTATATTAACAACTCTAGGAGCAAGTAATTAACAACTTCAGATGTCTACATTAATAACTTCATGGGATCATTTTTTTATTTTATAATTTCAAAAAACTTTTTTTTTTCTTTCTTTTTTAAGATATGAGTGTAATTCTTCCTTTCTTTTTTGAATTTGATCCTTAGTGTAATTCTTCCTTTTTTTTTTTGAATTTGATCCTTAGACATGCTTTTCCCAAAATGAATGGCCCTCTTCTAAGGCAAATTCCCCAAAAAAAAAATTCCCGGAAGCTTCGTAGGGGACAATGAATTAATATAGCAACCCCATGTGATTGTACCTTCCACTGCAAAAAGCTTACGTATTGACCCATATCCTATAAAAACAAAAAAGTGAATAATTTTCCTGCATGTAAAATCAACGGCTAGCGTTGATTATTGCCTGCACTAGGAAAGAAAAAAAAGGAAGAATCACTCATAGGTCCTAAATAAGGAACATATTATTAAAAAGATCCCTATTTACAACTCTTCTACGTGTATTAACAATCTGCTGAGTGCGTTTTACAACCTCAAGGGACCTTTCTGATAATATGTTCCTTACTTAGGACCTAAGAGTGATTCTCCCAAAAAAAAAATGTTGCGAGGTGTCCTATACACGCTTCTTTTGAAAAATGTTCCTATAGTTTACTATAAGGGTAAAGGTAAAAAATGTTCTGAAAGTTTTTGTAACTGAGCCATGGATGTCTGAAAATTTTAGAGGGGATATATTTGCCCCAGAAGTTTTACAAATGGGGCCATTTTGCCTGTCCATTAACATATCCAAATAGTCAACGTTTGTTGATCAAATTCTGCAAAGGTGATATACTTATGTGGTATCCGCCTCACCTTTTTTCCATATCATATTTTTCATAAGAATAAATTAAGAAAAAAACTCAAGGTCACTGATTATGCAATTCTTCAGTTTGTCCCTCATATTTACCTAAAAATTTGCACCCAAAAAATCACTCCCCTTAGGTTTTTAAGCTGGAAAATATTTTAAAAAACCAAACTCATATAATTGCTTTCCTAGATTGTGTGATCCCTCAAACTCAATCCCCCATTCCAACTCAAATCCAAAAAATCGTATCTAAAAAATTGCTTCCCCCTCAAATTTTTTAGTAGGAAAATATTTAAGAAAAAATTACATTGCCCCTAGATGCAATTTCTCACATTTATTTGTTTTTTTCCCTTTCATTGGGTTCTTTAGACTTTTCCTTAATGCTTCCCAAATACGATGGAGAATTAAACTTTACAAATTGATGAAAGTTGGCTGCAATTAACCATGTGTTTGAGGGTTGATCTGAGTTCCATTTCGTTCACTCTCCTTTCTCTCTAAACTCAGAAGTCAAATCGTCGGAAAAGTGTCGCCAGAGAAGACCCAGTTCGCCAGCCAAACTAAGCCCATCACTCTCTGTCACTGGAAGCTCAAAATCATCGCTAATAGACACAGCCCCTAGGTCTCTTTGAGATTTTAGTAAGGGAGATCGATATGTCTTCTAAGTTTTTTGGATACAAAGTTTTGGGTGAATCGGAGGGAGAAACTGAAGATTTACACAATTAGCAACTTTGAGTTTTTTTATTTGTTCTTATGAAAAGTATGACGTGGAAAAAAGTGAGGCGGATGCCACGTAGGCATGCCACCTTTATAGAATTTAGTCAACAAACATTGACCGCTTGAGTTTGTTAACAAAAGGGCAAAATTGCCCTATTTTTAAAACTTTCAGGGCAAAATTACCCCCTAGAAATTTTCTAGACACCTAGTGACCCTCAGTAGAAATTTCCAGGGCATTTTTGCTCCTTAAAAATATGACGTGAAAAAAGGGTGATGTGGATGCCATATAAGCATACCACCTCAGCAGAATTTAGTCAACAAACGTTGACCATTTGGGTATGTTAATGGAGGGGCAAAATTGCCCCATTTGTAAAACTTCTGGGGCAAATACGCCCCCTCTAAAACTTTCAGACACCTATAACTCAGTTGCGAAAACTTCTGAAGCATTTTTGCCCTTTAACCCTTTACTAAATACGCTGAATCTAGATAGGCTGAGAACCTTTCTTGAAATAAAGGTCAAGCGTGGAAGAAATCCAGCAGATTTATTTGTGTTCAAACACTTACGTAGTCTTAATTTGTCTCACTACTATATAAGAGATTTGCCTGAATCAATAACTAAAATGAGACATTTAATGTATCTTAATCTCTCTCATTCTTATGAATTGACTTGTTTGCCCAAAAGTATAAGCGACTTAGTCAATTTGCAAACATTGAGATCAGACTGGTGCCATAATCTTGAATTTTCCGTAGATATTATCGCAAAGTTGATAAACTTGCGTAGACTTGATATAGATGATTGCAAGGCCTTTGAAGATAGGATGCCAACTAGGTTAGGCAGGGTGCCATTGTTGTCTTCTGGCAAACTGGGATGTCAAAAGCTTTTCTTAATGCAATGAGTAGTAGCAAACAAATTAGTGGATTGTTGAGGGAACTAGTATCAAATGGCCTTAGGGTAGCTAGTTATGACACTTACATGACAATTTGCAGGTTAGGTATGTGGGGACGCGAATCTCTCGGAGTCATTCGATGGAGCATTGGAAAAGTCTGATAGAGAATTTTCCAATACTTACTACCTTAATCATAATGTCATTAACTTGGATGACCTTTACTCTATGAGATAGTCTTGAGCCCTTAAGTTTTTTTTCTATCCCTGCTATGGAGGTAGCCGGATATTTTTTTCCCGTTTTTCTTAAAAAAATTACTCTATCCTATCTATTTTATAAAAGTCCAAAATTTGAATTGCCTTGATCCAAGATATTCCATAGTCCCCTCAACCAATAGGAAGCGGCATCTCCACAGGTTCTTGTAAGGATATATGGCATCAGAAGTGATGGAAGATAAAGTAACTCATCAAAAGATTACTAAGGCTTCTTGTTCTCTTCTCCAAATTCGATGGGGCTATTTATAGATAATGAATTGGTGTTTTAAAGTAGTATCTCTTGAAAACTACATCTCTTTAATTAGAAAATCATAGCTATCTGTTAAATTCATAAACCAACACAAATCTTTTAATTTATAAGAGCATAACTTCTCAAAACATATCTTTTCATTTTAAAACATCCAATGATATTGGACATACTTGACAAGAGTTGTTTGCGTATTTAATGAGTTTTTCTCATTTTTGCCCCTCATTAATTATATATGTTGCATTAATTAAAAAAAATTGGTAATACTTATATTCCAGGTTCTAAAACCCGGACCAGTCACTGGACTAGTCGGGGTATTGGGTTAAGGGTCGGTGGGTCAAACTGGAGCTACCCCGGGGCAAAATCGGTGAGAAATTAAATATTTTATACTTATTAATATGAAATTCTAAAGAAAAATAAAAAAAAATTGATTTTTTTTTTTTAATAAAAATCTTGGACTGGACCAGATTAGTTTACCTGCTGGTTGGCCGGTTTCAGCTCCAGCCTGGGTTTAAGAACCTAGCTTATATTTATTCTATTTCTCTATCTTATTTGCCCCTTATAAATGAGGACATCCTTGGAAACAAAAGCTTATTTCATACATACTTATTATTTTTAACTAATTTTAACCGTTTTCTTAAATCGTGTACTTTGATTATTGAGCTCTTATAAATAAGATTGGAGGGAATGTTAGCTTAGGCTACATCAATGATCAAAGTTTCAATTTCTTAAGAACTAATAACTTTGTGCAGATTGTCTTGCTTGTCAAGATCCACTAAATGAAGGTTAATATCATAATTTTACACCCCCCATTACATAGAAGGGGAAGGAATTTGCTTTTAGCATGTTGTCGTTAGGCCTTAAACTGACCCAAACAAAAAAAAAAAAGAAAGGAAAGAAAACTCAAAATAAGATAATTACAGATGAAGAAACTTTATTAATTAACATCATCGAATATTATTTACAGGTACCCTAAGCCACTAATTAATCTCATTGTTACCATCTTTTTTCCTTCCCCAAGCAGTGTTCATGGGCACAGTGAAAACCGGAGGCTGCATGGTTTTTCAAAGAAGCAACGGCGAATCTTGACGTTGGGCTCATTACATGAAGCATACCATGTGACATTAATTCTCAATTAATACTAAAACCCACAGTTCTTTTTATGGAAACTAGAAAATTAAAACATAGTGACCAATAAAGAAATCATTCTGATAATAAAAACCAGTAAGTATTGGCTCCGGTTGACCGACTTATAATTTTCATAAACTAATAAAAACAATTAAAATCATTAAATTTATTCTAAAATTTAAATAATTTTTAAGATTATCCTTACTAATTGCACTAAACTCTAATATCACATTAATTATTACTATCTCCCACCACCTTTATAAAATATGAGCATGCATTAAAAAAATATTTAATACTCCCTTCGGTCCTAAATATAAGATAAAATTGACTTTCTTTGTGGAGATTAAGGAAGTTAAATGAGTTACTTAATCATATTATTTATTGTGTATCTTTAGATTATATATCACTTTATTAGTCAATCTAATTAGTTTGGAGAAAAAAATAAAAATGTAAATACTCTAAGCTAATTTAATTAGCTTCCTTAGTTTCTCCAAAAAAATCAACTTTATCTTACATTTAGGATTGGAGGTAGTATTTTTTAAAAACAAGTAAGTGCCAAATACATTTGTTAGTTAGTGCTTACGAGAGGGAGTAGTAGTTGATGGCATGGGAAGAACCATTGAAGCATATTTTTTATATCACTAATTTTAATTCAGACAGGCTGTTAAACTTTCTTTTTCTTCGTGGGAACACTGGTAATAGCGATAATGTTTTCTTGGCTGCTACAGTAATGCTCAAGTCAACAACTTTTTCAATAAGAAAACGCGGGTGCGTGTTTCTGATGAGTTTGATGTGAAACCACTTGTAAGAAATTTCCCGGAAGCTTCGCAGGGGACAATGATTCTGCAGTGGAGCGTATAATAATGGAATATTCATGGCAACCCCATGTGACTGTACCCTCCACTGCAAAAAGCTTACATATTGACAGATATACTATATAAAAAAAGGTGAATATTGTTCCTGAATATGAAAAAATAAATAAAAACTGCCAAAAATAAAAGAAAAAATAAATAAATAAAAAAGGAAAAAGCCGTTGTCGTTTTCTTCTTCTATATAGGCCATGAACTGTGTGAACATAGTCTCTCCGCTATCATCTTTGCTAGATCTAATCCTCAAACACCAGAGTCTCCCTTTGTGTCTGTGTTGCTGGAAAGATGGCTGAACAAGTCCCGTATGGTGTGGCTACAAGTCTCATCAACACTTTGGCTTCATTAGCCTTCAAAGAGATTTCTTCCATTTATGGCGTCGAGAGGGACATTGAATGGCTGAAGGAAACTGTTGAAGACATCAAAGCTGTGCTTTCTGATGCTGACCAAAAGCAGCAGACTGACCACGTCATCCAGCGCTGGATATCGAAACTCAAGAAAGTGCTTTACGAAGCAGATGACTTGCTTGATGAGATCCACACTCAACACTTGCTTCGCAAGAGGGATGCTAAAGGAAAGGTACGTGACTTCTTATCATCTTCCTCCAACCCAATTGCTTTTCGCCACAAAATTGCTCGCAAGATTAGAAACATTAGAGACCAATTTCATGCTGTTGCTGAAACTATGTCCAAGTTGAATTTAGATCGAAGAGTAGTTGTTGAAGTGAAGCATGAAAAGAGTAACTGGAGGGAAACTAGTTCTAAGTATGGAGAGAATATCATTGGCAGGGAGGAAAGTGAGAAGGAGGTTATTGATCTATTGCCAAACACTAATAACAATGAAACTGTTTCCTTGGTTGCTATTGTGGGAATAGGTGGTTTAGGCAAAACTGCTCTTGCCCAACTGGTTTACAATAATGCTGAAGTCGACAAATTTTTTGACAAACGAATGTGGGTGTGTGTTTCTGAAGAGTTTGATGTGAAAGCACTTGTAAAACAGATATTAGAATCATTGCTTGACAAAAAAGAGGATGATCAACCATTACAATTGCTTCAGAATAAGCTTCAACAAAATTTAAACGGCGAAAGATATTTGTTAGTCCTTGACGATGTGTGGAATGAGGATAGAGAAATGTGGTTAGATTTGAAAAAATATTTGATGTGTGGTGCCCAAGGTAGTAAGATTTTAGTGACTACTCGTAATCAAACAGTAGCCAATAAAATGGGTGTAAAAACACCATATTTTTTGAAAGGATTGACAAATGAACAGTCTTGGACTTTGTTGAAAAGTTTGGCATTTGAGAATGATAAAATAATGGCCCAAAGTCTTGAGCTTATTGGCCAAAAAATTGCAAAAAAATGTGCGGGTGTTCCTCTAGCAATAAGAGTTATGGGGAGTTTTTTGCAATCAAAATATCATGAAAGTGATTGGGAAGCTATCTTAGAAGGCGACTTCTGGAAGCTATGTGAAGGTAATAATTCAATTATGCCAATTTTAAGATTGAGTTATGACAGTTTGACAATTGAACTAAAACAGTGTTTTGCTTATTGTTCTTTATATCCAAAAGATTGGCAATATAGAAAGGATGAATTGATTGATCTGTGGATGGCACAAGGCTTCCTTGAAAGTAAGGATGAGAAGCAAAGTCTTGAAAACATTGGTGAAGAGTTTGTTCATATTTTGTTGAAGAAGTCATTTTTGCAGGATGTTAAGATGGATGAATTAGGTGAAATAGAATATTTTAAAATGCATGATTTGATGCATGACTTGTCCGAATTAATTGCCAGCGTTGATTATTGCCGATACGCTAAGGGGAGAAAAGATGTTGCGAGGTGTCTAGTACATGCTTCTTTTGAAGAATATTCTGATTGTTCACTAAATATGCTGGATCCAAATAGACTGAGAAGCATTCTTCTAATAACGCAAAATTATGAAAGGAATGCATCCCATTTTTTTGTGTCCAAATGCTTACGTAGTCTCAAACGCTTGCGTAGTCTCGATTTGTCAGTCAATGGGATGAGAGAAATGCCTAAATCAATAGGTAAAATGAGATATTTGAGGTATCTTGATCTCTCTTGTCTTTTTTCTGAATTGACTTCTTTGCCCAAAAGTATAAGTGACTTAGTCAATTTGCAGACATTGAGATTGAGTTGTTGCCAGAATCTTGAATTTTCCGTGGATATTATCACAAAGTTGATAAACTTGCGCCGACTTGATATACGTTTGTGCAAGGCCTTTGAAGATGGGATGCCGATTGGGTTGGGTAGGATGACTACTCTACAACATTTGTCAAATTTCATAGTGGGTAATGATGATAAGGAGAGAAAGAAGGCCAAATTGAATGAACTGAAAGAACTTAACCTTAGAGGTGAATTAGACATCGAGAAACTTGGTCTAGTAAGGGATGTAGAGGAGGAGTCCAAGGATGTTAATTTGAGAACAAAGAAAAACCTTATTTACTTGGGCCTGAGATGGGGAGAATATTCAGAGATGAAAAATAGTGATCCCAAGCAATTATTGGAAAATCTTCGCCCTCATCAAAATTTGAAGGCGTTGGAAATAAATGAGTACCCAGGGATTTGCCTTCCCAATTGGCTTTTGTCATGTACAAATCTTGTTCAATTGGAGTTCCGTGATATCAGAAATTGTCAATATTTGCCAGCGTTGGAAGGACTTGTTTCTCTCAAGATTCTCCACATACGGTGGATGGAAAAATTGGAGTACATATACTATAAAGTATGCTCCTCATCCACTAACTTCTTCCCATCTTTGGAGAAATTAGACATTGTGGGGTGTAGAAGTTTGCGGGGATGGATTAGAGAGGCAAATGTCCAAAGTACAAGAGATGATGATAATGAATGTCATCATGCATTGCCACCATTCTCACGTCTTTCATCATTAAAAATCAATGATTGCCCAAACTTAAGTTGCATGCCTACTTTTCCAAATCTCGTGAGGCATTTGGAATTAATTGAATGTAGCATGAAGCTATTGCTAGACACATTAAATGTGACCACAACTGGGCCATCAACATCATATGATCATGTTGCATCTCTTTCCAAGCTTAAGTCTCTTCACATTGGAGGGATAGACATAGAAGCATTACCAAAGGAATGGATGCAAAATCTCTCTTCTCTTAAACATCTTTCTATTAGTAGGTTTTCAAGTCTAGAGAAACCATTTCGTCACATGCAGGATCTACATGCTACACTTGAAGAACTCACTATTCGCAACATGGATTCATGGCGTGGTGATGAAGATAATATCATACATTGCCAAGACATCTGTTGCCTACATTCTCTCCAAAAGATCAATTTTAATTCATGTGATCTCCTCAGGGCTTTACCCGAGTGGATTTGTGATCTCCAGTCACTCCGATATATCCAAATTGGGTATTGTCAAAACTTGGAGTCATTTCCAGAAAGAATATGTCGCCTCACTAATTTGCAAACACTACGTGTGCATGAAACTCCTCTTTTGGAGGAAAGATGCCAGAGAGAAATAGGAGCAGATTGGCCTAAAATTGCTCACATCCCAACTGTATGGCTGGATTTTCGTCAAATCTAGCTCTTCATTGCATGCATTTAAAGGTATATTCACGATTAACTTTTATTCGATTAAAATAAATACTTTATACGATATCTATAAATACTTTATTTTAAAAACATTACTGCTCCAACTGTTTTCACCTTAATATTACAATTCATTACTAGAATATATGCTTCAAAATTGTTGAACTCCACTACTCTCACTAAATAATGATTACTTGCAGCTGCCCATTTTTCCCAAGAGAAGAAGGCTTCGCAAAGCATGCTCACAAATTCTTAAAACAAGGTACTTCACTGCTACTTAATTTGACGATTACTTTAGTCTAAATTCTCCAACTTACTAACTAGTGCACCCTTTAAATTTCAAACTAGTTATATCCAGCCACATGGATTATAAAACTTTGAAAACATTCGACGTAATGAATTATTTGATTGTTACTTGTTTTGTTTTTATGAAAAGCATGTAACAACTAAATGGTGCTTTCGTCTGCTCCGAATTTGACGCTTCCTTAGATACGTTAGTTAAATTCCATCCTTTTTTTACGAAGTGATAATCATTTCATGGTTTTAATTTAAATTTAAAAATTCTAGGAATATAATTTATTTGAAATTGAAGGAATTATGGCCTGTTAATTTTTTAATAACTTGGCAGGTATTCAATTTGGGATGAAGTGAGAGAAAAGCTTGTTAGACACATAAGCTTACTCATGCCAGCGCATACTTGATCCTTTCCGCGAAGGCAAGGCTTCTTCAAAACTATTGAATGTTGTTGCAGAGAATTAAAATCTCATATAAGTAAGAAAGGATTTTACTTGTCCAACATATATGTGAAGCTTATGCTGCAATAATACTTTGTTGTGTCTGTTATTATTATTATTATCATCATCAATTTGATGCTAATTAATATCTCTTACCAATGAAAATTCCAGGTCAAGATGACCATGTTCAAGTTTATCTTGTTAGTTAAAATATGAAAAAAGTAATATGTATATACTTCCTGCGATACTTAATATAAGACATGTTTACCTAATTTAATTATATTAACGAAGTTAGCTAAGATAATTGATATGACATATTTTTTTTGTAAAACAACCTAATCATCTTTGATTCCCTCCATCTCTCTTTTACTTTAAATCTACGGTTTCAGTGTGTTTGATTAAATGAGAATAAGCTCCAGGTCTCACCCTCTTCATCTTTTCCGTAATCAATATTTATGTGCTGCATAAAGATGCTTCCTTTAGTTACTGAACTATAATATACATACTTCCCATTAAAGCCTAATGTATGCACGAGGTTAATTCTTTGGAGTTATGGATTAGTTAAATAGAATGATTAGATGCTCAACTTCTTATTTGCCTTTAATTAGGGGGAAACTTTAGAGAAAATGACCAATCCATAACTAAAAAATTTGAACTTTTGGACGTTCATGTTTTTTTTTTCCTTTTTCTTGTAAGGTGAAGAGCTGATATATGAAAATCTTAGGTTTCATATATTTGATAAAGAAGAATTGAAAAAGAGTAATATCACTTGAGTTGTGGAATGACCATAAATAAGGTTTACTTTTTAATTCTTTTGGAACTATGGTTTTAATTTTAATGCGAATGTCTTAGGAATGTGAATTGAAGGAATAATTATGATCTGTTAATTATTTTATAACTTGGCAGGTATTCAATTCGGGATGAAGAGAAAGGAAAACTTATTAGACTCCTGAACTTACTTACACCAGCACATACTTGATCACTTCTATGAAGACAAAGGCTTCTTCCAATCTATTGAATGTTGTTGGAGACAATTAAAAACTCAGACAAGTAAGAAAGAATTCTTGTTTTTCAACAAATATGCTAAGCTGATGCTGCAGTATTAATAGTTTGTTGTGCCTCTTATCATCATCATTATCAATAATTTAACATTCAATGGATTCACTTAGAACATATTTCTATTGCAGGTTTTTTAAGTCTAGAGAAACCATTTCGCCATATCTACAAAATCTATCTGCTACACTTGAAGAATTCATTATTGGCAACCTTGATCCGCAATATGGTGACGAGGATTATAACATACATTTCCAATACCTTTGTTGCCTACATTCTCTCTACTTTTAAAGGAAAGATGTAAGAAAGGAACGGGAGCAGAGTGGCCAAAAATTGCTTACATCCCAAATAAATGGAACCTAATCTAAAGGTATACTCATCAGTAACTATTATGACACTAAAAGAATACCTTGTATGATATCTATACCTATTTTGTTAGAACAATAAGTACTAGTCCAGTTGCTTTCACCTTCATATAAGAATTCATTACTAGAATTCTTCCAATTTGTTATACTCCACTCCTCTTATTAATTAACCTCTGATTGCAGCTTCCCATTTTTTCCAAGAGAAGAAGGCTTCACAGACCATGCTCTGCTCCCTGAATCTTTAAAACAAGGTACTCCACTCCTACTGAATTTGATGATTAACTTGCTCACCCTTGAAATTTCAAACTAGTTATGCACAGCTACATGGATTATAAAACTTTGAAAACATTGATAGAGATAATGCATTTCTTGACGATTACTCGTATTTGCTCTGTTTTTACTTAAATTATAGAACAACTCAAGGGTGATCATAATTTAAAGCTTCCTTAGTAAGCGGAAAACTTGTTATTGTTATCGATTAACACTAATTACCATCTCTTACCAATGAAAATTCCAGGTCAAGATGGGCTATGTTCAGGTTGATCCTGTGTGTTATGGTTACTGCATTGTAAGTAAGTTGTTTTCTTATTGAATATGAAATTGGCAATATGTATATACTTATAATGGAAGCCTATTTTGAAGAATATTATCCAGATAAAATAATTGAGCGAAAAATTATATCACTATGCCTTCTTATTCTCAATTGATTTTCGTTTATCGATCAACTTCATTCCAATTCTGAATTTGAATTCTACTGCAATGAATCATATCGATGGCTGTTCAAGCTTCAAAACTTTCATTTATGTTTTAAATCTACAGTTTCAATGTGTCTTATTACAATATCATTTCGTTTTTCGTTCCTTATCCCTTTACTGAACTATAATATAATATGCATGCTTTCCATGAAGCCTAATGTATGCATGAGGTTAAATAGAATGATAAGATGCTCAAGTTCTTATTTGCCTATAATTAGGGGGAAACTTAACAGCAAATGGCCAATTCATAACTAAAAAATTTGGACTTTGGACATTCGTGTTTTTTTCTCTTGTAAGGTGAAGAGCTGATATTTGAAAGTCTCAGGTTTCATATATTTGATAAAGAAGAATTGAAAAAGAGTAATATCATTCAAGTTGTGGAATCATCATAAATAAGGCTGACTTTTTAATTCATTTGACACTATGGTTTTAATTTTAATGCGAATGTCTTGGGAATATTTATTTGCAATTGAAGGAATAATTATGATCCGTTAATTATCTTATAACTTGGCAGGTATTCAATTCGGGATGAAGAAAAAGAAAACTTGTTAGACTCCTGAACTTACTCACACGAGCACATACTTGATCACTTCTATGAAGACAAGGCTTCTTCAAATCTGTTGAATGTTGTTGGAGACAAGTAAGAAAGGATTCTTGTTTTTCAAACCAGAGGTATGGATGCAAAAACTCACCTCTCTTAAACCTTAAGTCTAGAGAAACCATTTCACCATATGCAAAATCTATCTGCTATAATTGACAAATTCACTATTGGCAACCTTGACCCACAATATGGTGACGAGGATCATAACATACGTTTCTAAGACCTCTGTTGCCTACATTCTCTCCAAAAAATTGTTTTCACTTCATGTTATCAACTCTTGGCTTTACCGGAGTGGATTTGAAATCTCTAGTCACTCAGTTTTTCCACATTGAGTTTTGTAAACACTACGACTGAATGGAGCTCCACTTTTAAAGGAAAGATGTAAGAGAGGAAACGGAGCAGAGTGGCCAAAAATTGTTCACAACCCAGATATATGGATCGACGGCCATCAAATCTAACTCTTCATTGCATTAATCTAAAGGTATACTCATCAGTAGTACTATTATGCCACTAAAAGAATACCTTGTATGATATCTATAACTATTTTGTTATAACTATTAGTCCAGTTTCCTTCACCTTCATATGAGAATTCATTACTAGAAAGCTTCCAATTTGTTATATTCCACTCCTCTTATTAATTAAAGTTTGATTGCAGCTTACCATTTTTTCCAAGAGAAGAAGGCCTCACAGAACATGCTCTGCTCACCGAATCTTTAAAACATGGTACTCCACTCCTACTTAATTTGACGATTACAATAGTATTCGCCAACTAACTAATTAACTTGTGCACCCTTGAAATTTCAAACTAGTTATGTACAGCTAGATGGATTATAAAACTTTGAAAGCATTTATAGAGATAATGCATTACTTGATGATTACTTGTATTTTCTCTGTTTTTATGAAAATTATAGACCAACTAAATGGTGATCATAATTTAAAGCTTCCTTAATAAGGGGAAAACTTATTAGACACCTGAGCTCACTCTTAGCAGCACATAATTGATCCTATCTACGAAGGCAAACCTTCTTTAGACCTATTGAATGTTGTTGGAGATAATTAAAAACTCAGACAAGTGAGAAACGATTCTAGTTTTTCAACAAATACATTAAGCTTGTGCTGCAATACTGGTTTGTTATGTCCCTTATTATTATCAATTAACACTAATTACTATCTCTTACCAATGAAAATTCCCGGTCAAGATGGGCTATATGTTCAGGTTGGTCCTGTGTGTTATGGTTACTGCATTGTAAGTAAGTTGTTTTCTTATTGAGTTGAAATATGAAAAAGACAATATGTGTATACTTATAATGGAAGCCTAATTGAAGAATATCATCCACATAAAAAAATTGGGTTAAAAATTATATCACCATGCCTTCTTATTCTCAATTGATATTCGGTTATTGGTCAACTTCATTCCTATTCTGAATTTGAATTCAACTGCAATAAATCATATCGCTGGCTGTTCAAGCTTCAAAACTTACATTTATGTTTCAAATCTGCGGTTTCAATGTGTCTTATTACAATATCCTTTCGTTTTCCTTTCTTTATCCCTTTACTGAACTATAATATAATATGCATGCTTCCCATAAAGCCTAATGTATGCATGAGGTTAAGTCCTTAGAGTTGTGAATTAGTTTATTAGAATGATTAGATGTTTAAGTTCTTATATCCCTATAACTAGTGGGGGAAAATTTAGGGAGAATGGCAATTCTTAACTAAAAAATTTGAACTTTTTGACATTGGGTTGTTTCTTTTCTTTGTTTTTCAGGGTCAAGAGCTGATGTTTGTAAATCTCAAGCTTCATATACTTGGCAAAGAAGAAAAGAAAAGAGTAATATCTCTCAAGTTGAGGAATCATCATAAATAAAGTTGAGTTTTTAATTTATTTAGCAAAACAGTGACATATATAGCTGATTGTACTTTCAGGAGTGTTTAGATGTTATATTTACCTTTTTTTTAATTAAATGCTTACTCTGGAGAACATTGTAATGACTTATGAGATAGTGGAACTTTCAGAATTGGTCCCATGGTTTTTTCCCTCGGAATTAGAGGGTTTTCCACGTTAAATTTGGTGTGTCATTTTTACTTTGTTTTACGCCTTTTAAATAGAACAAAGAGAAGCATGCTTCACTATGCTTTTTTTTTTTTTTAGAATTTTCTACTTTGATATTTGACAAACCAAATATCACTTTGAATTTAACCTGCATAAGAGAAAAGTTGGACTCAAAATTGTGACTGTATTTTCGTATTTAAAATTTGTAAAATATGTTGCTTCGGACATGCATATAATATTTGGAAAGCAGAATAATATCCTACTATGAAATAATTACTACTTGAAATTAGGCCCATGTGCTTAAGGACTTGAGTAACATGTTGTATACATGGGCAAGTAAGTCCAAAGAGATTGTTGAGACCAACAGTTAGTTAGTTGTCCTAATGATAATGCCACCCACCTTATTTTGATGAGGCCCTAGATTTAAGGCTGACATTAACATGTTTGCGTGCGCTCGCGTTTAATTGTACTAAATAATAAAAAAAACAGATATGGTTGAGGAGAGAATATAATCACGACATGTGGACAAATAATAAAAGAAAGGTCAACTATGAACATTAATTTGGCTTTCTTATGTTAAGATTTAATATGCCATTGTTGTTTTTCGAATTCACTACCGTCCTTTTCTTTAAAAGAAAAGGATGGTCTTTTTCTTCATTGAGACCGTCGGATTATGATCTCAACGGTTTTTATTTAATATATTATTAAAATATTATTTTTATAATATTTTAAAAAAAATATTTTTATAATATATTAAATTTGGACCATTAGGATCTTAATCTAATAGCCCCGATAAAGAAAAGGGTTACCTTTTTCTTTTGGAGAAAAGGATGGGAGCCGGGTCCATTGTTTTCAGGGTTGTCAAATAAAGATTTTCTTAATCCAATGAATGGTGAACAAATTAGAACTCGTATCATATGGCTTCATGTGGTCACTTATGACACTTTAACGACCCATATATATTGTGAATGTAAAAAGAGTAATCATTTTTAGATTTTTTTTTAAAAAAAATAGTATAAAGAATAGGAATAGGGGATTTTAAACTAACGTATTTATTCTTATATTATCTTTATTTTTAGGTGAATTATTCCTATATTATTTTTGGATTATAGCTTTTTTAGGTTTTTATTTGAATTCGAAAATTTAAAATTTGGATAAAAATGATATTGATCGTCTTAATTTATTTTTATAATTAAAGGTATATTAAGAGAAATGCTAATATATAAACAAAAAAAAAATTAAAACTCTCATTGAACTATTACACTGTCACGCTTTGAATTTCAAGGGTAACCAGCACGGAATATAAGAAAATCTCATATTCCATAAGCCCTACAAATAACAATAGTTACCTAACATAATAATAATATATCATCAATTATAATATCATAATTAGTGTAATAATCTACATACGCTTATACCATTTATAGTTCATATATATAAACATATATCTCATAAACAAAATAATAAATTGCGTGTAGAAATTTCGTCAAAGTTTCTTCCGCAAGTTGAACTTCCCGATATTTCTACAATAACATAGTAACTCAGCACGGCATCTATGGATCTCCACTCCACATCATCATATATATATATATTCATAAATTCCCAAAGTATCAGCAGATGATAAGGAATCTACCTATATAATACATGGAGCGACTCTAGTACAACTTTATAAGGTATATTTAAATATTTACATTAGCCCGTGGAACTCAGGCAGCAGTCACAAGCTTCTTATCCAAGGTGAGCTTCAGGAGTCAACAGGAGCAGCATATACACTTCTACCATCTAAGTGCAAAAATGCTTTTCTAGTAAATAATGTCCCATAATAAAATACAAATATACGATAATAATAAACCGGTTAAGTCATAATAGAATAAAGTAACTTGACATTTGAAAAGGAAAGGACTAATTATTCAACATGTAGACAATTCAACTACTAAATGTATAAGAAGGCAAATAAGGATTTAATCATTACTATTTAAACTAAAAATAGATTCAAAGAACTTTTTATTTGAAAATCAATAACATAATAAAAAAAACAGTTTTATTCTTAGTCAGGACATAGACAGAACGATAACAGGCGTGGACACACAGTTCACGAGGGTAAGTAACCAATCTAGCGTGGCTAAAAGCCACGAAGAATTGGCGTGAGTGATACTCACGAAAACCCTCCCTCCGTTCCACGTGTGTTAGCCGTCACACAGGACTAGCACCTCCTAATCACCCTACTAGCTAGGTGTGTCATGGCGCGCCATGGGCTAACGAAACTGCCGTTAGCAACCAGTGTTCTGCTTTCAGTCCCTAAAAAAAACATTTTCCAGCATGCATGGAAGTAGCAACCGTGCAACTCAAATCTTCAATACAGAATGGATGAGTGTTTCCTTTTGGAAAACAAAATCTCTCCCTTCCATGCATGTATACAAGTTTACAGTCAAATAGAAGAAATTAAATAAATAATTTACCATTTCCATCAAAAGCTTTAACGTATCATTTTCTAAAATGTGAATATTTAAGAAAGTAAAATGCTTGAAAATGGTCGAGGTAGCACCTAGTAACAATATCATTTCTACATTAAGTGGGGCGTTATTTACTTACTTGGTAATCCCAAAATCTATCATATTTAATATCCTTCAGAATGACTTAACCTTAATTCCCTAACATACAAATAACATCACTGTCACTTCAATTGTAGTCTTTAGAAATATGTATCTATAGTAATCTTATTTGGCAAAAATTATTTCCTTTCCTCTTTAAGAACCTTGCGCCAAATTTCTAACAGCCAACACACACATATAAACCCACATACACACAAGTTTATATATTCACAATTTTATTTTTCATAACAAGTTTAGAAGAAAGAAAGAATTATTTAGCTTCTCTATGCATACAAGTATATATCTATTAAAACATTATATATAATTCTTTATGCCTTAACATCCGCATATTATTACAGAATCAAGTTCTTTTCCAATAACATCGTATAAATTTACAGTACTTTTAAAATTCCACAAAATTCCTTTCTAAAGCATTTAATCAAACACTTCATGTGCACTATATAAAATTATAAATCCCTAAAAAAAAATCAGTATTAAATCATAGTCTCTCCTAATTTCGGTTTCTTGACAAGATTTAGCATATAATCATATTAAATTAATAACCAAATCCTCCAATTCAAATATTCCACAACCCTTCTCCAAATAAATTTAATGGATTCAAGCTTACCACTCAAAAAAAAGACGTTGAAAGAATGGCATGCAGGGACTGATTCAAGAATGAATAATCAAGAAGATTGAAGCACACACCCCAGCGACAAAGGGCAAGAATCGACGGCGCCGAGCAAGGAGGAAGGTGCAGCCGAGCAACCCCCAGCAATCTCCTTTTTTCTGTCATCGAAACGTCTATTGAGAAAGGTAAAGAGAAGAGATAAACGAGTGATGCTGAGCAAAGATGACAGCAGGGGAACTAGAGCGAACTCAAGCACACTGATGACAGCAAGAATGATGGGAGGAGACGATAGGAGCATATAAAGATGGGGCTTTTAAGTATTAAGTCTCAAAACTTCTTCACCGTTCGTGCCTAGAGGGAATAAGGAATGGATGAAGGAAGATTTTATTATTATTATTATTATTATTATTTATTATTATTATTATTTTCTTATTCCAAGCTGTTATATACACTATATCAATAGTGGTATAAAAATAAGAAAAGTACAAGAGCTTGAGATAAGGGAGATGGAAAAGATTGAGAGAAAGTTGGAGAAGAAATATGGAGGAGTTCTTATTCACTTTATTTTTAGTACCAATACATTGATCATGGCCTCTAATCATTGAATTCTGTATCTATGGTTACAAGAAAATAAAGATAAACGTAATGGTATTAATTATAAGAAACCCCCACAAACCATTCATTAGAGAAGTTATAGGTTTAGAACATTAAATACATGGAGAATCCTAAGAGTGAGAGGTTATGGGCATTCACTCATATAATTTACAACACTTCCTCTTTAATGTTCATAACAAATATATATTGTGCCTTATTAAAACTTTAATAGGGAAAACTATATGGGATCAAAACCTAGTGAAGGAAAAAGAGTACACAATATATATCACAGCTGCCTCATTAAAAACTTTACCAAGAAAATTCCGTTGAACAAAACTTTAGTTAAGGAAAAAATTACAACTTAATCTTTACTCCCCTTGATAACAATACTTTTACTCTCCCTGATGACAATATCACTAATTATCATATGTCTCAAGAATATACTGATTTCTCAAATGTGACTGTTATCAATTATTTTTCAAGGAGCTAATCTCCTTTTCACCTGAACTATGCATGATGAGTTTTTATCAATCAAATTATATGTTGAAATGTATCCGTCTACCATATCTTCATAATATATCTTGTATTTGCATGTTTAACTTGTTCAGAAAAAAAATGTTTCATATAATATTTTTATAAAACTATCACACCAAATATCATAAATATCAATTTCATTATCCATTGCATACCTTAGAAACTTAATTTTACCAGTAAGAACATAATAAATGCAATATCAAAAATATACGCAAATATTATCATAAAATATATGGTATTTTCACACAATTAAACTAAATTCAATATATATTATGCGGACAAAAATTATCATAACAAGTATCTATAATTTTGAAACCATTGAGGCATTCAATAACTCGATCTACAAGTAAGGTAACAAGCAAAATTATTCATTCATAGTTCATTAAATTATTCATCTATGATTAAATTTATTAATATTTGGCACTTATTTAATTGCCGTTATATATTTTTCTATCATTTAATTAATTATAGGATAAAAGAATATTTTGATATAAAATCAACTCAAATCTTAATATATTTTTTAGAAGATATTATAAGATTCAAATGAGAATAAAATATCAATAATATATATATATATATATATTATATGATAATCGATAAAAGGAAAATAATTAGAAGATGCATGGATATGCAAAATCAAAGAAGCCAAAGAGAAGCTGTGGATATAACGCAATAAAAGGAATGACTATATATATATAGAAAGAGAGAGATAAACCAAGATATTATAATAGAGACGCACGCAGAGAGTCAATATATATCTATATATATGCTAGGCGTAGCAAGAGGATAGTGTATTTTATTTTCTTGGTTAGTGGCAGCAACGCAAGAGTTCATAATTTAATGGAGGGAGATTAAAATTTGAAAAGCAGAATAATAGCATGATAAGAAACCATTTCATAATGTTATGTTTGAAACATGGCTGTAATAGTTAAGACTTGAAATTAGGCCCCTCAGCTTAAGGACTTGAGCATGGACAAGCGAGTTTAAAGAGATGGTTGATGTCAATGGCTAGTTTTGTCCAAATGACAACACCACCCGCCATATTTGGATCAGGTCCTGGGTTCAAGCCTAGCGTTGACATGTTTATGTGTTTGCATGGGTTTAATAGTGTAAATAAAAAAAACAGATGGTTACCAACAAGTTGGTAGTTGAGATGGGAAGTGGTCTCATCTCTATAAGAAGGAGATCATAAGTTTAAATCTTGAGAAACTTACTTGTTGGGAGGACTTTATCCCTAATATTCATGTCACGACAGAGATTAGACTCAAGTTCAAAGTGATTCAAGGATACTCTGAGTTCATAGGAGAGAGAGAGAGAGAGATGGTTGAGGAGAGGATATAAGCATGACATGTATATGGACATTATGTCATGCCCTTATTTTAATTTCACCTTTACCAGAGTATTCACAGAAAACGATATGCGGTTCGGTGGGCAACACAGGAATAACATAATTTACTGATAATATGTGCATGATTACAGAAATTTCCCATAAGGGTTCGCACAGAATATTTACAAACCTTGTAGCTGCACAGGGTTCTAGGGTATTTACACCCATCCTAGTGAAACGAAGACATTTCTGCATGTTCAATGTTTTATGCAACAAGACTATGGCCACAGTGAAAACAGAAACAGAACTTCATTTATTCAAATATGCTCTACACAATCAAGTAAAGCAATCATATACATCACTACACAAGCAGAGATATCAAATACATGCAAATAAGGTAAGTCCCCTACCTTAACCCTTTTCTGCCTCGAAACGTGTGCCTCGTAAAACGTGTCACAGCTCGGCTCTCCACTCGGTCCTACAATTCCAAATGTACCATTTAGACACTTCCATAGTGTTTCTAGAGGCTATATGAGTCTATATTGAAAAATTACTAAATTGTCCATGGGGACCGGCCCAGCCCCGCTGTACTCAATCCGACTGTATTTTTTCTAAAATTTTGACATGGGCTATTTTGACTTATTTTTGCCCAGGGAATCCATTTTCGGACTCGGAATTATCAAATTCAATGTCAAATTATAAAATTACCCTTGGCAACCCCACTTTAAGGGTTTCATGGACGTTTTCGTAATTATGCTTTTTCAGCCTTTTCCGAAAAAGTGACCAACTATAACCCCACCTAATTTCCCCTCTTGAACACAATGGAATCTTCAAATCATTGAAAATCCAACTCCAAGCCCCCTAATTAGAGCTGGCTGAAACTTATAGGAACTCTAGGGAAAATTGGGGTTTTTGAAATCTGACTCTGCAGACGTGTTCCTTTCTACTCCTAACCACTTTATTAACTATTTAATTACGTTATAACTACCATTTAGACTCAATTTTGGCAGCATAATGCTTAGGCCAAATCCTTTACCAAATTTGAAATCAAAGCAAATCAATCGGAATTTCACCGATCAACCTACTCACAACAGTCAAAACAATCAAAGATTGAAGTTTCAGAGGTTACCTTAATCTCCCACTAGCTTTTCGGCAATATGGCTGAAAACCCTAGGTGCTCAACATCCAAATTTGAGCTTCCAAACCTTAAATCATATAAAAAGGAAGCTTAGGAATGGAGTTATACGCATTAGGAACCGATTTACAGAAGAAATCACTTACCTTTGTAAGCTTTTTCCTCCCCTTCTCTCTCTCTCTAAAAATTCTACACCTCCTCTCTCTTAGGGCTGAAGCACGTCAGTTTTGAGCTAGAGGAAGGAGATGAAAGGTTTTAATAATATATTCCAATTTAATTAATTCATTCTCCTAATTTCGGATTTTTACAAAATTCTGGTAGATTTCTGCCCAAATTTTGAAAAATCATAACTAATTCTAGAAAAATTGAATTGAAGTGATTCCAAAGGATATGGAACCCTTATTGAGTCTATTTTCAAGAAAAAATATATAATTTTTCTATTTAGAAGTACAAAATTCCTATAATTTTAATCTTTGCCTGATGTTCCAAAAACTTTTCAGTTTTTCTGGGCTACCTTCAAAAATTCATAACTCTTTGTATATAACTTCAATTGATTCATATGACCTATCAAATTAAAGCTTAGGATGTCTACTTTCATCTTGTAAAATATCATAGTTCTTTTTCATCATTTGGTCATACAAAATCACATGACAAGATCACTTCCTCATAGGCGATTTCACTAAAAACATAATTATATTTTCCAAAATTCACCATTTTATTTTCTTTAAAGGCCCAAAGATATAAGGAACATTAGAGAATATATTTGGGACATATACTAAATCGGGGGTAAGTAGTCCTGCTACTACTTTTGGACAAACAAGTCAATTTAGGATAAAATAAGAGATTAAGATACCTCAAATGACTCATTTTACCTATTGATTCAGGGAAATATCTCATCTCATTTAAAGATGGGATGCCGATTGGGTTGGGTAAGATGACTACTCTGCAAAGTTTATCACGTTTCATAGTGGGAAATGATGATATGAAGAGAAAGAGGGTTAAGTTGAATGAATTGAAAGAACTTAGATTAACCATTCAAAACCTTGGTTTAGTAATGGATGTGGAGGAGGAGTCCAAGGATGTTAATTTGAGAACAAATAAAAACCTCATTTCCTTGACCCTCAAATGGGGACCACATTCAAAGATGAAAAATAGTGATGCCACGCAATTATTTGAAAATCTTCGCTCTCGTCAAAATTTGAAGGCATTGACAACACAAGGTTACCTAGGGGTATGTGTTTCCGATTGGCTTTTGTCATGTATAAATCTTGTGGAATTGAAATTCTGTGGTATCATAAATTGTCAATACTTGGCAGCGCTAGAAGGACTTATTTCTCTCAAGATTCTTCACTTGTGGTTTATGCCTAATTTGGAGTACATATACATTAAAGGATGTTCCTCATCAACTAACTTCTTCCCATCTTTGGATGAACTAATAATTCGGCAGTGTGGAAGTTTGAGGGGATGGCCAAATGAAGCAGATGTCCAATATACAAGAGAAAATGAGTGGCATCATTCACTCCCTCCATTTTCACGTCTTTATTCATTATAAATTAATAACTGCCCAAAATTAAGTTGCATCCCCACTTTTCCAAATCTTGTGAGGCGTTTGATATTAATAGACTCTAGCACGAAGCCATTGCGAGACTCATTAAATGTGACCACAACTGGGTCATCAACATCAGATCATATGGTTGCATCTCTCTCCAAGCTTAAGTTTCTTCACATTGAAGGGATAGATATAGAAGCATTGCCAGAGGAATGGATGCAAAATGTCTTCTCTCTTAAACATCTTTCAATTGCTAGATTTTCAAGTTCATAAAAACTATTTCGTCATATGCAAAATCTATCTGCTACACTTGAAGAATTCACTATTAGCTACCTTGTTTCATTGTGTGGTGATGAGGACTATAACATACAGTTTCAAGAACTTTGTTGCCTAGATTCTCTCCAAAGAATCCAATTTACTACATGTCATCACCTCATGGCTTTACCACAGTGGATTTGTAATCTCCAGTGACTTCGATTTATCGGTGTTCGGGATTGTCAAAACTTGGACTCATTCTCGAAAGGAATGTGTCGCCTCCCTAATTTAAAAACACTACAACTTCTTGGAACTCCAATATTTAAGGAAAGATGCAAGAGAAAAATAGGAGTAGAATGGCGTAAAATTGCTCACATCCCAAATATATGTATGAATATATAAGCAACAAATCTAAACTCTTCACTGGATGCGCATTTAAAGGCATACTAATGAGTGACTATTGTGCCATTAAAAAAATACCTTTTATTATATCTATAGCTATTGTATTTGAAAAAAATCTACTCCAGTTGTTTTAACCTTCATATAAGAATTCATTACTAGAATGCTTCCCAGTTGTTAAACTCTACTCCTCTTACTAATTAACGTTTGGTTGCAGATGACCCTTTTTTGCCAAGAGAAGAAGGCCTCACAGAGCATGCTCTGCTCACTGAATCTTTAAAACAAGGCACTCTACTACTCTATTTAAATTGATGATTACTATAGTGTTAGCCAACTAACTTGTGCACTCTTTAAGTTTCAAACTAGTTATGTCTAAAACTATGGAAACATTCAAAGACATCATGGATTATTTGATGATTACTTGTATTTGCTCTGTTTTTATGAAAATTATAGAACAAACAAAGGTTGCTCAAGCCTACTCAAAATTTGACGCTTCCTCTGCTACATTAGTTAATTTTGATCCGTTTTTTCTACTCAGTCATCATGATTTCATGGTTTAATTTAAATTCAAAAGTCTTGGGAATACTTATTTGCAATGGAAGGAATTATGATATTTTCATCATTATATAACTTGGCACGTATTCAATTTGGGATGAAGGGAAAAACTTGTTAGGCACCTGAGCTTATTCATTCATCACATACTTTATGCTTTCTATGAAGGCAAGGCTTCTTCAAATCTATTGAATGCTGTAGGAGAGAATTAAAAACTCAGGCAAGTAAGAAAGGATTCTAATTTTCCAACATAATGGTTTGTTGTGTTACTTTTATATTATCAATTTAACACTAATTACTATCTCTCATCAATGAAAATACCAGGTCAAGATGGCTTTGTCGAGGTTGATCCTTTGAGTTATGGTTACTACTTTGTTCAAACCTGATGGATTTTTCTCTCAATATATATTCATAATACAGAACCAACGATTTGCTTTCAGAAGATTGAAGCCAAATGAGAATAAACTCCACGTCTCACCCTCTTTATCTTTTCCTTAATCAATACTTATATTGTGCATAAAGATGCTTCCTTTAGTTATTGAACTATAATATACATGATCCCCATGAAAGTCTAATGTATGCATGAGGTTATTTCTTTGGAGTTATGAATTAATTTAGTAGAATGATTTGATGTTGAGTTCTTATTTGCCTATAATTAGTGGGGAGGTTTTAGGGAAAATGGCAAATTCATAACTAACAAATTTGAACCTTTTGATATTAGTGTTTTCTTTCTTTCTTTCTTTCTTTTTTTGAAGGGTTAGGCATTGATATATGTAAATATCAGATTTCATATATACTCCATCCGATCCACAATATATGGTACTTAGAGAAAACAAGCTTGGTCCACAATATAAGCCATTTGTAGAATAATTAATGCTTATTTTTCAATTTTGTCCCTGTAATTAATACTTATTTCTAATTTGCTCACTCAATAAATTTTCAAACACATTTTCCAACAAGGGTAATAGTGGAAAAAATTTTCAATTTATGATATATTTATTGAGTTAACACTACAAAAAAAACATGCTATTACCGATGGAATTACCCACGGAATTATTTCCGTTGGTAATTTTCGACGATTTACAGACGGATTTTCTGTCGGAAAAATTACCGACGGAAAAAAATTCTGTCGGTAATTACTGACGGATTACCCACGGAATTTTTTCCGTCGGTAATTACCCACGGAAAAAATTCTGTGATTAGCTTCTGATGCATTACCCACAGAATTTTTTCCATCGGTAATTACCTACGGAATTCTATAGGTAATTTTTATAAGAAATTACCGACAAAATTCTGTTGGTAATTCGTCTCTAATTACCGACGGAAAAAAATTCCGTCGGTAACATCTGATGAATTACCCACGGAATTTTTTTCGTCGGTAATTACCCACGCATTACCCACGGAATTCCGTGGGTAATTTGAATGAGAAATTACCCACGGAATTCCGTGGGTAATCCGTCGGTAAAATTAATAATTTTTTATTATCATTTAATAATTTATATAAAATAAGAAAAATAAAAATAATCTATAACAAATAAAAATTTAAATATCATAAAATTAAGGGAAAATCGCTAGTAAATACTAAATAAGCAAATTAATTGCTCTTTGCCACCAACACACATGGGGTACTGAACTTGCATTAAAATTGAACTTTAAAAGACAAAAAAGCCCTTAGTTTGATAAGAAGATTTTAGGCGGGAGGAAGGAGAAAGTGCAGAGCTTTTGAATCCCTTCTTCCTCTTCCATTTCCGGCATTTTGCAGAAGTTCAGTGTCGTCTCCCCTCACTCAGCCGTCTCCTTGGCTTGTTTCCGTCGGCAGTGTCGTCTCCGGCTACTCCTCCAACGGCCACCGTCTCATTGGCTCGTGTCCTTTGGATCTATTGTCTCCGGGTGCTCCTCCAACGGTTGGCGTCTCCTTGGCTCGTGTCCTTCGGTAGTGATGTCTTGGGTTGCTCCTCTAACGGCCAGCGCCAACGCCTAGTCCTCAAGCGACCTTCGCTTGCTCCTCCAACCTAAATGCCTCCTTCATTCACCTGATCTTTTCCATATGTGCCCAATGGTCACCCACGCTATGTGCAAAGGATGAAGATCCATTATGTGCCAATGATATTTCGTTTTATGCAATTACTCTTCCTTTATGGGCTAATGATCTTTCGTTTTGTGCAATTAATCTTTCATGATGTTCAATTGATCTTCCATGATATGCATCTGATCTTTCGTTTTGTGCAATTACTCTTCCATGATGTGCAATTAATCTCCCGTTTTGTGAAATGAATCTTTTCCATGGTGTAAAAGATGATCTATTATGCCAATAATCTTTCATTATATGCAATTACTCTTCCATGATGTGCAATTGATCTCCTATTTTGTAGAATGGATTTTTTTCATAGTGTGGATGACCATTGGGCACATATGGAAAAGATCCGTTGCACAAAATGGAAGATCAATTGCACATCATGAAAGAGTAATTGCACAGAATAGAAGATCAGGTGCATAGAATGGAAGATCAATTGCACATCATGGAAGAGTAATTGCACAAAACAGATCATTGGCACATGAAGGAAGAGTAATTGCACAAAACGACAGATCATTGACACATGAAGGAAGATTAATTGCACAAAACAACATATCATTGACACATAATGGATCTTCATCCTTTGCACATAGCGTGAATGACCATTGCGCACGTATGGAAAAGATCAAGTGAATGAAGGAGGCATTTAGGTTAGAGGAGCAAGCGACGGTCGCTTGAGGACTAGGCGCCGGTGGCGGCCTCTGGAGGAGTAGCCCAAGACAACACTGCCGAAGGACACGAGCTAAGGAGACGCCGGCCGTTGGAGGAGCACTCGAAGACGACAGATCCGAACGACACGAGCCAAAGAGACGGCGGCCGCTGGAGGAGTAGCCGGAGATGACACTGCCAACGGACACAAGCCAAGGAAACGGCCGAGTGAGGGGAGACGACGCTAAACTTCTGCAGAATGCCGGAAATGGAAGAGGAAGAAGGGATTCAGAAGCTCTGCACTTTCTCCTTCTTCTCGCCTAAAATCTTCTTGTCAAACTAAGGGCTTTTTTGTCTCTTTAAGTTCAATTTTAATGCAAGTTCAGTACCCCATGTGTGTTGGTAGCAAAGAGCAATTAATTTGCTTATTTAGTATTTACTAGTGATTTTCCCTAAAATTAATATTTAATATAATATATTAAATATATATAATATTAATAATAAAAATTTTAAATGAAATAAAAATTAAAAATTTTAAACTTTATATCATAAAAACAAATATATAATTATATATAAATATATATTTATATTTATATTAAATATTTAATTGAAATAAGAAATTAAAAAATTTTAAATTTATATTATAAAAAGTGAAATATATAATTATATATAAATATATATGTAATATTATATATATTTATATTAATATTAAATATTTAAACGAAATTAGAAATTAAAAAATTTTATATTATAAAAAATGAAATATGTAATTATATATAAATATATATTTAATTATATATATTTATCTTAATATTATATTTGTTTTTTAATTATTAAATTATATATATTGTTAAGTGAATAAATAACGTAAGGTGAAAGCAGCTCAACTGGCAAAGGCATCAGAACACATACCAAAGGTCAGAGGTTTGAATCCCACATTTGTCATAAAATGCAACAATTATCTCACAGAGACATGTGGCGCAAGGTTAGAGGGACACGTGCCCCTTGCTCGGGGGCTGCCGGGGCCGGATGCTGGGTCAGGTGTGGGGGGCTTTCAGTGATGTCCATTTCCGTCGGTAATTACCTAAGGAATTTTTCTGTCGGTAATTTGAGACGGAATTTCGTGGGTAATTGACTGTTTTTTGTAGTGTAACTGTCATTTCTTGTTTCCAATGAATTAGTTGAAGTGCCCTATATTGTGGACCAGAGGAAATATTTGGCAAAGAGTTGAATAGAGTAACATTAACATCACTCAAATTGTGAAATCACCATAAATATGGTTGAGCTTTTAATTCATTTGGAACTATGAAAAACAACTATATATCACTGTGATCCTTTTTATAAGTCTGCTTTATCTAATTCTCACATACTAAAGAAAGTTAGTTAATTCGTTAAATATATCCTAAATTAATGAATTTTCCCAATTTGATCCTTATTTATAAATGGGTATAAAAAAATATTTTATACATTGTGCTTCACATCTTTCTTCTCTCTCTACATTTAATAGGGTAAATTGTAGTACTATTATTAATTACTTTTTGAGTGGACTTATACTAAAGACTAAAATTTTTTCCAATCTGAATTTATATAAAGGACTAAAGTGGTACTATTATTTTAGGAGTGTTTACGTCCTATGTTAATTATTTGTTTAAGTGCTTACTACTAAAAACATTGTAATGACTTTTTGATATGGTGGAAGTTTACAAAATTGGTCCCATGATTTTTTCTCTCAGTATTTGAGGGTTTGCCATGTTAAATACAACGTTATTTTTACTTTGTTTTATGCATTATTGGATAGAGGATTCACTATGTGTTTTTTGTTTTGTTTTTCCCATTTTGATTAATAGATACACCGAAAGTGAATACTATTCAAAGGACCTTCCATTTAAGAAAATACCTATATGACATCTTTTTTTTATCTTTTTTTTCCTTGATATTATCACTGATATCTGGTTTGGGATTCGGGGTTGCATCTCTCAACACAATTACAAGTGTCTCCTCTGATAGTCGAACTCACAACCTAGAGGGATTTAATATGGCCTTACACTGCTAGATCAACTTTATATTGATAGAAAACACCTATGATATCTATAGCTACTTTATTTTTTGGGTAAAGGAGCAAAAATATCATGTTCTTTTTTCTTAGGAGCACCTAACACTATATACAAATTTATGGTTCAAAAATGCCCATGGGATTTAAAATTCGTTGCACTAATGCTACTGTCGTTTGAAGGAGCAAACGTCCGTTTAATGGTTGAGAAATCTGGTTGGCGCTTTTAAGTAAAATCAAATCTAATTAGAAACCAGAGTCTGACTGCTGCTTTTAAGTAAAATCAAATCTAATTAGAAATCAGAGTCTGACTTCTGCTTCTCATGGTAAACCACCCCAGAGATGGTTCTCACATCCACTTTCCTAATTTCACATTTTTGAGGATTTTACATGCCTTGCATGAATACACCACTCTCTCTCTCTCTCTCTCTCTCTCTCTCTCTCTCTCTCATCTCGCCCAGTCACTCCCAAACTTTAATTTCATTTTCCTTTTTAGCCATGAAAATTCTGGAACCCTCCAGAGATTTAGAGCTATTTTTGTGCTTCTGCTAACAACAATAGCACCACTCTATTGACTAGTCATTAACGTTCTAAATTCATTAACAAATGAAAAATTAAACTCTGAAGAAAACATATACAATCAATCACACCATGCATCTTCCGCCGCCACACCCATAATCGGCAAATCAATGTGACAATCCCACAAACATGAATTTTCACAACGACATTCCTCCAGAAACCAAAACATACACACCATTTACCACTTAAATTCTACACTACGTAGAGAACTTGGAGAAACCAGTTGGTTTCACTCTGTTTTATAGTTAATTACCCAAACGGCAAGGCTTGAAACTTGAATCTAAGCTAGTTGAGGGCTGATTAACGAGGATTTTCACAGGGCTTGAGAATCTGACGATCCAACTTGGATCTACAGACCGGGCACAGAGGGTGCTTGGAAAGCAAGGCATCAGTGCATTCCACATGGAACTTGTGGTTGCAGCCTAGGAACTCATGGAAGGCCTTGAAGATGGTGTTCCCGTTTCAAATCAAGGTAAGAGAAGTCCAAAAACAAGTCCTTTTATTCTAGACTTTATTGGTTCTGAAACGAGAAGTCCCTTTAAGTTATTGAATCAATTTGGGCCTCCTAAGACGGTGAAGAAATCTGGGGGTAAGGAGAATAAATTTCAAGGCAATATAGTCAAAGGCGGCAGGAGACACTTGGATTATAGCCCGGAAGGGGTTCTGAAATCAAGTAATTTTTCTCCTACGTCAAGCAAAAAAGTCCTTAATTCGAATTTTTCAGTGAAAGGGTCTCCAATTTGTGCTTCAAGGAATAGTTTTGGCAGTGATTCTGGGCATTCGTCTCAAAAGAGGAGCCCTACTCCCCTGTTTGATCCAGAGCTTCTTGCACCTTATGAGAAAGAACTCTTTGAATAGCAAGTGATGAAGTTAGAAGAAGAAGAGAAACTGGGTGTTCTGTTGGAGGCTGGAGGGGATTCCAATTTCACAATTCGTCTTACAGCGTTTTGCCACCTCAATGGCCTGCTTACCCACACAGCCTTTGCCAACTCACCACCCACATCAGCATCTTTGGTCACATTTTTTAAAAAAACAGTCAACGTTTGCTCCTTGAAACGGTAGTAGCATTTTTGCAACGAATTTCATATCCCATTAGCATTTTTGAACCTTAAATTTGTATAGGAATTCGTTACTAGGATGCTTGAAAGTTGTTAAACTCCACTTGTCATACTAAATAATATTTGATTGCAGGTAACCATTTTCCCAATAGAATAAGGCCTCACAGAACATGCTCTGCTCGCTCAACTTTAAAACAAGGTACTCCACTCCTCTTTTATTTGATGACTACTATAGTATTCACCAACAAACTAAATTTGCACCCTTTATATTTCAAACTGGTTATGCTCATCTACATGGACTATAAAACTTTGAAAACATTCAAAGAGGTAATGGATTACTTGATGATTACTTGTAGTTTCTTTGTTTTTACGAAATTTATAGAACAACTCCAGCCTACTTCAAATTTGATGCTTCCATAGCTACTTTAGTTAATATCAATCATTTTCTTACTCAGTGATCATCATTTAATGGTTTTAATTGAAATTAAAATTTATTTGCAATTGAAGGAATTATGATCTGTTAATTATTTTATAACTTGGCAGCTATTCAATTTGGGATGAAATAAGAGGAAACCTTGTTAGACATCTAAGTTTACTCATACCAGCACATGCTTGATCGTTTAGTGAAGGCAAGGCTTATCAAATCTATTGAATGTTGTTGGACAAAATTAAAAACTCAGGCAAGTAAGAAAGGAATATAATTTTTCAACAAATATTGCTATCAATTTAACACTAATAACTATCTCTTCCCAATGAAAATATTCCAGATCAAGATGGCTATATGTGCAGGTTGATCCCGTGAGTTATGGTTTACTGCATTGCAAGTAAGTTGTTTTCTTATTGAGTTTAAATATGAAAAAGGTAATATGTATATACTTATGATGAAAACCTATTTTGAAGAATAGTATCTAGAAAAAAAAAATTTGGGTTACAATTGATTTTGGTTTATTGCTCAATTTCAGAATTGGATGAATGTGATAAGGAAACTACATTCATATTCTAAATTTGAATTCAACTGCAATGATAATTTATATCGCTGGTTGTTCAAGCTTGAAAACTTACATACTTTGAACTCCAAACAAACAAAAAAAACATCAAATTTATTGAGTTTGTCTGTGTGGTCCTAGGTACTTATTTTTAAATCTACAGTTTCAGTTTGTCCGATTACAATATCCTTTCGGCCTTTCATTTCCTTTTCGATTTATCCCTTTTCCTACAAATAGAATGATTAGTTGCTTAAGTTCTTATTTACCTATAATTAATGGGAAAGATTTAGAGAAAATGGAAAATTCATAACTGAAAAATATGAACTTTTTGACATTAATTTGTGGTTGTTTGCAGGGTGAAGAGCTGATGTTTGTAAATCACAAGTTTCATATATTTGGCAAAGAAGAAATGAGAAGAATAATATCACTCAAGTTGTGGAATCACCATAAATAAGGTTGAGTTTTGAAGATCAATTGGAACTGTGCAAGACGGTCACATCTGATTGTAATTATATGTATATGAGTGTTTTACTTGCTATATTTATCTTTTTGTTTGAATGTTTAATCCTAAGAACATTGTGATGACTTTTGATATGGTAGAATTTTTCGGATTGGTCCCGTGGATTTTTCTCTGGATGTTAGAATGTTTTCCATGTTAAATTTGGTGTCGTTTTACTTTGTTTTATACATTTTAGTAGAATATAGGTAGAGAAGCATGCTTCACTACAATTTGTTTTTTTCACTTTTATTCACTTTGATATGTGTTAAACCTAATTAAGACTCTCTAATGCTGTTGATAGACTCTGAAGATGATGAGAAATAGTGTCAGGAAGACGTTAGCGAAGAGTATATTCATATTTTTTTTTATTGAAGTCATTATTTCAAGATGGTGCATTTTCAAATCTTCTTTGACAGGAAATCTTCTTCCTTGTCCCCCAAATGGTGCATTTCAAATTCTCATCGGAAATGATTTCTTTCAATTTGATTTTTGATCCCTCCATTGTTGTAATGCTTCACTTAACATGTTAGATGGCTTGGACAGATTGAGTTAGAAACTGACAGTGACAGGGCCATTGATTTCCAAGTGAGCAATTTGTTATCTTTTGAGTTAATTTGTTAGTGACAGGGCCATAAGTTTCCAAGTGATCCCTCCATAAGTTTTCCAAAATGCACTTATCTATCAATGGTGACAATAGAGTTTCGTTTTGGAGTGATGCTTGTAGAGTGAAGGGGGGACTAAAAAGTGACCTAATGGATATGGTGCAGGTACAATTTTCTTTTGTTTCCTAGAGATGATCTGGGAATGGGGATGCCTTCTTATAGTTTTTTGTGGCAAACATCATATCTGACGTCCATGGCTCGTGAAGGTTTGATTCAATGCTTGCATATATGATGGTAAAGTTTCTTGATGTCCTTTTTCTCCTCACAAATTCTTATGGTCCGTAAAAAGCTATTCTTATTAAGGGGAATTGTAAGAGCACATTGACTGAGTGATTTAGGGTCTTGCTGAGGTTTTTGCTGGTAATGTTCTATAAAACAATCAACCGTAGGGTGATTTTGGAGCTTTTTGCTTACCTTTGTCGGTATATAAAAATTATGACAAAAGATGAACAAAGTTTCCAACTGCTCAGGCAACGTTGATGTTAGTGTTTTCTCGTCTGTTTATTTTGATGTCTTGGTCTAAGCAAGTAAACTGCAGCACTCATCTTTTTTTTTTTTTTAAATTTGTAAATGTCCTTTTATTTTTGCAAACTTGCTGTGCAATTCCAAGTTATCCTGCTAAACTGTTATTTGTTAGCTTGGATAAAGCTTGCTGCTGAATTATTGAGCATTGGTATTGATCATCTTCCACTATGCCAGTCTTTGTTTTACACTTTTCTTTCTCATATGCTGGACGGGCATAGAAGGATCTCTTCCTGTTTCAGTTCTAGGATGATACGGTGGAAGGAAAGAAACAATGAAGTCTATTTTAATCTTCCTTTCTTCCTTCAGAGTTAGTAAGACTGCAAACCAAAATTGAATATTTTCTTCGACCTTTGCTGGCATAAGGCTTGGTTAGAACCATTTTTTCTTTAATACAAGTTGAATGTATGCCTAAAAATATAATTAGATTGAAAACATCAGCAATTTGTGCCACCTCTATATTCATCAATTACTGCTTTATTTCCCCTAATAGAAGGATTTGAGGTCTTGTTCGTCCCCTAGACAGATATTCTTTTCATCTGCATTCCAGCAATATATGTGGACAACTTAAATATGTTGATATGGATAGGTAATGCTATGCTATTTGAAAACAGAGTCTACAACTTTGAAAAGAGTCTACAATTCTGCTACTTGTGTTGAGACCATGATGAGCTTTCTTAACATTGTGTGGCAGGTGTATCATATTTGTCTAGAGTACAAGAGTCTAAAGCTAAAACGCAGAAAGGGAATTACACACCTCTTAATGTGAATAAATCTTCTTCAACCTCTACTACTGCTGATGCTATTTTTGTTGAAAGGATTAAATCAAGGATAAAACATTGGATAAAAAGTTGTGAAAAGTGTGGCAAAAGCACAAGCAAAGATGGTGAGAAACTTCTGTAGATTCTTTTAAATGAAGGCTGTTCTTCGAACTTTCTTTTATTCTTTAACCATGCAGATGCTCTCCTCACCTCCCTTAGGAAAATTGTGATGGGAAGTGAAATGTTCGGCTCAAGACATTGCCTCACAATAGATGTTTGCAGTGATAGACAAGTGCAGCTGATTCTGGAGGTAGAATGAAGTAACAATGTCTTGATTTTTCAAGTGATATGCATGCCTACCCCCACTTCATATATAACCAAATTATTTTTCTCACTTTCTTGACCTTGGGGTTGGGTTTGTTGGATTTTGGATGGCTGTAGATGCTGGTAAACTTTGACAACGTTGTTCCTTTGCTAGTACCTGGGAAGGGTGATACTGCTCTGGCTATCTGTCTTGTTTTGATGAAGTCAAAAGAGGCTAAAGTTTTGTTTGAGGTGATGATAAAATTTTAATCCCATCTAGTTGCTGAAATGCTTTTCGCCTTCTCTTGTATTAATAATGACTTTACCTGGCAGAGGGAGCGTCAAAAATTAGAAGAGGAGGAGAACAAGAAACTTCGTGGGTTTCGAGAGGTGATCGAGTTGATTTCTGCTTCACAGAAACCTGTTCTCTCCCACAACTGCCTTGATGGTGTATATCCAAGATCAAAAATTCCCAATGTAGTTCTCTTATGTTGCTGACCTGGTTTACTAACTTTTTATTGGTTATTGATATTTGCAGATTGTGCATTTATTCATTCAAAATTCATTGCTCCCTTGCCTTCTGAAGTGAATGAGTTTATAAACTCTTTTCGCTCAGTTTTCTCCCATGTAATTGATGTGAATCATATGATGAAGAAAT